>JAQGDG010000058.1:600000-923203 GCA_029844215.1 Przewalskia tangutica
TCCGAGTCGACCTAGTCAATGGTGCGTAGATAAAGCAAACTTCTCCACGAACGCCGATAATAACCCGCAAGGCCCGAGCTGCGAACCTCGCCGGAGTAGTAGGTCTAGGCCAAGTCCTGATGCCTCGATCTTGGCGTATCCACCGAATGCCATCGGCCGACAATATGCCCGAAACGCATCAAGTCAACAAAACTCACATTTGGAAAACTTGGCGCATAAGCTGATCTGGAGAAGCTGTCGGCCGATACCTCAAATGCTCGCATGCTCGCTCTGGCGAGAATAAACCAAGATATCATCAATGAACACTATCACAAACGTGTCCAAAAATGGTTTGAACACTCGGTTCATCAAATCCATGAATACCGCCGGAGCATTGGTCAACCCAAAAGACATGACCCGGAACTCATAATGCCTGCACGTCCTAATGCGATCTAGGGACATCCACCTCTCGACACGAACGATGATAGCCCGAGCAGATCAATCTTGGAGAAACATCTCGCGCAAATCGGGTCGAACAAATCATCAATCCCGGGAAGGGGTATACATTCTTAATGGTCACCTTGTTCACCGTCAGAATCAACACACATGCGCAGTCGCGTCCGCCTCTTCTTCACGAACAATACGGCGCCCCGGGAGAAACACTAGGTCTGATAAAACCCTTCTCCAAGAAATCCCTGCCGGTCCTTGACTCTCTCAACTCGGCGGTGCCATTCGTATGGCGGAATGGAAATAGGCGAGTGTCCGCATATGTCAATACACAACTCAATCTCCCTCTCAGGAGGGATACCCGGGAGGTCATCCGGAAACACGTCTGGGAACTCTGACTCATCGGAATCGAAAGTCCGTACCGCAGCCTTTCAGATCAAACACCGAACGGATGGTAGATATACCCTTCGCACCATCTTCCTAGCCTTGAGGTAGAAATAAACCTACCTGATACCGGCGTCTGGCTCCTCCCACTCAACAACCGCTCGTGAAACTGGAACCGTGCTACTCTCTCTGCGGCCTACATTGGCGTAGCAAGAAGCCAGCCAATCCATCCCATAATCACGCCGGTCAATCATCTCCAACTCTATCAAGTCGGCTGTGGTCCGACGATCGTAAATGGTCACGGGACAAGCTCTATATACCCGCCGAGCTACCACCGAATCACCCATCGCGTAGCTACCTCGAAAGGGTCTATGGACTCGTGCTCATCCCTATCCTACTAGCAACAAGGGAGATATATGGGACAGTAGAACCGGATCTATCAAAGCATACACATCAAACCCGAACCGATAAGGTACTGTGACGACATCAGTGAGGCCTCCGATCTGTCGTTTACCGACAAAGCATATATGCGATTCGAGGACCGCTAGAATCCGGGACTGCGCCACGACCTCTGCGCGACCGCTGATCCGTATGTACCTTGCCTCCGGCGAGTAGCGTCGGGGATGAAGAAGCGGCAACCACGTAGGGTGAGCCTACCACCGCCACGCCCGGTCGGACAAACTCGCAGTGACCTGCTGGCCACAAGTATAGCAAGCTCTGAGTCGACTCGAATGGTATCTGCCTGCAGGCACCGAGCGGACCTCGAGCAGTTAGCACCTCTGCTACGAAATCCAAGTCTGGGGCCCCGACTCGCCCCATCGCTCTGGGCCTTGAAAATGAGGTAGGAGCGCTCGCCTTGGCCGTAGTGCAATCCGACTTCACGATCGCCCACCCCGAGGACCACCAAAGAACCGCCGTCTTGGCCTTAACCTGCGGGCGATATCGCTCTGCCGGCGGTCTCTGCGCCTCGCATCCTAGTCATGAGCTGCGTGCGGGTAATGTCCATACCGGTGAAGAAACACCGCGCATACGACTCGGCCATAATCATCTAGCCCGGTGACGTAGCGGTGTACCTATCCTCCATATCTGCTACCAATGCTGGACATATCTAGCCAAAGAATCAAACTCGACATTGTATTCCTCGACGGTCGTCCCCTGCCTCGGAGCAGAATCTATCACTCGTGCCTCTCATCTGCGGAGGCAAGAAGTGTGTGAGAAAAGCCTCAAAACTCATCCCATACTGCTGAGGTGCATGCTCTCCCGAAAGCTCCATGAATCAAACTAATCGATTGCGGTGTCACGCAGCGGCCGCTGAACGAATGTCACAGCCTCGGTCTCGCCACGATCACCGCATAATCCTCTGCGGTGACGGATGAACTCCTGCGGATCATCCTCGGCCTCGACCAGTAAAACTCTGGCGGGCTACAACTCAAGAAATCTCGCGACCTCAAACTATTCGCCTCGGTGCACTACGGGTGCGATCGAGCCGAGCCTGGGCTCGCATCCGGTCTCTCGTGTCGGGCCTGACTTTAGCCAAAGCTGGGCCGTCTCCTTGTACCCTAACTCCTCCGCCCAGTGTGGGACGGGAGGTGTGGGTACTGTGGTCTCTTTGGGGCTGCGGCGTCATAGAACTCGCCGCCTCGGTATAGACGGGCCCGAGCCTCGTGACTCGGGTGTCTGCTAGCGGCTCCGCCTGCCTTGCCTCAGGCGGGTTGCCTTACGTGGAGGCATAAGCATAACGGGGAAAGGAATACGTTAGAGGGTCCAACCTATAACATACTCTAAAGCACGATCTCGGAATGAGAAGAATGGAAACCAATCCTAAATATCCTATAGCCTCACGATTATTGGTGTGGTGCACAACACACGATAATCAAGACTCTACTAGATACGGTGCGCAGACACTTTCAGGATTAATCGCTCGATACTCACTTTTGTCACGACCGTTCGGGCGTGTTGATCGTGCCTTACGGCACCCAGTAGTCATACATCGAGTAACAGCGGAATATAAAACAAGGCAGAAAGCTTAAAACAATAAGACACGCTTTATCGATGAAAAGCTTGCCTTTCGGCATAATATAAATAACTCAAGTTTTGCGATTCATCCCAAGCACAATAGTACTACTGCACCTCTAAGGAAGTAAACAACTATGGCGGGACGGGGCCACGCCATACCAGTACAAAACTATCTACAATGGGAGATCATACCCAAAGTAGAGCCTCGGAGAAGATGGAGCTCACGACACCAACGCAAAGATCCTAAGGATGTGGATCTAGCACTGCTGCCCTTACTGCGGCATGAACGGCCCGAAGGAGGTCGATAACAAAGTACCAAGTATGTGAAACTATAAAGTACTTTAAAATGAAATCAAAGTATTTAAAACCTTTTCACAAATACAATCGTTCAATTGCACATAGTGCCACATCACAAACAACAATGATAATAGAAAAGGCGTAGCAGTCTATTCTAGGCGCGAATGATCGGCAAGGCGATCGCCCATAGTATCATTCTGCGTGCCTAGTCCGGACTTTCGCGGCCGCATAGGTCACACATAGACCCGCGTAGAGGTAGCCCTCGCATCGGGGCAGCCAACCCCGGCGTCCGCTAGGCTCCGCGCCCGCGTAGCCTCAAAAGACGCGTAGTCTCAGCAGGCCGCGTAGGAATCCCCGCGTCGTGCTAGGCGCCGGAATGATCAATCACCGAGCATACGCCGCTCGCATAGTCTCACGATCGCATAGGCCGTATAGACCGCGTCGAGGGCAAGCCCTCGGTATAATAGTCGAGGGTAGGTGATACGATAGCGATATAACGGACTTACGGTTAGCAACGTAAGCCGCGGCAAGAATGACCCACTTACACAAAGTTACTAACACGGTAGCGTCATGATATGTCTACTTATCAAACAATCTTACTACACTTAATGTGAGATCAATACAAGGCTTTTATAAACAAACAAATGCAGTTCCTTTTATCATTCTTAAGTTGTTATACCTAACTTCCCGTAAAGCTAGCATAACTCTTAAGCTTTTGTTTTAAAAACCGGATATTTATCTTCTGTTAAAAATGATTCAAGATTCTTTTGAAATGTTTTGATTCTTATTATTGAGCTTAAGCGTGAGGCATTCCGTAAGTATTATTCAAAGCTTAAGCGTGAGGCATTGCCGTAAGTATTATTCAAGATTAACACGTATGCGTCCGCACTATATATATATTGTAAAATATCATGCTTAGCGAGAATCACATACCTTCTCGAAAACCACGCGAGTTGAATATGTCGCAGAGAGTCACCAATAATAGCCACAGAAATCAATCAAAGACTACTCTCATGGTCAATATAAACAGAGGGATAAAAATTCTACGGAAAGTCTGGCAGCACAACCATACAAGGAGAGCTATATAAGTCTACTGTTAAAACAGTCCTATTTGAGTACATTGTGATTATTCTTCTTTAAAACCTTCTACTCGTGGTAATAGTTCAATTCTTTTACGTGATATTCTTCTAAGTATTTATACTTATCCTTATACTACAACGGAAGTATTCTCTAATTCAAAGAGGGTTAGGATTATTACCTCGGTAAGCCCAATAATATCCTAGATAAAGTCACTGAGCAAGGTTTAGCTCTAAGTTGTATGCAGGTAGCTCGAAACCTTAGAAGTTCTTCACAACTTCTACCAAAGACTAAGGGATTTGGGCTAGGGTATTTTGGGCATTATAACGATACTAGAAGACAACTTTTCTACCAAGGGAGGGGTAGATTTCGGCTAGGCTAGGGGTTAGGCCTCGGCCAAACTCCTGCGGAGGAAGGGTGTTGACTGAAAAGCTCACAAAGGGAGAGGAGGATTTTTCAAGACTTGGAAGATTTGTGGATGAAGAACTCTTCATCTAAAGGGGGTATTTATAGGTCAAGAAGTGGCCAACCAATGGCGAAGATTAAGACAAGTGCAAGGCAAGTGTAGGGTGAGGATTAACTATACACAAATATCCTACTAACTCCTTGACTTGTGCACAAGGCACAAAAACGTGCGAGCTCTTCAATTCGTCAAATGGACGATTGTCCACCAATGGGAGGGTGCCAAGTGTTGCCTCCCATTGGTCCAAAATGTTTCGTCTCTCGGAAAAATCCGCAAAATTAGAAATGGCATAGTCGGAATTTTCCTACGAAAAGTGTGGAAACGTTTCGTCGGAAAACGATTCTTTAAGCGAGTTGTGTACAAAAAGCGTCGAGGCTAACTTTAAAGCCAAACTCTTTGTGCGTATTCCCTTACGCATACTGCGGAAATACGGGTATAATACACCTCCCGTTGGTCCAAAATGTTTCGTCTCTCGGAAAAATCCGCAAAAATTATAAATGACATAGCCGAATTTTCCTACGAAAGTCGTGGAAAGCGTTTCGTCAACGACTCTATTCGGCACTTGTGCCCAAATTCGATCCTTTTGCTAACTTAAGGCTCAAATTTTCTACGTCGCCCCACGCATACTCTGGAAATACGGGTATAACATTCTCCCCTCTTAGAAACATTCGTCCCGAATGTTCCTTCTCAAGTCTCAACACAAACGTGCGCTAGTATAGCGCTTCACTGCTATATCTGCAGAAACGATCATGCCACGCCGCCATAAAATAACAAACGCACAATACTTAAACCAGTCAACGAGGAAACACCTCTAATCATCACAAAACCCCACGAGGTCTAAAATATACTCCTTCGCACCTACATTTCACAAAAGAAACGATCACACACGTTCACTTCTCCCTATCTCGTCGTACCTTCTCGAACACTCGAGCTCTTTCTAGTATCCGTACTACACTCCGTCAACGTTTGTTTCCAACCCTTGGAGTTACTACTCCAAACTTGGTCATCTTACTACCCTCGATTTCCTCTAAGGCCATTCTCGGCCTTCACGAATCGATTTCCGAACATATCTATGAACTCATCGATGGTCATCTAAACTTGGGCCTAGCACCCTCGTGACCCGCCACCGGCGACCACCCCAGCTGACCCTTCCTCGAACGGGGCGGGTTGGCCCGCAACATGGCCCCAACCCGACCCATCGTAGCGCCAACTTCCGCCTCGACACGGAACACATCATGAAGCTACCACTTCCATCTCACACTAACCAGATTTTCAAATCACACTATAGCACAAAGCTATCCGAACATAACACTTAACACATCATTAACATCAATACATACAAGTATCTACAGGGTTAAGGATATACCTGAAACTAGGCGGTTCAAGGACCGCTAAAACTGGGAACTTCCACCGCGACCTCTACCGTGGCCCGCAATCGCTTCAGTAGTGCGTGCTATCCTACGGCGCTACCACAGTCGGACAGCCTCGTCATATGGCCCTGTTGGCCGCAAGAATAACAAGCTCCCTTGGTACTACGACACTCCCCGAAATGCGGTCTACCACATCGACCACACCGAGGTAGGGGTGATCAGATTAACACCCCTACTCCAGAACATCAAACACAGGAGCCCGACGCTCACGAATATCCTGGCGGTCCCGAGCGTGTGCGAGGACCACTGCAATGGTGGAGGTACATAACTAGTCTGCTGAGGCGGTCCGCCTCGAAAGTCGCTAAAATATCCGGCCGTCTTGGCCTTTCTGTGGCGGTCCACCGTCGATCTCTGCGCCTCGCACTCAAGTGCATGAGCACGAATGCGGGTAATGTCCATTCGGTGAAGAGAAACACCAACAACTCTTCGCTGGGTAATCATCGAGCCACGTAACATATCGGTGCACTCGATCCTCCATACTAGCTACTAATGCGGGAACATCACGCCAATGAGTCGAACTCACATTGTACTCCCGAGCATCGCGCCGCTCGCCTCAACATCAAAAATCAGCCGGCGAGCCCTCGCCGTTTGAGGCAAGAAATGTGCCAGAAGGCCCAAAACTCGTCCCCAAACGGGAAGTGCATGCTCTCCCGGGAGAGCTCCCACGAATCAAACCAATCGATCATGCGGTATCACGCGGCCGTCGAACCAAATGTCACGCACTCGATCTCGAAGCCTTGATCACCCGCGTGATCCTGCGGTCGACGGATGAACTCCTGCGGATCATCCTCCGGCCTCGACCAGTAAAACTCAGCGGGCTACTCTGACTAAGGAAATCCGTAGCCTCAGCTATGCGCTCCGTGCACTACAGTCTTCTTTGGGAATCGAAGGCTGCTGCGTCGACCTATCTCATATCTGCCACAACTCGCCAATAATCGCCGTCTCCTTGTGACCCGTCTCCGCTCGGCATGGGACTGGAGGCTCGTGTATCAGTAGTCTCGGCAGCCATCGCTGGCTCTAAACTCTTTGGTCTTTGGCGGCGTCGAACTCGCCGTCTGAAGCACTACTCAGTCTTGACGGGCTGCGCCTCGTACTCCTCACAATCCCAGCGGCTCCTCGCCGCCTTGCCTTCTGGGCCCAGTTGCCTTTCGCGAGGCATAAGCGGTAAAAACGAAACACGTCGGAGGGTCAACTTACAACACGGCTCTAGGCACGATCTCGAATGAGAAGAATGGAAACCAATCCTAAATGTCCTATAGCCTCACGATTATAGATGTGGTACAACACACGATAATCAAGACTCCACTAGACACGGTGCGTAGACACTTTCCGAGGACTAATCGCTCACGATACCACTTTGTAACGCCCGGGCGTTCATCGTGCCTTACCGGCACCCTAGTGATACAACATCGGAGAAAACCAGTGAAAAATAAAACCACGAGTCATGAAACAAGAGATATAATAAATAAGCAGGCCAAAAACATTTGCCTTCAAGTATATACACAAAAACCCGACAGCTTGTCCTTTTACAAACCCCGCCCACAACAAGGCATGCACTCTAAGATTTACAACTATGACGGACGGGGCCCGCCATACCACGAATGTACAAGAACCTACAACTCGGAAACATACCAAAGATAAGCCTCCAAGGAACGGAGCTTTCAACACGCTGAAATGAGATCCTAAGAGCGGGGATCCACGACCGATGTACCTCACTGCGGCGTGAACGCGGCCCCGAAGGAGGTCGATAACAGTACCAATTGGTATGTGAATCACAACATCGTAAATGAAATCATAATAGCCTAAAAGCGAGACATGTATGATAACCAAAATACAAGATGCAACATAAAGCGATCAAGTCGAGGACTCACGCCAAAGTCACCACTCAAATATAACTATGGGTCTCACGCCACAACATCCATCATGTTCGCATGGCCGCGTGCCGAATCTTTGACGGTGTAGACATGTCCATGATGCAACAATAACAAGGCCGCGTGGCCGCGTACCGGAATCGTGCGGCGGTGTATGCCCATGTAACCTCAATAACAATATCTTGGGTGGTCAACCTGCGCGTACCCATGCCCCGAATCTTGCCGGTGTAGATCGTCCATGTTGCGTAATAACCATATATCGGGTAATCAACCGGCCGCGTGGCCGCGTGCCGAATCTGCGTCGGTGTAGACATGTCCATGTGACATCAACAACAAGATGCGAATCAAAATGGAAACATACCCGTGGAATTCTCCATCACCGCCAGACGTCCAAGTAAGTTCTCAACAAGTCAACCTCTATCGAGACGCCGGTAACCGTAAATACCACACTTGCACAACAAAGGCTATCATCACAAGCGTAGGCAAGTTTCACAACAACAACTCAAAGTACTTTCATTTTATGCAAAGTCCGGGTTTTAACCCCAAAGTACTACATCGTTAAGTTCTTTTTAAAAGAGATCCATTACTTTATAAAAGTCACCCGATACCGTAGTATTAGAATGACCAACCACATTCCCTTTTCAAAATCAAGTAACAACATTCTTTTACTAAGTTCCAGGTTGCCTAGTTTCAATTACTCAAGCTTCTCATTTTCAAATGTTTTCATAGTTCCCAAACTTAATCACTTGATTCCTGTTTAGAACAATTGAGTAATATATGTCTCACGTGAGAGTAGGCTATTCTTGTTTACAACATTCTTATTATGACCATGATCTAGAAAATGTATATCATTTTGTCTCATCTTAGTTTCTATGCGGATGGAGGTTTCTTGGTTTTAATACAATTCATCATTATTCAATACATTTTCCTTTATTATGACGCGAGTGGTCTGTCGATACACATTCGATTTCCGAAATCGATGAAACATTATCCTTTAAATAAAACCAAGTACTCATTACTCACGAATGAGGTTTCACAAACATTCACATTAAAACAAATAAGTTAAGTCTCTTATCTTATAAGATCAAGTCTCTTAACTTCTAACATCAAGAAACCATTTTCTTTACCTCTCTTAAGACATTATACCTAACTCCCCAAAAAGCTAGTATAACTCTTTTTAAAACCTTTTAAAACCAAAGTGTTACTCTCATTCCAAAGCGATTTATAAATCTTTGAAATACATCAAGTTCTTTATTATAACTAGCGGTTATAATTCACATCGATTACCTTTAAAACCACAAAGTATTTTCTTACCTTCATAAAGTGTTATAACGACTTCCCATAAAGCCGTTATAACACTTTATGTTTTAAGAACAATCAAACACGCTTAACACGTATACGTCTGCACGCTACATAGTTCACACATATCATGCTAGAAGAGATAGGAAGAGGTTCGCATACCTCGCGACGATTTATCGACAAAGCAAAATGCTCCAAGTACTACAACCACTAGCCCTTTCCACTCGAGTAGAATACGCTACTCTTAGTACTTTCACCTATAAAGGTCACAAACGTCTATTAACCCCAAAACACAAGTTCTATCTTTCTACAGAAAATTCGTCAGCACCTCCCCCCGCAACAGCGTAAATCTCCTCCTCTATCGAGGCCTGGCTGCAAGCCAACCGGGGGTTTACACGTCTAACGGACGTGCACCATCCTACTCAAGAACTCTGCAAGTCTACATGTAATACTGATCCATGTAAATACATTCGGTTCTTTTCTTTATTCTTGGGCTTAAGTCAAAAGACATTGCGAATACTAAGTATAGTTCCATATATAGTATACTTCAACTATATATTCTAACAAACATGTAATTTCCAATTACAATAGAGGGACAAGATAATTACCTCGATAAGCCCATAATTATCCAAGTTAAATGTCGATCCTTAGCAATGTTTAGCTCCAACTCCGGGTGCTCCATCCCGCTCCAAACAACCCTTAGAAGTTTTATCCAACTTCTACTTAAATCCTTCAACTAACAATGAAGATTCCTTAGGGTTTCGGTTTGAGACTAAAAAGGTAGTATTTCTGGCTCTACGTATAGAGGTAACTTGTGGACTACAACAAGGTATAAGGCCAAGGTATTTTGGGCATTATAACAATACTTGGAAGACAACTTTCTACCAAGGGGTACCACGAGAACACTCCAACGTGGGGTATGCTCTCGCCACAAGGCCACTAGGGGGTAGTACCCTCTCGGCCACTAGGCCTCGCGAAAAGGGGAGGAGGAAGCTCTCGGCTAGCACAACAAGAAGGGAGGAGGGTTTCAAGACTTGGAAGTTTTTGGATGAATGAAGTCTTCAAGCTTAGGGGGTATTTATAGCAAAACCAAAAGCCAACCAATGGCCAAGATCAAGCCATGTGCAAGGCAAGTGTAAGGCCAAGATCAAGCCAAGTGCACCCACAAAACACTCCACAAAACACTCCACAAAACAAGCCACAAAACAAGGCACAAAGGAGGGACCAATCGGCCCAAGGCCAACGATCCTCTTGGGCCTTGATCGTCCAAGCCACCCTATTTGCTTCCAATGTGAGGGTGACACATGTCACCCTCCCGTTGGTCCAAAATGTTTCGTCTCTCGGAAAAATCCGCAAAAATTATAAATGACATAGCCGGAATTTTCCCTACGAAAGCTGTTGAAACGTTTCGTCGAAAAACGACTCTATTCGGCACTTGTGCCCAAATTCGGTCCTTTGCCTAACTTAAGGCTCAAATTTTCTACGTACGTCCTTACGTACATACTCTGGAAATACGGGGTATAACAGTGACATTAACTCTTTTAAAAGATCTGTTTCTTTCACAAAAGTCACACAATACCCGTAGTATAAAAATAGAGTGACTATCCTTTTAAGTAAACCAAAACACTTCCCTTTGTAAATCAAGTAACAACATTATTTTCCAAACGTTCAAGTTTGCCTAATTTCAAATGCTCAAGTTTCTCATTTTCGAAAGGTTTCGTAGTTCATAGTTTTAATCACTTAATGATATAATTCTCCTGTAAAACAATTTGAGATACATATGCCTTATATGTGAGTAGGTTATTCTTATTCATAATCAATCTTATTTAAGCAGTCATGATCTAGGAAATGTAATATCATTTTGTCTCATCTTAGCTTCTATGCAGATGGAGGTTTCTACTGGTTTTAATAATACTTTATTAGTCAATACATTTCCCTTTATTAAGCGCTACGTGGTTTGTTCGATACTTATTCTCATTTCAAATCGAGAAACATTATTCCTTTTACAAACCAAGTACTCATTACTCACGAATGAGGTTTCACACAAAACTCATATTAATTTACTTAAGTCAAGTCTCTTATCTTTTAAGATCAAGTCTCTTAACTTCTAAAATTAATAAACCATTCTTTTTATCTCTCTTAAGTCGTTATACCTAACTTCCCATAAAGCTAGTATAACTCTTAAGCTTTTAAAACCAAGTATTACTCTTCTTTCAAAAAGGTTTCTTAATTCTTTTGAAATACTTCAAGATTCTTATTATTCAGGCTTAAGTCAAAAGACATTGCCGTACAACCACGTTCGATTAACACACGCGTCGTTCTGTACTATATATATATTCTTTTAAAATATCATGCTCAAGAGGATAGGAAGAATCACATACCTCGCGACGATTATCGACTATTAGCAAAACGCTCCATGGCTATAACCCGGCTAGCCTTGACCACCTTTCAAGTAGTACATGCTACTCGCAGAACATTCAACCTATAAAGGTTATATAAGTCTATCAACTTCTACATTAATATTCTTCTGATGTGATTTGATTCAAGTCTTTTACGTAATATCCTTCTATTACAGTTCAATTCTCTTATGAATCTTATTTTCATTTCTATACAACTACAGATGTAATTTCCAATTAAAATAAAAGGATAGGATTATTTACCTCAGTAGCCCAAAATTATCCAAGTTTTAATGTCGATCCTGAGCAACGTTTAGCTCCTACTCCGGGTGCTCCAACCTGCTCCAAACAACTCTTAGAAGTTCTACGAAACTTCTTCCTAATACTTCAACCCACTGTGAATATTTTCCTTAGGGTTTCGTTTAGTGACTGAAGGGAAGTATAATAGTATTTCTGGGCTTTTAGATAGTGTAACCTTGGAATACTACAAGGTATTTGGGTCAAGGTATTTTGGAATAGTAACTATACTTGAGAGTATTTCTACCAAGGGGGTAGTATTTCTGAGACAACTCAAGGTAGGGGGGGGGTGTGTCTCGGCTAGCACTACTAGGAGGGGGGGTTTCGGCCAAAGCCTCACCAAGGGTTTGGACGAGAACCTAGCTAAGAGGGGAGGGAGATTTCAAGACTTAGAACAATTTGTGGATGAAGAAGATCTTCAACTAAGGGGGGTATTTATAGGGAAATCAATGGCCAAGATCAAGCCAAGTGGTAGGCAAGTGTAAGGTCAAGATTTGGACAAGTGTTTGTGGGTCCCACTTGCTCAACAACTACACAAAATATCCTACCAACTCCAATGCTCCATTTCGTCCAATAGACGCCCTCACATCCGCCAATTAGAGGGTGACAAGTGTCGCCCTCTCGTTGGTCCAAAATATTTCATCTCTCGGAAAAATCCGCAAAAATTATAAATGACATAGCCGGAATTTTCCCTTCGCAAGCTTTGGAAGACGTTTCGTCGGAAAACGATTCTTTTCGCGTGATGTGCACAAAATTTTTCGGTCCTAGCCTAACTTAAGGCTTTGACTTCTACGTACGTCCTCACGTACATATTCTGGAAATACGGGGTATAACATTCTCCCCTCCTTAGAAACATTCGTCCCGAATGTTCCTTCTCAAGACGGATAACGATGAAGTTCCTCATAGCTTAACCAGTTTGCAAATGCCACACATGGCCACAGAAAACACCCGCGCAAATACTTACATCCAAGTCCACGAGGAATCACCTCTAACATCACAAAAACTCCCACCCAAGGGCTAAAAGATACTCCCTTCGCACCTTCACTTTACAAAAGAAAAGATCACATCTATGTTCTTAACACATGCTCTCTTCTTCCCTTACTCATCGTACCCTTCTCGTATACTCGAACTCTTTCTCATAACTTACCACATTTCTGTTACTGCATCAATTTCAAAAATCTCTTGGTTACTACCTCCAACTTGATCATCATTAACTGGGAATACTCTGGATGGATCTCCGATACTTTTCTGAACCTAACAACATGAAGGACCGGACATACTGTCTCCTAAGTCGGACGGCAAAAGCTAACATATAGGCAACCTGGCCTACTCTTCACATGATCTGAAAGGCCCAAAGTAACTCGGGCTAAGTTTCCTCTGTTTCCCAAACTCGTCACACCCTTCCGGGGTGGTACCTTCAAGAAGACCCACTGTCAACCTGAACTACAAGCGTCGTCGTCGATTATCCGCACGACTTCTGTTGACACTGAGCTGCCGATAACCTCTCCTGGATAGGCTTCACCCTATCCACATCCTGCTGAAACAAAAATGAACCATCTATCTGAACCTTGCCAACATCGAACCAATCGACCGACAACTTATACTTCCGCCCCTACAAGGCGTCATAAGGCGATATCCGAATACTGAAATGGTAGCTAAAACACTCCCTCAACAAGAGACACATAATCCTCGCTGCATCCCAAATCAAACAACGGCCCGGCGAATGCGTCTTGAGACTACTGAGTCCTCAACCTGCACGGTAAAACTTACGGAAAACGAAATAGCCACACAGGCTTCATCATGCATCATAAGGTGAAAGTAGGCACCTCGTGCAGCCTTACAACCTTCCGATAAATAACATCTCGCATAACTCTGTCGAGTAAATGATCCCGCACAAGGACAAGATGGGTTGACCTCATCGGCCCGACTACTGGTCGAACGCATCCACGAACTCGTACGCTGGTTTACTAAACTTGGGCGTAACACCCTCGTGACCCTACCACCTGGCGGGACCACCGCCGACCCACCAAAAGCGGTCGCGGGTTGACGTGATTGATTGGTCTTCAACCCGCTATCGCGCAAAAACTCTTGTTCCCCGATCCGGAACGATCTCACTAATCAAGTCACGAAAACCTAGTGGTCTTCTTAGTTCAACTACCCTCTTTCATTCCACACTACTCAGGGACTTATTATACAACTATATCTCGCGTGCACTATGCACTCCGATAAGGGTCAAACACATAAAATAATACATCTTTTACTCGAGATGGCCTTACCTCTAAGGTCCCTACGTATAAAACTCTAAGGCTCACACTTTCTCTGCCCCCTAATCTTACCCGGTTAACTAACCATGATCTCTAATCACAATCTACACAATGTTAAGCCCAGACATAACCCTTAAGATATACTTATCTTATCACACATACAATCTCTAAAGGGTTAAGGATACACCTGTATCTACTGCTTCACTACCCTCTGTCGTTCCAATCAATCCTGCCATGTTGGGCGCAAGCATAACAAGCTGTCGAAGGAGTACGACACTCCCACAATGACAACACCTGATGGCCACCAGGGGTGGGGTGGCCTCTGCAGCTAACACCCTTCCTCTCCAACTCTTGAATCCGGCGATCTGGTAGGTGAGTCCTCTACTTGCATCCTCCTACTAGGACATCCTTTCGACCACATGACCTACGGCGCCGCGGGTAAAACAAGCATCAACAAAGATGACATTCCCGGGATGGCGCTGTCGCTGCGTGAACATCGGGAAAAATTGAATCCGGGCCGGGTGGACTACGATGTATCGTGCACGAAGCCACAGAGCCTTGACCAACTCTGCATACTCGAACGTCACGAACCTGTGGAGAACCACTGCACGGCGGGGGGCGCATATCGATCTGCCGCTAAGGCGATTACGCCTCGAAAGTTATAAAGGACCTGCCGATCGCCTCTTCTGGCGATCTTGGTTAATCATCGATCTCCATTTTCCTCTCGTGTGTTGCGCGTAGCTGTACACGAGCCATTCTCAAGCTTTGATGAAGAGCTACTCTTGCAAAACAATCTCTTAGATAGTCATCAAGACCCGTGATAAATCGGTACATCATAAACTCTCTGGTAGCCAAATCCCTAGCTAGTAACAGGGTCATCTCTTTGCAGTCTATATTCTCTGTTCCTGGTCATGAAACTGAAGGTGTAAATGTCATGGTCGCAGTAGGAACTGCTGCCGCCGTGCTAAACTACGCTGGGGCTGGCGATGTCGCGAGAACTCCCGAATGAAGCACCACCCAGTGATGATTGGGCACGTGCCTAGTAACCCTCGTGCTCGACTCGCGACTCGCCGCTGCCTTGGCATACAGGCCCGGGTTGCCTTACGCGGAGGCATAACTGTAAGGGAAAGAAATACGTTAGAGGGTCCAACCTATAACACAACTCTAAGCACGATCTCAGTGTGAGAAGAATGGGAACCAATCCTAAATATCTTATAGCCTCCTGATTATTGGTGTGGTGCACAACAGATAATCAAGACTTACTAGATACGGTGCAGTAGACACTTTCCAGGATTAATCGCTCGATACCACTTTTGTCACGACCGAACCGGGCGTGATCGTGCCTACCGGGCACCCAAGTAGACATCATCAGAAATCAGCGGAATATGAAACAAGACATGATATAATATGAAATGTGAAGCTTGATTATCGAGAAAACTTGTCTTTTAAGCACATATATAAAACTTAAATCGAGCGATTACATCCCTTTTACAACTCTGCTACAGCGGTACTCTACGGACCTCTAAGAATGATATAACAACAATGGCGGGACGAGGCCGCCATACCACGAATGTAAGTACCTCTGGCAGCGGACTATACGTGATAAGCCTCCGAGAAAGCGGGCTTCCCAACGCTTGCGACCACTAGGCGAGGATCAACCGGTGTACCTCTACTGCGGCATGACGGCCCGAAGGAGGTCGATTACAACGGTACCAAGTATGTGAAATTGTAAAAATCAAGTAAAATCAAAGTATTTAAAACCATTTGCAAACACAACGGTTCAAGCGCGCATAGTGCCCGCAACATGAACAAGAGCAAGGTAGATAAAGCGCAATGAGTCTATTCTAGGCGCGAATGATCGAAGCAAGGCCAATCGCCCATAGTATCATTATGCGTGCCTAATCTGGACTTCCCACACCGCATAGGTCGCATGCACCGCGTGGTATTCCTCGCGTCGGGTAGCTAACCGGTACCTCGCGGACTCGCGATCGCGTAGTCTCAATAGACCGCATAGTCACCACGGACGCGCGTAGGCATCCCGCGTCGGGATATACACCGGAATGATCAATCACGGAGCATATCGCTGCTCGCGTAGTCACATAGACCGCATAGGCCATATGGACCGCGTCAAGGTGTGAGCCTCGGTATAACAAGTCGAGGGTATGTGATATAATAACATAACGACTTATCGTTAAACAACATAAGCACAAGGGGAACCCGCTTTACACAAACATCACGGATACTAACACACGTAGCATCCTAACATGTTTACTTATCAAATCAACAAGAAAGTATTACAAGGCTATCACAAACCAACACAATCAAGTTATTCACACAAGGTACTTTCTACTTTATGTTAACAATTCCGGGTTTTTATCCCCAAAGTACTTCATTAAGTAAACCAAAACACCTCCCTTGGTAAATCAAGTAACAACATTATTTTCCAAACGTTCAAGTTTGCCTAATTTCAAATGCCCGAGTTTCTCGTTTTGAAAGGTTTTAGTTCGTAGTTTTAATCACTTAATGATATAATTCTCTGTAAAACAATTTGAGATACATATGCCTTATATGTGAGTAGGTTATTCTTATTCATAATCAATCTTATTTAAGCGACCGTGATCTAGGAAATGTAATATCATTTTGTCTCGTCTTAGCTTCATGCGGATGGAGGTTTCTCTTTGGTTTTAATAATACTTTATTAGTCAATACATTTCCCTTTATTAGCGCTGCTGTGGTTTGTTCGATACTTGTTCTGATTCCCGAAATCAGTAAAACATTATCCCTTTAAAACCAAGTACTCATTACTCACGAATGAGGTTTCACACAAAAACTCATATTAATTACTTAAGTCAAGTCTCTTATCTTTTAAGATCAAGTCTCTTAACTTCTAAAATTAATAAACCATTCTTTTTATCTCTCTTAAGTCGTTATACCTAACTTCCCATAAAGCTAGTATAACTCTTAAGCTTTTAAACCAAGTATTACTCTTCTTTCAAAAAGGTTTCTTAATTCTTTTGAAATACTTCAAGATTCTTATTATTCAGGCTTAAGTCAAAAGACATTGCCGTACAACTACGTTCAGTTAACACACGTACGTCTACCGTACTATATATATATATTCTTTTAAAATATCATGCTCAAGAGGATAGGAAGAATCACATACCTCGCGACGATTATCGACTATTAGCAAAACGCTCCATGGCTATAACCCGGCTAGCCTTGACCACCTTTCAAGTAGTACATGCTACTCGCAGAACATTCAACCTATAAAGGTTATATAAGTCTATCAACTTCTACATTAATATTCTTACGATGTGATTTGATTCAAGTCTTTTACGTAATATCCTTCTATTACGATTCAATTCTCTTCTATGAATCTTATTTTCATTTCTATACAACTACGTTATGTAATTTCCAATTACAATAGAAGGATAGGATTATTTACCTCGGTAAGCCCAAAATTATCCAAGTTTTAATGTCGATCTGAGCAACGTTTAGCTCTACTCCGGTGCTCCAACCTGCTCCAAACAACTCTTAGAAGTTCTCTGAAACTTCTTCCTAATACTTCAACCCCGTGAATATTTTCCTTAGGGTTTCGTTTAGTGGTGAAGGAAGTATAATAGTATTTACGGGCTTTTTCGTATAGGTGTAACCTTGGAATACTACAATTATTTGGGCGAGTATTTTGGAATAGTAACTATACTTGGAGAGTATTTCTACCAAGGGGTAGTATTTTCTGAGACAACTCAAGGTAGGGGGTGTGTGTCTCGGCTAGCACTACTAGGAGGGGTGGGGTGGGGGTTTCGCCAAAGCCTCGCGAGGTTTGGGCGAGAACCTAGCTAAGAGGGAGGAGATTTCAAGACTTAGAACAATTTGTGGATGAAGAAGATCTTCAACTAAGGGGTATTTATAGGAAATCAATGGCCAAGATCAATCCAGTGGTAGGCAAGTGTAAGGTCAAGATTTGGACAAGTGTTTGTGGGTCCCACTTGCTCAACAACTACACAAAATATCCTACCAACTCCAATTCTCCATTTCGTCCAATAGACGCCCTCACATCCGCCAATGAGAGGGTGACAAGTGTCGCCCTCTCATTTGTCCAAAATATTTCATCTCACGGAAAAATCCGCAAAAATTATAAATGACATAGCCGGAATTTTCCCTTATAAGCTTTGGAAGGCGTTTGCGTCGGAAAATGATTCTTTTACGCGTGATGTGCACAAAATTTTTGGTCTAGCCTTGCCAAGGCTTAGACTTCTCGTGCGTCCTCACGTACATATTCGAAATACGGTATAACAATTATCGAGTTAAATGTCGATCACGAGCAACGTTTGGCTCTACTCGTGCGCTCAACGCTCCAAACAACCCTTAGAAGTTCTACGCAACTTCTTAATACTTCAACCGGCTATGAATATTTTCCTTAGGGTTTCGTTTTTGTGACTAAAGGAAGTATAGTAGTATTTAGGACTCTACGTATAGAGTAACTTTGGAAAGTACTACAAGGTATTTGGGCTAAAGTATTTGGGTATAGTAATACTTGGAGAATACTTTTCTACCAAGGGGGTGTATTTATCGAGAACCACTTTAGGAAGGGGTTTGCCTCGGCTAGGGCTTCACAAAGGGGAGGGAAGGTAGGGATGAAACTACACAAAGGGGAGGAGTATTTTCCTTGGAATTTCATAAGTGTGGATGAAGAATAAGTCTTCAACTAAGGGGTATTTATAGGACAACCAAGGGCCAAGATCAAGACAAGTGGTGGGCAAGTGTAGGTTCGGGATTTGGCAAGTGTACCTTATCCATCTACCACCAAAATATCCTACCTAACCTTGACCAAAACAAGGCCAAAAGCGCCCAATGTTTTCGTCCACTTTGAGGTGACACATATCACCCTCCCGTTGGTCCAAAATATTTCGTCTCTCGGAAAAATCCATAAAAATAATAAATGACATAGCCGTATTTTTCCCTTCATGAAATCGAGCGTTTAGTCGGAAAGCGACTCTTTTAAGCTAGTTGTGCACAAAGTTTACGACACTTTGCCTACTTTAAGGCTTAAAAACTCTTATGCGTCGCCTGGCGTACATACTGCGGAAATACTGGTATAACACCACTCTGACATTAATAAAGGAAAATGTATTGACAAATAATTAATTATATTAAAACCAGTGAAACCTCAATGCATAGAAGCTAAGATAAGACAAAATAGTATAAAATTACCTAGATCTTGGTTTCTTTAATAAGATCAATAATAACAAGTATTGATTTTTCTTAAATTCCAAAGTAAGGAACTTGTTTTCTAAAAGAAAAGAGACTTGAGGAAGTTAAAGTGTTTTGGATTTAAAGAAAGACATGGTTTTGTCTTAAAATGGTTTAAAAGGAAGTCATGGTTTTGTCTTAAGTTGGTTTATTCGAAAAGAAGATATGAAAATTGTTTTGGTTTACTTAAAAAGATAGTTACTCTATTTTGATACTATGGGTATCGTGTGACTTTTTGTGAAAGAAATGGATCTTTTAAAGAGTTAAAATACGTAGTACCTTGGGGTTAAAATCCGGATTTGTTGTAATAAAATGAAAGTCTATGAGTATGTTGAACTTGCCTATGCTTGTGGTGATAGCCTTTGTTGTGCAAGTATTGTATTTCTGTGCTACCGCATCTCTCGTTGGAGGGCCGACTATCTGGTTGATTGATGGACATACTGACACGATGGGTGGCCCACGGGTATGCTTCCACTATATCGATCCTTTTGGACATACTGACACGATGGGTGGCTCTGGGTATGCTTCCATTAAGTGTTATCTTGTTATTTGCTTTGGACATCGACACGATGGGTGGCCCGAGTATGCTTCCATTATGATTGTTATCTTGTTATTTTCTTTTGGACATCACGACGATGGGTGGCCGGGTATGCTTCCATTAGGATTGTTATCTTGTTATTTGCTTTGGACATCACGACACGATGGGTGGCCCGTGAGTATCTTCCATTATGATTGTTATCTTGTTATTTCCTTTGGACATCTTGACACGATGGGTGGCAGCGGTATCTTCCGTTAGGATGGTTCCATGGCCATGCTTATCTGAGGTAAGATCTTGGGCATGCGGTCGTTGTCTTGAGTTAAATTCGGTCATATTTGAGTGATGACTTTGAGCGTGAGTCACGACTTGACATGGCTAACTACATGTGTGTATCGTAGTTTGGTTATCATAAATGTCTCTGTTTTATATAGACTATTATGATTTCATTTCTGTATTTTGATTTCACATACTTGGTACTGTTGTCTTGACCTCCTTGGGGCTGCGTTAAATGCTGCAGTAGGTACACGATTGTTGATCCTCGCTCATAGGATCACGATTCAGCGTTTTGGGAAGCTCGTTTCTCCGAGGCTTATCTTTTGGTATGATTCCACGAGATTGTAGGTACTTGTACATTCGGGGTATGGCGGGGCCTGTCGTCATAGTTATTATAAAAATTCTTAGAGGCTGTAATCTTGTTGTGGGCGGGGTTTGTAAAGGATGTAGCTATTGAGTTTTTATTTATATATCTGAGAAAGGTAAGATTTTGGTTAGCTTTGTTTTCTTATTTCACTGTTTATCTTTTATGAGTTTTATTTCCGTGATTTTCTCTGATGTTGTATCACTAGGGTGCCCGGGGGAAGGCACCAGTCGCGGGCCCGAGGTCGGGTCATGACATATAGTTGTCTGAACTTCTAAAGTATTGCCGGAATCTTTGGAGGGAGCATTTTCCATAGGCTTGTGAACAGTCATAGGAGTATCCTTCATAGTTTCTTCACCTTCAAACATGTTTCTGTCCGGGCTATTAACATCTATGCTTTTCCCCAATCATGAATCTTTTGTAGCATAATATCATCCACCGTATTCTAGTGGAATACGCATCGAGCGTGGCGTGTACTAACAGTGGGATGCGAGATTCTTTGGAATTAAGTTCTCTTTAACAATGGTTGAGCTTCAGCCATTCTTTTTCTTTTTCTTGGATCTAGATTTCGAAGAGCCTCCGGAACCCCCGAAATCATTGCTAGAGCGTGTAAAACTCTTTGTATTTCTCATGTCATGAACTTTAAACTTCGATTATTGAAGAAGCAATTGTGAGTGTGAGTTTAGCAGGAGAGGAAGGACCGAAACCTAAGGAGCGACAGGAAAAACATTGAGAGTGTTTTCCTTAGTGAGAGAAGTGTTGCATCAATGGGAGATTATGTTATGTAGGATAAGCCGGTAGTGCTTATGTTATGTATGATAAGCCGGTAGTGCTTATGTTATGTAGGATAAACCGGTAGTGCTTATGTTATGTATGATAGCCGGTTGTGCTAGTGATATATTGTTTATTACGGGGTAACTTCCCGGGCTTGTTGTGTCACGACCCGAAACCGGGCCCGCGACTGGTGCCTTGCCCGGGCACCCAAGTAGTCAAACAACATCAGAGAAAATCAGCGGAAATTAAAACTCATACATGATAACCAATGAAAAGAGAAAACAGGCTAACCAAGCGGTTACCTTTTCTGAAAAATAACTAACACACGAGCGATTACAATCGCCACTTGCATCGATTACTCTGGACCTCTAAGAATTTTTATAACATCTCGGCGGGACGGGGCCGCCATACACGAATGTACAAAAAGTTCTACAACTTGAGGCCGTACCAAATGACAAAGTCTCGAAGGAATGGAGCTTTACGAGAAGCGAGCAGATCCAAAGTGCGGATCAACAAGCGATGTATCTCGACTGCGGCGTGAGCGGCCCGAAGAAGTCGATTACAACGGTGCAGAGTATGCGAAGCAGAAAATAATCGTAAATGAAATCATAATAGTCTATAAGGAAAGCAGGAGACATGTATGATAGCAAACTACGATTACACCACGTATATCTGATTCGATCAAATCAAATCACGTCAAGTCGAGGACTCGCCGAAAGATCATTACTCAAAGTGGGCGCATACTCGTGGGCTACCCAGCGTGTCGGTATGTCGACCCGATAACAAGATAGTACTCACGGTGGGCGCGTACTCGTGGGCTACCCAGCGTGTCGGTATGTCCCAACCAATAACAAGATAATACTCGCTGTGGGCGTCTGCTCGTGGGCTACCCAGGCGTGTCGGTATGTCGAGCAAATACCCGGATAATACTCACTGTGGGCGCGTACTGCGTGGGCTGCAGCGTGTCGGTATGTCCCAACAAATACCCGTATAATACTCACTTGTGGGCGCATACTGCGTGGGCTACCCAGCGTGTCGGTATGTCCAAACCGATTTACAAGATAACACTCACAATAGAGCGTACGTGGGCTACCCGGCGTGTCGATATGTCCCGAAGGATCAATATAGTAATTGAGGTGGAGCGTTGTACCGTGCCCAGCGTGTCGATATGTCCGTCATACCACCCGACATCCGCCCTCCGTCGAGAGACTCGGTAGCACAAAGTCAAACACGCACAACAACAAAACTATCACCACAAGCACGAGCAAGTTACACGCGACTCAAAGTACGCCGTTTAAGTCGACAAACGGGTTCCAACCCCAAAATACTACATTCTTTCCTACCTTCAAAGACCTCTCTTGCGTAGAAACCATGCGATACTATCACCGCGTAGTATCACACACATTCATGTTTAAAACACGTGCTTCAAACACAATTAACATAGCGTCAAGTATACCTTTTAAAAGTCGAGTAATTAACTCATTTAAGGTCAGTATTCTACCTTTTAAAACCAAGTCATTTACTTTTCCCTTAAGAAAAGTTCGATATTTGAAAACAAGTGATTTATACTTTCAAACTCAAGTTACTTCTCTTTTCCAAAATCCGGTACATTATCCTTTGCAATCCATTAAGTTCATTCTTTGGAATTTTAAGAAAAGTCGAACTTGTTATCAATGATTCTCGTTTAAGCGACCGTGATCTAGGAAATGTAATATCATTTTGTCTTATCTTAGTTTCTATGCAGATGGAGGTTTCTCTGGTTTTAATATAATCAATTAGTGAAACCATTTCCTTTATTAAGCTATGATGGTGTGTTCGATACTTGTTCCCACTTTGAAATCCATTTCACATTCTTATGCCGTTATACCTAACTTTACATAAAGCTAGTATAACTCTTAAGTTTTCAAAAACCAAGTATTACTCATTACTCATGAATGAGGTTTTACAACTTTTGAATACATTACAAAACTTTCACAATTCTAAGTTAAGTCTCTTATCTTACAAGATCAAGTCTCTTAACTTCCGCAATCAACAACCGTTCTTTTATTCACATACGGTTGTTATAACTAACTTCCCATAAAGCGGTTATAACCCTTTATGTTTTAAACCAACCAATTACCACGTAAACATTTATGAGACCAAGAGGACTCATTCTTTAAGCACCGAGTGCCCATTACTAACGGATAAGACTTACTACTCTTTGCATAATGAAGCCCTTTACACTTCGTAACAAGTCAAGACACAATTTGGAAAATCAATTTCCTTTAACACACGTCGTCATGGCTATATATTTCACAAATAGTCATCTTTGAAGAGGATAGGAAGAATCACATACCTCGCGACGATTGCCAAAAGCAAAAGCGCCCGGTGTTGAACCCTTCAAGTAGGATCGCTACTCGTGGCGCCTCGATCTATAAGGGTCATAAGACGTCTATTAACTTCTAGTTAGAGCGTAGAATAAGCTAAAAGCAAAGCCACGCGGGTTCTACGGAACTTACTACCTTTATCCAAGGTCGAAAGCGATAACCCATTCTAAACCCTTTTCAATTCTCTTTCAATTCAAGTTTTAGGTTAACATGATGTCTAACCTAAACATCTTCAACTACCACAATTTCCTTACATCTGACGTGGCGACTAACTTTGTCACGAAGGTGAGTTCTGATCTTAAGGCTAACATGCCAGCCGGTTTTCCACGGGACAACAGATCCAAATCCATGCAATATAAAGCGACCTCGGGCTCGACTCTAAACTACTAAAATAAAACGACCTCGGGCTCACATCTATACTACTAAAATAAAACGACCTTAGGCTCGTAACCAAGAAAGGGAAACTTTTACAAGGAATAGCCCCAAAGCCCTTTTTCTTCCACTCTTCAAAGTCAAAATCGCCCACAGCGTTACCCGAGTTTACCCACTTTTCTTCTTGCCCGACAATCTCTCTAAAGCTAGGTTTTCTTCCAAAACTAGAGAGAAGGAGAGGTTTCCATGGAAGGGTTTTGAAATGAAATGAAATGGAATGGCCAAGTCTTCAGACTTGGCCTAAAATAGGACCACTTCGATAAAGGATGGGAGGGACACTTGTCACCCTCATGGGTTATAAACGAAATATCCTGTTTTTCGTCACTTCTGCGCAAAAAATCCGCCTCGGCGCTGCGGCCCGCGGCCGTGACCCAGCCGGCGCGTGGCCTCCACTCAAATAAATCTTAGCGTATGGCGCCGCGACCACGCATTCGGCGCGGCCTGAAACCCTGTGACCCCCGGTACAAGCGCGCGGCCGCGGCCTGCGATCCGTAGCCGCGTGCACTGTTGACCCATCAACTTAAACTGCGCTAACTTTTGACTCAGATGTCGATCGGCGAGCGGTTTGTTGCGTTGGGATCTAGATTTAACGGGCTACACATTAGGCTTTTAAACACCTCGAAATTCTTAACAACTGGGGTACAACACTCCAAGGTAAACTAAAAAAATCCGTCAACACGTATTTGTCAACTTATCTATCTTCTAGAATTCACGGGTTGTAACATTCTTCCCCTTAGAAACATTCGTCCGAATGTTCCTTCTAAATCTTGAACACATGCGCGGTATAGTCTTCACTACTATACCTGCAAAAACTCATTTATGCCTCTCGTGGCCATAATATAGAAATCACGCATCTCAATTCCATTAACGGAAATCACCTCTGCGTGCAAACATCACTATTTTCTCCTCCCTTGGTCTAAAGGATACTCTCGCTTACTCGGCGTACCTTCCTTGTACACTCGCACCTCTCTAGTACCGTTCGCAATTCGATCCTTTGCTTGTTTCTACCACCTTGGAGTCCACTACCTCGACTCGTCCATCTTACTAATCCACGTCATGGAAGCTACCACTTCCATGCAAACTACCCGTGGAATCATCACACAAAACTCCATGTATACCATACACTCGACAAGGATTAACGATGAAGGCTTCTACCCGAGCGGCCTTACGTCTAAGGTCTCAATTGTTATAAATTCTAAGGTTCAAATTTTCTCATCCCCAAACTTACCCTCTTTATTAACCGTGCTTCCAAAACACATTATATACACGCAAAGCTACCGAACATAGCACTCGACACATCACCACAACATCAAAGCATACAATACTCTGAGGGTTAAGAACATACATCACTATTGCCGCCTCCCTTCTTGTCGCTCTACTCATGTTCTTTCGACACGACGCACAAAGGAGGAGGTGAATCGTCCAGCGATCCGAAAGGTGAATCTCGACCTCGCGCTATCTCTGGTGGGACAATTCCTTGCAAAATGGCGGTGGCGCGTGTAAACAGATTCCCTATTAGCACGACACTCCCATCGTGGAGCCTACCTGATAGTCGCTGCGAGGTAAGGGTGGTCCCGTCAGACTAACATCCACGATCCCCAAAACCGAAACCTTGGAGCCACGACTGCTCGCAGATTTCTCGAGCGTCACGGCGGCGAGGTGGAGCACTCCGTCTTGGAGGAGGCGCGTAACTATCCTGGCTTTGCTGCACGCCGAAAGGTCACCAAAGGACCTGCTGCCTTGGCCACTACTCTGATCTTGGTCATTCCGTCGACTCCTCGTGCCTCGCATCGAGTCGTGAGCTGCGTGCGGGCAATGTCGTGCCGGTGAAGAGCTACTCGAGCAACTCTACGCCAAATAGTCATCAAGCCTGTGACATAGCGGTGCACTCTGTCCTCCGTGTCGGCTACTAACGCGGGGGCGTCTGAGCTAGTGAGTTAAACTCCACGTTGTACTCACGAGCCGTCGCGGATTGCGCCTCGACATCAAAAATCATCGGCCGAGTCCTCGCAAATGTGGAGGCGAAATGTGCAAGAAATGCCTCGAAAACTCGTCCATCGTCATTTGGAAGTGCATGCCCTCCCGGGGACAGCTCGCGAATCAAACGATCGGCTGCGGTATCACGCGGCCGATGCGAACCTAGGACCACGACTCGGTCTCCGTGCCTTGATCACTCTCGTGATCGCTGTAGCGTCGGATGAACTCCTGCGGATCATCCTCGGGCCTCGACGTAGAACTCTGGCGGGCCTGACTTCGAAAAGTCCGCGACCTCGAGCTATCCGATCTCGGGTGAACCACTGGTGCTCTTTGGGCTGCTGCGTCCGGCCTATCCTCGTGTCGGCCTGACCACGGCCGATAAGCGGGCGACTCGCGTAACCCATCTCTGCTCCGGGCCGTGGGGCTGGAGGCTCGGTCTTGTGGTCTCTGTGAGGCGCCATTTGCTCTACTCGCGACTCATCTGCTGCCTTGCCACGGGCCACGGTTGCCTTTCGCGAGAGCATGGCGGTAAAGCGAAACACGTCGGAGGGTCCGACTTACAACCACGACTCTAAGGCACGATCTCGGAATGAGAAGAATAGAAACCAATCCTAAATGTCCATGACCTCACGATTATAGATGTGGTGCCACACATCGATAATCAGACTACTGAGACGCGATGCGTAGACACTTTCCAGAGGACTAAGCGCTGCGATACCATACGTCGCGACCGAAACCGGGCATTGGTGCCTTGCCGGGCACCCAGTAGTCAAACAACATCGGAGAAAATCGGCGGAAATTAAAACTCATACATGATAACCAATGAAAAGAAAGCAGGCTAACAGCGGTTACCTTTTACGAAAAATAACTAACACACGAGCGATTACAATCCGCCTTGGCATCGATTACTACGGACCTCTAAGAATTTTTATAACATCTCACGGCGGGCGGGGCCGCCGTACCAGAATGTACAAAAAGTTCTACAACTTGAGAGCCGTGCCAAATGACAAAGTCTCAGAAGGAATGGAGCTTTACGAGGCGAGCCGATCGAAAGTGCGGATCAACAAGCGATGTATCTCGACTGCGGCGTGAGCGGCCCGAGAAAGTCGATAACAGTGCAGAGTATGCGAAGCGAGAAAATAATCGTAAATGAAATCATAATAGTCTATAAGGAAAGCGGGAGACATGTATGATAGCAAACTCTGATGCACCACGTATATCTGATTCGATCAAATCAAATCACGTCAAGTCGAGGACTCGCGCGAAAGATCATTACTCAAAGTGGGCGCATACTGCGTGGGCTACCCAGCGTGTCGGTATGTCGACCCGATAACAAGATAGTACTCGCGGTGGGCGCGTACTGCGTGGGCTACCCAGCGTGTCGGTATGTCCCAACCAATAACAAGATAATACTCGCTGTGGGCGCGTACTGGTGGGCTAGCGTGTCGGTATGTCGAACAAATACCGGATAATACTCGCTGTGGGCGCATACTCGTGGGCTACCCAGCGTGTCGGTATGTCTGACAAATACCCATATAATACTCACTGTGGGCGCGTACTCGTGGGCTACCCAGCGTGTCGGTATGTCCAAACCGGTTTACAAGATAACCTCACAATAGAAGCGTACGTGGGCTACCCGGCGTGTCGATATGTCCCGAAGGATCAATATAGTGGAAGGCATACGGTGGGCTACCCAGCGTGTCGATATGTCCATCATACCACCCGACGTCAGGCCCTCGTCGAGAGACTTCGGTAGCAAGTCAAACACGCGCAACAACAAAACTATCACCACCGCGGGCAAGTTACACCGACTCAAAGTACGCCCGTTTAAGTCGACAAAGCGGGTTCGACCCCAAAATACTACATTCTTTCCTACCTTCGAGACCTCTCTTTGCGTAGAAACCATGCGATACTATCACCGTGGTATCACACATTCATGTTTAAAACACGTCTTGAAACACAATTAACATAACGTCAAGTATACCTTTTAAAAGTCGAGTAATTAACTCGCTTTAAGGTCAGTATTCCTACCTTTTAAAACCAAGTCATTTACTTTTCCCTTAAGAAAAGTTCGATATTTGAAAACAAGTGATTTATACTTTCAAACTCAAGTTACTTCTCTTTTCCAAAATCCGATTACATTATCCTTTGCAATCCATTAAGTTCATTCTTTGGAATTTTAAGAAAAGTCGAACTTGTTATCAATGATTCTCGTTTAAGCGACCGTGATCTAGGAAATGTAATATCATTTTGTCTTATCTTAGTTTCTATGCGGATGGAGGTTTCTCTTTGGTTTTAATATAATCGATTAGTGAAACCATTTCCTTTATTAAGTATTTGGATGGTGTGTTCGATACTTGTTCCCTTTGAAATCCATTTCACGTTCTTATGCCGTTATACCTAACTTTACATAAAGCTAGTATAACTCTTAAGTTTTCAAAAACCAAGTATTACTCATTACTCGCGAATGAGGTTTTACAACTTTTGAATACATTACAAAACTTTCACAATTCTAAGTTAAGTCTCTTATCTTACAAGATCAAGTCTCTTAACTTCCACCAATCGACAACCGTTCTTTTATTCACATCAAGTTGTTATAACTAACTTCCCATAAAGCGTTATAACCATTTATGTTTTAAACCAACAATTACCACGTAAACATTTATGAGACCAAGAGGACTAAATTCTTTAAGCACCAGAGTGCCCATTACTAACGGATAAGACTTACTACTCTTACATAATGAAGCCGCACACTTCGTAACAAGTCAAGACACAATTTGGAAAATCAATTTCCTTTAACACACGTCGTCAGCGCTATATATTTCACAAATAGTCATCTTTGAAGAGGATAGGAAGAATCACGTACCTCGCGACGATTGCGACAAAAAGCAAAAGCGCCAGCGATTGAACCGCTTCAGTAGGATCGCTACTCGTGGCGCCTCGATCTATAAAGGGTCGTAAGGCGTCTATTAACTTCTAGTTCGAGCGTAGAATAAGCTAAAAGCAAAGCCACAGGTTCTCGGAACTTACTACCTTTATCGAGGTGAAAGCGAACCCATTCTAAACCCTTTTCAATTCTCTTTCAATTCAAGTTTTAGGTTAACATGATGTCTAACCTAAACATCTTCAACTACCACAATTTCCTTACATCTGACGTGCAGCGACTAACTTTGTCACGAAAAGGTAGTTCTGATCTTAAGGCTAACATGCCCGCCGGTTTTCCACGGGACAACAAGATCCAAATCCATGCAATATAAAGCGACCTCGGGCTCGACTCTAAACTACTAAAATAAAAGCGACCTCAGGCTCATCTATACTACTAAAATAAAATGACCTTAGGCTCATAACTTGAAGAAAGGAAACTTTTACCTTAAGGAATAGCCACAAAGCCCCTTTTTCTTCCACCTCTTCCGTCAAAATCGCCACAGCGTTACCCACGAGTTTACCCACTTTTCTTCTTGCCGCCCAACAATCTCTCTAAAGCTAGGTTTTCTTCGAAAACTAGAGAGAAGGAGAGGGTTTCCATGGAAGGGTTTTGAAATGAAATGAAATGGAATGGCCAAGTCTTCAAGACTTGGCCTAAATAGGACCACTGCGATAAAAGGATGGGAGGACACTTGTCACCCTCATAGGTTATAAACGAAATATCCCACTGTTTTTCGTCACTGCTGCAAAAATCCGCCTTCGGCGCCAGCCGCCGTGTGGCGCGCTCCTTTCAAATAAATCTTAGCATGTCGCGCCGCGGCACGCATTCGGCGCGCGGCTGAAACCTGTGACCCCAGTACAAGCTGGCGCCATGATCCCTGTATGCGCGCTGCGCACCGCATGCGCTGCTGCGGCTGACGCGCACCAAACTGAAACTTCCATAACTTTTGACTCCGAGGTCCAATCGACGAACGGTTTGTTGCGTTGGGATCTAGATTTAACGGGCTACACATTAGGCTTTTTAAACACCTCGAAATTCTTAACAACTGGGGTACAACACTCCAAGGTAAACTAAAAAAAATCCGTCCAACACATGTTGTCAACTTATCTATCTTCTAGAATTTACGGGGTGTAACATGTTGCATTTGCATATTCCGTGGATTTGCTCCCCACGATGCGAGAAATACCTCATGTGAGTCCGTAGGGCTCATGCGGGTGAAATAGTCCTATGCAGGCGGACCGATCTATGCGAGGAGATTACCTCATGCGGGTCCATATGACTATCGGGCGGATCTGATCCATGCGAGGAAATTACCTCATGCGGGTCCATACGGCCTATGCGGGTGAAATAGTCTCAGGAGTAGGATTGCAGAATGATACTACGGGCGGATGGCCCTAGGTTAATCATGAGCTTCCTGTTTTAAAACCGGCAAAAGATATTCTTGTCTACTCTCATTATTAGTAAGGCATAGTGTACTGTTAATGTGGTTATCATACATGTCCCCAGTTTTATTTTATACTATTATGATTTCATTATAGTACTTTCAGTTTCACATACTTGGTACATGTTGTACTGACCTCCTTGAAGTGCGTTCATCTGCATGAGTCAAGTTATCTGAGTTGTTGATCCTCACTCTTAGGATCACTGTTCAGCTGTTGAGAAGCTCCATTACTCCGGAGGCTTATCTTTGGTTCAGATCCCTGGTATTGTCGGTTGTTGTACATTCAGGGGTTTGGCGGGGCCCTGTCCCGTCACAGTTGTTTTTCTTAGAGGTCTGTAGTCATATTTTGTGGATTGGGTTGTAAAGAAAAAAAGAGTGCTTCTTTTTGGGTTATGCGTATACTTTTGGAAGGTGGCACTTGCTCGTGCTTTGTCATTTATTTCTTTTGAGTTATATGTATGTTCATTTACTACTCGATGTATACGGTAAGGGGTGCGAGGTAGGTCACCGATCGCGGGCCGAGGGTGAGTCGTGACAATACCACGAATGTATTTGCACACCTGACGGGAACCGTACGAAAGATAAGCCTCGGAGAAGCGGAGCTTCCCAATCATGAAGCGTGATCCTATGGCGAAGATCAACAAGCGGTGTACCTCTACTGCGGCATGAGCGCCTTTGAAAAGAGTCGACAACATGTACCAAGTATGTGGCCCGAAATCGCGTAATGAAATCACAATAGTCCAAAACAAATCCGCAGACATGTATGAAAAACCAATTAACGATTGCAGTGCCATAGTATATGAGAGCAAATAGGTGTAACGGCGGTTGAATAGCGACCGATGATCAAACTAGGGCCATTCGCCCATAGTATTATTGTGCACACCTAATCTGGTCTCCGTGATCTGCGTAGGTCGTGGACCGCGTGAGGTATTACTCACGGCGTGAAGCAAACCGCGGTAATACATAGGACCGCATCGCGTGAGCCGCTTGGACTCGCGTGGCGGTATTTCGCGTAGGACCTGCATCCCATGAGCCGCGGACCAGCGTGAGGTATTCCTCGCGTCGGGGAGAAAATCCCAGCGGAATATTTGTCACCTAACGTGTCGGGGGTAAGTGATATAATACAAGCCGCAATGGGATTATCGCAAACAACATAAGCCTGACAAGAAAACCCGTAACACAAAAGTCTCAAGACACTAATACGTAGTATCGATCATGTTTATTTTATCAAACCAAGTTACTACACCTTCAGAAAATCATTACAAGGCCTTTAAAATCAAGTAAGTAAACCGTTCTTTTTATCCTTCTTAAGTCGTTATAACTAACTTCCCATAAATCTATTATAACACTTATATTTTAAGCAATTCAAACAATCACATTCTTTTGAGAAACCAAAGAACTTATTCTTTTAAAACCAAGTATCAATTTCTTTCAGAATAATAATTCACAACTTTTAGAATAATTCAAGGCTCTTAAGATTTAGAAGTCAAGGCAAGGACATCAAAATGAAACCAAATTCATTTAACACACGTACGTCTACGGTACTATATAATTCATAATAATCATGCTCAAGAGGATAGGAAGAGTTCACATACCTCCTCGGCTAAATCCACTTGCCAAGTCGAATATGCCGCACGTGAAGTATCAACCTATAATAACCATAACACGTCTATCAACTTCTAGTTTTCTTCGTAGAGTATTTCTAAGTATAAGCTCTTATTCTACGAAAAATTGGGCAGCACTTCCCCTGTTTCTACATACTTTTCCACCTTTTTCAAGGCCCAAAATCAATAACCAAATGCCACATTTAAAGCGCGACAATACAACAAATCAAAGGGATTACACGCCTAATGGGCGTGTAAAATTCAGCCCATAATGTCAAAGCTGTCCACTAAAACTAATCCATAGTCAATGTAAAAACAATTCATAGTCAATGTAAAAGCGATTATTAGTCCACTAATACAATTCATTAGTCGATCCTTTAGTTGGTGTTCTTGGCGGCTACTACAATCAAAAGCATCCGGTTTTTGGCTAGCATGCCAATACTTGTTTCATTACTTCTTTAATATTCCAACTTATATTTCAATCTTTATATAAGTTACATTAACTTGTTATTAACAAGATTCCTTCATGTCGACAAATAATAGGTAATGTTTTAATAACTTTAATGGCTAGCATGCCAATTTCAGTTTTAACATCTTATAATGGTCCAAATATTTACAATCTTCCTTCCACATATAATATACCCAAACATATACTACTAACATATGTAATTTCCAACTTCACTAAAAGGACAAAGATTATTACCTCAATAAGCCCAAAATTTTCCAAGATTATAAGTCGATCCTTAGGAATCTTAGCTACTATTCCTTACGTTCCAATGCACTCAAAGCAACCCTTAGAAGTTCCTAACCAACTTCTCTTAACACTTCATCCAAAAAAATATGAAGATCACCTTAGGTTTCACTTTACGACTATCGGATTCACGTAGTATTTTCAGGATTTTTGTGTTGGGATAACCTTAGAATACTACTAGGGACACGTGGTGTAGGTGTTGGGATTACTCAGCAACAATTGAAAATTGTTCTTCAAAGGGGAGGGTGGCTGTGGCCGAGAGCAACAATAAGGGAGGGAGTATTTTTTTGTCTTGGAAATTATACTAAGTGTTGAAAAAGTCTTGCTACTAGTGTGTATATATAAGACAACCAAGGGCTAGGATTAAAACAAGTGTGTGGTTGATATTGGGGACAAGTGTGTGTGAGTCCCACTAGCCACTTGTCCACACATTTCACCCAACATGGGTGTTACACCCCGTAGTTCCAACACAAGAATAAGAGAACATACGCAAGACGATAAGGGTTAAATCGTGAAACGATAGAAGATGCGCTTTTTCCTTAAAAGAAATCTCGGAACCCGTGAAGGAAAAATGTTTAATAAGGAGAATTGAGTTCTCAGATTTGGGATTTGGACTTTTTGGAATACAATAGAATTATGGATTTTATTTCCAGAATTAGTCGTATGGGGCCCACGGGAAAAATTCTGGTTTGTGGGGCCACAATATTTTCGAGATTTTGGCCAATATGGATGTTTTTGGGAGATGAAAATATTTTGGGCGAATAGGAGGCGACCACGTGTCATCCGTGTGGGCCCGTGTGGCGAAATGGTGTGGAGACAGTGGCAAGCCAAGTGGCTTAAGATATTTGTTGGACAAGTGGCTTGTGGGACCCACACACAATTTTCCCCAATATCATCCACACATTTGTTTTAATCCTAGCCCTTGGTTGTCTTATATATACACACTAGTAGCAAGACTTCATCAACACTTAGAATATTTCCAAGACAAAAATATACTCCCTCCCTTGTAGTTTCTCTCGGCCAAACACCCATTTAGGCTTAGAATTTCTTCAATTGTTGTTGATAAATCCCAATACTAAAACCAAGTATCCCTAGTAGTGTTCTAAGGATATCCCAACACAAAAATCCCGGAAATACTACGTTAATCCGATAGTCGCAAAGTGAAACCCTAAGGTGATCTTCATATTTTGGATGAAGTTTTAAGCGAAGTTGGATAGGAACTTCTAAGGGTTGCTTGGAGTGGATTGGAGCGTGAGAATAGGGCGAAGATTCCTGAGATCGACTTATTATCATTGGAAAATTTTGGGCTTATTGAGGTAATAATCTTTGTCCTCTTAATGAAGTTGGAAATTACATATGTTGTTGTATATAATGAGTACATGATATATGGAAGGAAGATTAAAAAGATTTGGACCTTAATAAGATGTTAAAAACCGAAATTGGCATGCTAGCCATTAAAGTTGTTAAAATATTACCTATTACTTGTTGACATAAAGGAATCTTGTTAATAACAAGTTAATGTAACTTATATAAAGATTGGAATATAAGTTGGAATATTAAAGAAGTAATGAAACAAGTATTGGCATGCTTAAAAAGCTGATGATTTTGATTGTAGTAGTTGGCAGAACACCAACTAAGGACTTGGACTATGAATTGTTTTTACATTGGACTTTGGTATTTTACATTGGACTTTGGACTATTTTACATTGGACTATGGACTAGTATTATGGACAAGCTTTGGTAGATAAGGGCTGAATTTTACCACGTCAGTTAGGCGTGTAATTCCTTTGACTTGGTGTATTATTGCGCGCTTAAATGTGGCATTTGGTTATTGATTTGGGCCTTGAAAAGGTGGAAAAAGTGCGTAGAAACAGGAAGTCTTTGCCAATTTTTTGTAGAATAAGAGACTTTATGCTTAGAAATACTCTATGAAGAAAACTAGAAGTTGATAGACGTGTTATGGTTATTATAGGTGGATATTCTACGCGCGGCATATTCGACTTGGCAAGTGGTTTTAGCCGAGGAGGTACGTGAACTCTTCCTATCCTCTTGAGCATGATTATTATGAAATATGTAGTACGGTAGACGTACGTGTGTTAAATGAATTTAGTTTCATTTTGATTGTTACACCTCGTATTTCCAAGGCAATGAGATGAAACGTTATTCTAAAAAGTCGTGGAAATTATCTGAGAAATTGATACATTTAAAAGTTAATAAGTTCTTTCTTCAAAAGAATGTGATTGTTTGAATTGCTTAAAAATATGTTGTTATAATAGATTTATGGGAATTAGTTATAATTAATTTGAAGTTCTAAAAGAACGGCGTTTACTGATTGGATTTTAAAAGCGCCTTGTAATGATTTTTTAAGGCCAGTAACTTGATTTGATCAAAATAAATGATCGATACTACGGTTTTAGTGTCTTGAGACTTTTGAGAAGTCATTTTTCAATTATGGATATTTGGAGGATGAAAATATTTTAGACCAATGAGAGGTGACCACATTGTAGTTTACAAATAGTGACAAATATTCCTGACTATTTGACTGAAATACAGACGAGCTTGTGCAAGAATTTAGTTTCATTTTGATTGTTACACTTGTGATTTCCAAGGCGAAGATGGTCATGACGCTTTGTCAGTCCAGACTTGTCTAAGAAAGTCGATTACTTTTTCTTGAAAATCTCTCGAATTTGTCAAATAAAAAGGTTTATTATTGAAATCTTATTCTCAAATTTGGTATTTGAGACTTCTTTGGAATATATTAGAATTATGGATTTTGAATCTCTTTTTGCAGTCACGCTGATATCTGAGGTTATTTCACGCTTCTTTGAGGGGGTATATTGGTTTATTTTTATTTTGACCAATTATGGATATTTTGGAGGATGAAAATATTAAATCACTAACGAGAGGGTGACCAGCGTACAACTTTCGAATCGACTGACTTCCGGAGACTGGGTTATGATAGAGGTGATACCGTGGGAGAGCGATGAGCAAAATGCTGCTGGTAGAAGGCGTACGGCTACGTGAGAAAAATGAGGTAATAGTTCCTCTAAAATTAAAGTAATTGGATATTATTACTTATTGTTATAATATATAGATGAATTCATGTTAAGGAAGGAATTGAAAATAAGATGTGTATGAGGTAGATATGTTGTTGGCGATTTGAGACAATTTTGTGCCCTTGGTTTAGTTAGTTATTGTTGTTGTTTAATGTCACTAATCGCATGTTAAAATGAAGGGAATATGGTTGTTACAAGTTGATGTTGTTAGTATATAAATTTTGAAATCTGAATTGGATCATAAGGAGTTATAAAGAGGACTTTGGTTGTAGTAGTTGGCGGAAAAACTGCATGAAAGCGTGAGGCGTTGTTATGCGGTTTAGGGACTGTTTTAGGCGTGTTGTATGCTGGAAAATAAGCCCTATATTTCATGTTTAATGTAGTAGATTTCTAATGAAAACCCGAAGGAATAAGGGTGTGGAAAGGCGTTGAAAGGCCTCACATTCCACCTCGTTATAGTTAATTGTGGACTGTTTCACGGGCTGTTTTGTTATGGTTTTGGGGCAGAATTTTACACGTCTGTTGGGCGTGTAATCCCCTTTGATTAGCTGAGTTGGTTGTGCCTTAAATGTGGCGTTTTGGATGATGAATATGGGCCTTGGAAAGGTGGAAAAGTGCGTAGAAACAAAGGAAGTCTTTGCCAATTTGATAGAATTAGAGGCATTATTTGGTATAAGTCTTATACAAAGTAACTATAAATTGATAGAAGTGCTATCGTCATTATAGGTTGAAGTACTACGTGTAGCATAGTCTACTTGGCTTAAGGAATAGCGATGAGGTTGAAGTACTTGGACGTTTTCTTACTTGTCGTATGGGTTAGTCGTTCACGAGGTATGTGAACTTCTTCCTTACATCGACATGACTATCCTTGAAGTATACTTGCCTTGTTATTTGGGTATACTTTACTTGTTTCCTTGAAGTATACTTGCCTTGTTATTTGGGTATACTTGACTTGTTTCTTGAAGTATACTTACCTTGTATAGCGATGTTAATGTTATTAATTTTATGCTAAAGCGTATACAGAATATTCTAAGTTCTTACCAAGTCTTATGGGGATGTTGGTAAGAGTCGTTAGGAAGTATTAAGTCGAGTTGACCTTAGTAAATTACTTGTGACACCCGTAAATCCAGGACATGTATAAGATAATAGGGCTTGAGCATAAGACTTGAAAATGGAGTGCGAAAGAAAGAATTATTTTTAGAAGGAAAATCTTAGAAACGTCGGAAAGGAAAAATGTTAGTTGATGAAATTAGATTCTCAAAATGCATTAATTGAGGAGTATGGAAATTATTATCATTGTGAAAATTTATTTTTACGGATTTGGTCACGTAGGGTCACAGAAATTTTACGTTTGTGGGGCCCGAGGTTACAAAATTTTATGGGCGAATGGGAGGCGACACGTGTCACCCTACATGGTCTTGCACGAATTGGGCGAGGTTTTTATGGTCATTGACCAATGTAGATGATCAAGTCTTGCAAGCGAGATTATTGACTTAGTCGACTTGCCACTTGACTAGATATTAATTATTCTTCATCCACAGCCATATATTGTAATCTAAGCCCTCCGTTGTTTTATATATACTACACTAGTGCAAGACTTAGTCTTCAACACTTAGAAAAATTAGAGAAACCTTGAGCTAGCAAGATGGCTCTCGGGTTCATGAGATTTCCACACAAAAATTTTAGTTTGTGGTTCACTATTCACAATACTTTAACTTGAGGTTCCTAGGGTATTGTAAGGATATCTCAATAGAAAGATCTCGGAAAAATGACGTTTTTCGTTAGTCATGGCGAAAACCTAAGTCATTTTCATAGTTTTGATTGGAAATAGAAGAGAAGTTGTTTGTGAACTTCTAAGGGCTTGAATAGCGGATTGAAGCATGAAGGAAAGGAGATAATATTTGCTAAGGAGCGACTTTGAATCTTGGAATTTTATAAGGGCTTATCAAGGTAACAATCTTGTCGTTTTAGTGATTAAAGATTACTTATTGTTGTAGTTATGGATATAAACAAGCATGAGATGTATATATGAAGTTGATAAGTGTTATGAATATTGGAACCACTAATCCGAAACTAGCATGATTAGCCTTTGAGATTACAATTCAATTTGGTTATTAGTTTAGTCGTCGCATGTTATATAAAGAAGGAATTGTAGTTGTTAAAGTTGTTTAAGACTATATAACATGTTAGACCTAACAACTTGGATTGAAAAAGAATTGGAAAGGACTTTGTGTTGTTGTACATTTTAGCCGAGAATGGCTTTGAATATTGAACTACTTGGTATTATTGTGGGGCAGAATTTTACGTATTGTAGGCGTGTAATCCTTTGATTGGTTGATGTATTGAGCCTTAAATGTGGCATTTTGGTTATTGATTATCGGGCCTTGAAAAAGGTGGAAAAGTACGTAGAAACAAAGGAGGTGCTGCCCGATTTTCCGTAGAATAAGTGACCGTATACATAGTATCATTCTACGTTAGAAACTAGAAATTGATAGTCGTGTTGTGACCATTATAGGTTGAAAATTGTACGTGCGGCGTATTCGACTTAGCTTGTGGATTAAGCCTATAAGGTATGTGAACCATCTCTTCTTCTAGCATGATTCCTTATGGTAAAGTAAGTAAATCATACTCCTTAAATGATTAACTCCTTTATTGTACTTGGATTGCCAAATATAGAAGTTGTTCTATATACTTCCTTGATTGTACTTGGATTGCCTAATATAGGAGTTGTTCTATATACTTCATTGATTGTACTTTGAATGTTTAAATTGGAAGTTGTTATAATCCATTACCTTGACGAAATTTGGATTTTCAAAAGTGAAAGTGTTTTACTTGAAGTACATAGAGTCTTAAAAGGAAGTGGTTTCCAAATCTTTTGGATAGTGCCTTAGTCAAAAACCTAAAGGTTGTTATAACGGTTTTAGAAGTCGAAGGAGTGATTTACTTAATTGATTTAAAGAGGAGAAATGACATGATTTTAAGAGAAGTAACTTGTTTTAAAGGTGAGAGTTACTTGGGATTTAAAGTTAAAACTTGATTTCTAAAGTTAAGAGGCTTGAAGTATTTTGACAGTATATGATACTTGGTTTTAAAAGTATAAGTCTCTTGGTTATAAAAAGAATGAATTTGTCTAAAACCATAAAGGGTTATAACGACTTTATGGGAAGTTAGTTATAACGGCTTTAAGGAAGGTTAAGAGAATTGTCTATTTTGATTGATAGTGCAGGTTGCCTAGGTTGTGAAATTAGAAGTTACTTGGTTTCAAAGTCTTGAAATGATTCTAAAGGTGTAGTAACTTAAGTTGATAACTAGGCATGCCTTGATACTACGAGTGTTAGTATCTTGGGGTTTTATATAAAAAAGAGTCTTTTGAAAAGAATGGAAGTACGTAGTACTTAGGGTTAAATTCCCGGATTTTTATGTGAAACAAAAGTGCCTTGAGTTTATAAAATGAAATTCATTTTTGTATGATAATGAAAGTCTAAAGATTTTATGAACTTGCCTATGCTTGCTTGTGATAGCCTTTGAGTGCAAGTATTATACTTTTACGCTGTCGTGACTCTCGGTTGGAGAATGGTGTCTTGTTGTGAATTTACTTAGGCGTCTTGAAGCGGTGATGGGGATTCCACGGGTATGCTTCCATTGTGATTGATCTTTGGACATGCTTATTCGATGTGGGATTCCGGGGCATGCGACCAGGATGCGCGTTCGATTCCCAGATTGTTTTTATTACTCCATGGACATGCTTATACGATATGGGTTTCCGGGGCATGTGACCATGTTGGATACTGTTATTCCATGGACTAGCTCTCAGCGAGGTTTAGTAGCGCGATGATGCAGTAGTTAGCTTCGTACGCCACGATCGATGGTAGCGCGAGTTGGATCGTAGTTGGTTTCGTACTTGCCGTCGGTTATGTGCGATTTAGTCTGATAGACTCTGGTAGATAGCTTTCGCACTTGCCCCGGTCATATCTCGTGACGGCAGGCTGGATCTGGTAGTTGGATTTCGTACTTGCCGATCGATTGTTATTGGTGAATCCGTAGTTAGCTTCGTACTTGCCCGATCGGTTTATGATGCAGTGGATCAGTGGTTCGCTTTCCTACTTAGCGTCTGATTTTTATGACAGTGGGACTGGCGTTCGTATACATATAGGTGTTATATTATATCATGGTGCCGGTAGTGAAAGGAGTTCCACAGGCATGATTGATATTATAGGCGTGAGACCCGTAGTTATATTTGAGTAGTGACTTTGAGGCATCGTCCACGACTTGACATGACTTATATATTGTGTACTGTAGTTTGGGTATCATACATGTCTCCTATTTTATATAGTATTTATGATTTGATCTGTATTTTGATTTCACATACTTGGATAGCTCCGTACATTGAGTTTATCATTTTAGTATAGATCATGCATTCTGAGCTTTATGCGATTATGGATGCAGGGGCCTTGTCCCATCATAGTTGATAAAACTCTTAAAATGCAGTATTCATATGGAGATTGGACTCGTGTAATGTGTAGTGCCTTTTGATTATGTATATTATGGCGACCTTGCGGCTTTGCCTTGCATGTTCGTTGGTTTAAAAAGGAGGGGTTATTTAATTCTGCGATTTAATGGTGTCATTAAGGTAGGAGGGTGCCCGAGTAGAGCACGATCCACGAGCGGAGTTCGGTGTGTGAGTGGTATCGAAGCGATCGATCCTCGGAATGTCTGAAGTGTCTAGTAGAGTCTTAGTTTATCGGTGTGTTGCGCGCCCCGTAAGCAGAGAACTGAGACATTTAGATTTGGTTTCTATTCTTCTCACTCGAGATCGTGCCATAGAGGTGTGTTATTAAGATAATCCCTCTCGGCGTATTATTGTGTTCTGACTATGCCTCGAGGAGGCAACGTTCGCGAAGGGAAAGCGATGGCGGAGCTACGGTCGGACTCGGAGAGTTTATAGGGCTCATACCCAGTATCTGGATGTTGTGCGCGATCGGCGAGTTCTTCCTGCGCGAGTTTTGATGCCCGGCACGAGCCTCTAGTTTCTCGATTGGGGAGGACTATGGGTCATAAGGAAAGCGATTATGTTATTGACCAAGATAAGCGGTGCTACAGTTTCATCGTGAGGAGGTTATTCGGCGATGCAGAGCGGTGTCTGAGAGGGTAGAGGCAGCGCGGAGATCAGCGTAAGAGGCAAGACCGGTTGGTTATCCCGGTGAGTTTCTGGGCGAGGAACCTCAGCAGCGAGTGAGATATTCGTCCCAGCCTACACATAACATACCCCGCGGCTCATAGGTTGGAGGTTGGACCTCGCAGGTATTTAGGAGCAGTTCGAGCTCCAGTCAAGTTCTCGAGGAGCGAAGAATTTTCTTAGTCGAGGCCACTTATTCCTTAGTGTTTCCGATGTAGTAAGCGTCATTTGGGAAATATCGTTATGCACAGTGTTTGTTTTTATTGTAGCCATCAAGACCATATCTTTGAGTATGTCATTTTAGAAACCAGGTGAGGTGGCTTTCGGCTATGGCCGGTGGTTAGTTCCTTTCCTCGCGATTGTGCGCCACTGGCGAGGTGTTCAGATGTCGGCCCGATCGTGGTAAGTCGGGTGGAGTTTATAGTTCTGGCGGTCCTTAGAATCGTAGATGACGTGACTACTAGGCGTCAGAGGAAACATCACGTGGGGTTACAGGTATATTTGATTCTTTTGAATCATCGTGCGTTGATATATTCAGATTTTGCCCTAGCGTATATGTTTTCCCTTTGTTGCTAGCAGTTGTAAAGTGATAGCACCACCAGAGGTAGGGATACTTTGATTAGTAAAGTGAAAAGTGAAGAGTGTTGACAAGAATGATAAAGTGAATTGAGACTATAGTTGTGTAGGGTTCTGAAGTTGTGATTACCCATAATAAGCGTAAGGCAGGTAGTGGAGGATGTCTGATAGAAATACTTGGCTATGTGGTGAACCTCAGTGAATAGGGGATAGGGTGAGATGTACCTTGAGATAAAGAGAAATTTATTTCGGACTAAGAATGAAAAGTTAAGTGTGGCGATGGGTGGGTTATGGACTCATTTGGTCAGGTAGTATGGAATGGGGTGATGTCGGTTGGATATGGTCGTTATGTGATAGGGTCACGAGGATGCAAGACCAAGTCTAGTTAATCGTTATGCGAGTTCGTGAGCAGCGTTCCAGGAACCAGTCGTGAGGGCGAAAAGGGCCTTAGCGGAAATGCAAGTAGCATAATGGCCAAGTTTGGAAAGTGTCACGCCCGAACCGGGCGTGTTGGTGCCTACACAGGCACCATACCTTAACAACTAAGTAAAGCTGCGGAAATTAAATAACACCTCATTTTTTTAAAACCAACATGCGTGCGAGGGCAAAGTAATGAATTTCTGCCATAATATACATGATCAAAAGACACTTCCTGCATACGCAGTCCAATCCCACATATAAATACTGACCTCTAAGAGTTATCTTGAACTATGGCGGGACAAGGCCCATGTACCCATAAGCTGTACAAAAGCACATCTTGAAGGATCTATACGAAAAGATAAACTCACGAGCAGATGGAGCTATCCAAAAACTACGGCCCGGTCACTACACCGCGATCACCAATTGCGTACCTAAACTGCGGCGTGAGCAGAAGCCCGAAGGAGAGTCGATCTGAAGAATGTACCAAGTTTGTAAGCGATGAAATCTTGTAATGAAATCATGTGATCTAACAAAGCAGGAGACATGTATGATAGCGACCTACGATTACACGATACATAAACGGTCATATCAAGTCGGGACGCGTACTGAAAGTCATTACTAAAATATAACCGTGGGTCTCACGCCCATAATATCAATCATGCGTGGAATCGCTTCCTCATCTTGCGATCCAAGATATAATAACACCAATAGGCATACATGAACACCAAGTCCCACCCGTGTCCTAAAAACTGTACGGGCCAAGTAGGTAAACAAACCAATCATGTACCAAATATGTGAGACTGAAAGTATTGTAACGAAATCATAACTGTCTAAACAAAAACCGGAGACATGTATGATAATCAAATTACAGTACACTGTGCCTTACTAACAATGAGAGTAAATAGTAGTATACTTACAAAATAAAATAGGAAGCTCTCGATCAAAGCAGGACCACCCGCCCGAAGTATCATTAAGCAATCCTACTCCTGGGACTATTTCACCCGCATAAGCCCTTGCGGACTCGCATGAGGTATTCCTCGCATCGTGGGTAGCAAATCCACGGAATATGCAAATGCCACAAACCCGGGGAATGACCCCGAAATGAATGATATACCACTAGCACAAAACCGACTATTACCAGCACACATAGGCAAATTCTCAATTAAACAAGCCAAAGTACTTATCAAGGCACACATAGAATAATTCTCAATTAAACAAGCCAAAGTACTTATCAAGGCACACCTAGAATAATTCTCAATTAAACAAGCCAAAGTACTTATCAAGGCACACCTAGAATAATTCTCAATTAAACAAGCCAAAGTACTTATCAAGGCACACCTAGAATAATTCTCAATTAAACAAGCCAAAGTACTACGTACGTACATTATTTTCAACAGACTTTTTTCTATGTAAAACCCGAAGTTACTAACACCCGTAGTATCAAGGTGTGTCTATTTTTCAAAGTAAGTTAGTACACTTTTAGAAACTCATTTCAAAGCTTGAAACCAAGTAACTTCAAATTTTCACAATCTAGGCAACTTATGCCCGTTAATCAAAATAGACAACTTTCTAAACCTTATTAGCCGTTATAACCAACTTCCCATAAAGCGGTTATAACCACTTTATGGTTTTAGACAATTTCATACTTTTTATAACCAAGAGACTTATGCTTAAAACCAAGTATCACAAACTTTCAAATCAAGTTTCTTAACTTACAAAAATACTTGAGTCTCTTAATATATAGAAAACAAGTTTCTTCTACTTTTAAACCTCAAGTAACTCACACCTTTAAAACAAGTTACTTCTCTTAAATCATGTCATTTCTCCTCTTGTAAAACAATTAAGTAAATCACTTCTTTGACTCCCCTAAGGTCATTATATAATGACATTTAGGTTTTGGAACTAAGGCACTAGCCAAAAGATTTGGAAACCACTTCCTTTTCAAGACTCTATGTACTTTAAGTAAAATACTTCCACTCTTTAAGAATCCAAACTTCACTAAGGCAATGGATTATACAACTTACAATTTAAACATCAAAGTACAATCAAGGAAGTACATAGAACAAATTCTACCTTAGGCAATCCAAATACAACCAAGGAATGGATCATTTAAGGAGTAGGAAATACTTTCTTTATCTTAAGGAATCATGCTAGAAGAGGAGATAGTTCACATACCTTTTTGGCTAAATCCACAAGCTAAGCCGAATACGCCGTACGTAGGAGTGTCAACCTATGTCACGACCCGAACCCGGGCCCGTGACTGGTGTCTTGCCCCGGGCACCCTAGTGATACAACATCAGAGAAAACCAGCGGAAATAAAACTTAAACATGTAAATAGACATGGATTAAGATGAAAGAAAATAGGCCAACCAAAACGGTTGCCTTTCAACATATATATATATATATAAACATTTGAGCGATTTACAATCCTTACAACCACACTTGCGATTACTACGGACCTCTAAGATTTATCTGACAACTATGGGACGGGGCCCCGCCGTACCCTGAATGTACAAGGACCTCTGGACTCGGGGTAGCATGCAAAGATAAGCCTCAGAGGCGGAGCTTCCCAAGGCTGAAATGAGATCCTAACGGGGATCGGCGGTGTACTACTGCGGCGTGAGCGCGGCCCCGAAGGAGGTCGATGCAACAAGTACCAAGTATGTGGCGCGTAAAATCATAAATGAAATCATAATAGTCTATATAAAGCGGGAGACATGTATGATAAGCAAACTCTGATTCGCGACATAAGCGATTATGTCAAGTCGGACTCGCGCCTCAAAGTCATCCCTCGTGCAGTGGAACTTCTTATGCCGGCGATCTAGGTACAAATCATGTGATCGTATAACATGTCTCGGCCCGTCATGGACCCGGATAGAAAGCGTATGGGATACATTCGGTTCGTCCCATGAATCGGTAGTCGAGTGAAATACATTCCGGATGAGCCGTAGTCGAGTGAAATACATTCCGGATGAGCCGGTGGTCGAGTGAAATACATTCCGGATGAGCCGTGGTCGAGTGAAATACATTCGGATGAGCCGGTGATCGAGTGAAATACATTCGGATGAGCCGTGGTCGAGTGAAATACATTCCCAGATTAATCCAGCGAACCGAGTCGAGTAGAACACAATACTTTACAACAAGGCTATCACGTAACATGGTCAAGTTTCACAACAATAAGCATAAGCGAGTTATACACAACTCGAGGTACTTTCATTTTATGTCAAAGTCGGATTTTAACCTAAGTACTACGTCGTTAAATTCCTTTTAAAGAGATCCATTCCTTTTATAAAAGTCACCGATACGTAGTATAAAAATAGAGTGACTTACATCTTTTAAGTAAACCAAAACAACTTCCATACTTTCCTTTTTAAAAAACCAATTAAGGCAATACCATACCTTCTTTTTAGACCAAAACATTTTTTTAAAGTCCGGTTACTACATTAAAACCAATGATAAAAACCCTTTGTTTTCATAAAGTCGTTATAACCAACTTCCCATAAATTTGTCATAACACTCTAAGTTTTAAACCATTTTAAGACAACCTGATGCCTTTCTTTTCCCTAAAGTTCCGGTTTGCCTAATTTGATTCTGTAAGTCTCTTTTTAGAAAAGTTTCATAGTTCGATGTCTTAATCTCTTTTTAAAACAATTGAGTAACATATGCCATAGCGAGTAGAGTTATTCTTGTTCATAATCAATCTTATTAAGCTATGATCTAGAAAATGTAATATCATTTTGTCTCATCTTAGCTTCATGCGAATGGAGGTTTCTACGGTTTTAATGATACTTCATTTATTCAATACATTTTCCTTTATTAATCTTTGCGGTGGTTTGTCGATACATTCGATTTTGAAATCGGTAAAACATTATTCCTTTTAAAAACCACGTGCTCATTACTCACGAATGAGGTCTCACATTGTTAACAAACTTCATATCAAATCAATTAAGTCAAGTCTCTTATCTTTTGAATAAGTCTCTTAACCAAAATCGATGAAACCATTCTTTTATCTCTCTTAAGGCGTTATACCTAACCTCTCATAAAGCTAGTATAACTCTTATGTTTCAAAACCAAGTATTACTCTTCTTTCAAAAAGGTTCCTTAATTCTTTTGAAATACTTTAAGACTCTTTATTATTAGGGCTTAAGTCAAAAGACATTGTCGTAATGCTACATTCGATTAATACACGTCGTCTACCGTACTATATCTATATTCCTTTTAAAATATTTCAAGGTTCTTATTATTGGGCTTAAGTCAAAAGACATTGCCGTACAACTATATTCGATTAGCACACGTACATCTACCATATAATATATACATATTATTGAGGCTTAAGTCAAAAGACATTGCCGCACGTCGTCTACCGTACTATATGTATTCTTTTAAAATACTTCATGCTCAAGAGTATAGGAAGAATCACATACCTCGCGGCGATTATCGACTATAAGCAAAGCGCTCGCGGCTATAACGCTAGCCTTGTCCACCTTCTAAGTAGCACATGCTACTTGCAAAACATTCAACCAATAAAGGTTATCGATCTCATGTCTGATCTATGTAAATGCGATTTAACTTCTACTTATATTCTTAGTGATTTGATTCAATCCTTTTACGTAATATCCTTTATTACAGTCAAGTCTCTTCTTATGAATCTTATATTCATTTATATACTACTACGTATGTAATTTCCAATTACAATAGAAGAACGATAGTATTTACCTCGATGAGCCCATAAATTATCCAAGTATAAAGTCGCTCACGAGCGGCGTTAAGCTCACTACTCGAGTGCTCGATCCGCTCCAAACAACCCTTAGAAGTTCTAACCAACTTCTGCTTAAATACTTCAACTATCAATGAAGATTTTCCTTAGGGTTTCGTTTAGTGGCTAAAGAAAGTATAGTAGTATTTTACGGGCTTTGTATAAGTGTAACCTTGGGAATACTACAAGGTATTTGGGCGAGTATTTGGGCATTATAACAATACTAGGAGAGTATTTCTATACCACAACAAGGGGTATTATCTGAAAACAACTAGGCTAGGGGTACCCACTGGCTAGGAGCATCCAAAGGGGAGGGGAGGCTCTCGGCCAGGGCCTTTTCTCAAGGGGAGGGCTTTGGGCGAGATCTTTGAGAGGAAGGACTATTGTGAGACTTAGAAAGATTGCTCAAGTTTTGGATGAAGAAAGTCTTCAAGTAAGGGGAGTATTTATAGGCTAACCAAAGGCCAACCAATGGCCAAGATGAAGACACGTGTGGTGCAAGTGTAGGGCTAGATTTTAACCATGTGGACCTTATCCATCTACCACACAACTTGCACAAAATATCCTACCAACCCCCCTTGACCCAATCGTCCATTACCGCCCACTCAAGCTTCCAATGTGAGGGTGACACATGTCACCCTCCCGTTGGTCCAAAATGTTTCGTCTCTCGGAAAAATCCGCAAAAATTAGAAATGACATAGCCGGAATTTTCCCTTCGCATGTTTAGTAAAACGTTTCGTCGAAAAACGATTCTTTTTGGCACTTGTGCCCAAATTTCGAAACTAGCCAACTTTAAGGCTCAAATTTTTATACGTACGCCCTTACGTACATACTCTGGAATTACGGGGTATAACAACCTATAATGGTCACAACATGACTAACAATTCTAGTTTCTAACGTAGAATAATACTAAGTATACGGTCTCTTATTCTACGGAAAATCGGGCAGCACTTCCTTTGTTTCTACATACTTTGCCACCTTTTTCAAGGCCGAAATACAATAACCAAACATGCGACATTTAAGGCTCAACATACCAACCAATCAAAGGGGATTACACGCCTTACAATACGTGTAAAATTTCGTCCCACAATTAATACGAAGTAGTTCCATATTCAAGCCATTCTCGGCCAACAACAACCAACAATTCAAAGTCTTTTCCAATCCTTTTCCAATTCCAAGTTCTAAGGTCTAACATGTTATATAGTCATAAAAAACTTCAACAACTACAATTTCCTTCTTTATACAACATGCGACGACTTAAACTAATAATCGACTTGAATTGTAATCTTAAGGCTAAACATGCTAGTTTTCGGATTAGGGTTCCAATAGCCAATATACTTATCCAACTACATAATATATAACTCATGCTTGCTAATATCCATAGGTACAACAATAAGCAATCTTAATTATTAAAACGACAAGATTTATACCTTTATAAGCCCTTAAAATTTCCAAGATTCAAAGTCGCGCCTTAGCAATTCTTAGCTCCTTTCCTTATGTTCCAATCCGTTTCAAGCACTCCTTAGAATCCTATGAAGAACCCATCTTCAAGTTCCAACTTCAAAGTTGAAGAACTCCTTAAGTTTCCACCTTGCGACTAACGTGAAAACGCCGTTTTTCCGAAATATTTCTGTTGAGATATCCTTACAATACCCTTAGGGACATTGGGTTTAAGTCTTGTGGCTAATGGATCAAAACTACAATTTTTTCTTGTTGGAACTATGGTGAACCCGAGAGCCTCTTGTTCTTGGCACAAAGTTCTCTCAATTTTTCTAAGTGTTAAAGACCTTGTCTTGCACTAGTGAATCATATATAACACAATGAATGGCCAAGATTATAACAAATGTGTTGCTTGGATGAAGATCACATGGATAATAGCCAAGTGGACAAGTTGATGGGTCAACAATCTCAAGCTAGCAAGACTTATCTTCCTTGATGGTCAATGACCATTTTAGCCTTGCAATAAATCGACCAAGACCATGTGTGGGGGTGCCACGTGTCGCCCTCTCATTCATCCATAAAATTATGTAACCCTCGTGGGCCCCACAAAACGTAAAATTCCTCGGGTGGGCCCCACATGACCAAATCCGTAAAAATAAATTTCCATAATGTTAATAAGTTCCATACTCTTCAAATAATGCATTTTGAGAATCCAATTCTCAACAACGAACATTTTTCCTTTCCGACGTTCGGAAGATTTTCCGTCGGAAAAACAATTCTTCCTTTCGTACCAATTTCCAAGTCCTGATTCCTTACGTACATTCTCTTATACATGCCCTGGACTTACGGGGTGTAACATTCTTCCCCCCTTAGAAACATTCGTCCCCAAATGTTCTTAGTCGGTTGTCACGCTATACAAACTCCGGCATAAACTTTATACTATGCCTATCAATCAAAACTACACAAGACCAACGATGCCACACATGGCCACCACAACATACGTAAACATAACAATGGACCTTCCGTCTGTGGTCCCTTCTCACAAAACTCGAAGGTTACAGTCTTCTAAAACACGGGATCCTTAGAGGTTCCTTTATTTTCTTACTTGTCATTCTCTCTCGTACTTCTAAACTTATTTAGTACACGTACAAAATCTCAAATATTGTTTATGTTCTCCAATCCTTGGAGTTACTATCCAAACTTGGCCATATTGTTACTTACTTTCCCGTTAAGGCTCTTCTCGGTCCTTACGACCTGATTCCGGTGGAACGCGTCCACAAACTCATACAGCGATTAACTAAACTTGGGCCTTGCATCCTCGGGACCCTATCACATAGCGGGACCACTACCAACTGACATCACCCCATTCCATACTACCGGTTGACCCGAAATGAGTCCATAACCCGACTCATCGTCACACTTAACTTCTCATTCTTAGTCTGAAATAAATCTCTCTCTTATCTCAAAGTACTCCTCACCCTATCCCCCTATTCACTAGAGGTTCATCACATAGGCCGAAGTATTTTTACTGCACACTTTTCCCTATTGGTCTTTACACTTATTATGGGGTAACTACAACTTGTGAACTCTACACAACTATAGTCTCAGTTCACTTACCATTCTTGTCAACATTCTTACTTTTCACTTTACTAATCAAAGTATTCCTACCTCTGGGGGTACTATCACTTACAACTGCTAGCAACAAAGGGAAAACATATATGCTAGGGCGAAATCTGAATCTATCAATGCACGTATGATTCAAAAGAATCGAGATATACCTGTAACCACATGCGATGTTGCCTCACGATCTGCCCGATGTCGTCATCTCACTGTGGTTCGAAGGACCGCCGAACTATAAACTCCACCGACCTACCACGGTGGTGACGTGAACACCTTGCACAGGGGCCTTGTTGTGGAGGAAGGAATCAACCATTGGCCTCGTAAGGTGAGCCACTCACGGTGCTCCTTCTAAAAGGACATACCCTCAGTATATGGCTCGGACGGCCACAATAAAAACAAACATCTGTGCCATAACGGCATTTCCCCAAATGACGCTTACTACATCGGTAACACTGAGGAAAAAGTGGCCTCGACTGAGAAAATACTCTGCTCCTGAGAACCTCGACCCTGGAGCTTGGACCGGCTCTAAATACTTTGTGGGGTCGATTTCCCACACGTGGGCTGCGGGGGTATGTGCAGGGTAGGTGGGACAAATATCTCACTCATTTCTTGAGGTAGCTCGTCAAAACTCAGGGATAACCAGCCAGGTCTAGCCCTCTTCTGATTTCGCGTTGGCCCTCTGCTCTGTACACATGCATGCTTGGCCGAATAACCTCCTGTGATGAAAGCTGTACACCGCTTATTTTGGTCAATAACATAACTACTTCCTCGCGGCCCATAGTCTTATCCTGGCCGAAAGCGGAGGCTCACGGTGTTGGGGCCTCGAAACAGCGAGAAGAACTAGCAGGCTGCGGCCTGACATCCGTATACCACAGGAATAAGCCCTATCAACTCTGCAGTGCGACTAGTAGCTCTCTGCTGCTCGTTTGCCACTGCAGGCATTTGCCCTCCTGGAGGCATAAGCGTAACACAAAATTACGTCACGAGGAGTTATCTTACTAACACGGCTCGTGGCACGATCTTAAGTGAGAAGAATAGAAACCGACTCCTAAATGTCCTGTAGCCTCCTGTTTATGGGTGTGGCGCGCGCAACACCGATGTCAGACTCTACTAGACACGGTCCGTAGACATTCCGAGGACTGAATGCTTTGATACCACTCTGTCACGCCCCGAACCCGGGCGTGGTGGTGCCCTACAGGCACCATTCTACTTCTGACTAAGTAAATGCGGAAATTAAATAACACCTCATTTTTTTAAAACCAACATCGATGCGAGGGCAAAGCCGACAAGTGCCATAATATACATGATCAAAAACACTACACCTGTACGTGAGTCAATCGCACATATGAATACAAACCTCAGAGTTATCTTGAACTATGGCGGACAAGGCCCCACCTTACCCATCGTAAAAAGCACATCTTGAAGGATCTATGCCAAAAGTTAAACTCACGAGCAGATGGAGCTATCCAAAAACTACGGCGGTCCTACACTGCCGATCACCAAAGCTGCGTACCTAAACTGCGGCATGAGCATGACCCCGAAGGAGGTCGATCTGAAGAATGTACCAAGTATGTGAAGCGATGAAATCTTGTAATGAAATCATACAAGTCTAACAAAGCGGAGATATGTATGATAGCCAACCTCTGATAAACAATACATAAGCGATCATATCAAATCGAGGACGCGTGCCGCCAAAGTCATTACTAAAATATAACCATGGGTCTCGCCCGTAATATCAATCGTGCGTGGAATCCTTCCTCCGCAGGTAGTCCATGATATAATAACGCAATAGGCATACATGAACACGAGTCCCACGTGTCCTAAAAGCTATGCGGGCCAAGTAGGTAAGCGAACCAATCGTGTACCAAATATGTGGCGAAAGTATTGTAGCGAAATCATAACATCTAAACAAAAGCAGGAGACATGTATGATAATCAAATTCTGATTACATTGTGCCTTACTAACAATGAGAGTAAATAGTAGTATACTTACAAAATAAAATAGGAAGCTCACGATCAGCGGGACCACCCGCGCGATGTCATTAAGCAATCCTACTCCAGGACTATTTCACCGCGTAAGTCGCGTGGACCCGCATGGTATTCCTCGCGTGGGATTATTTCACTGCGTAAGCCCTTACGGACTCGCGTAGGTATTCCTCGCATAGGTTGTATCCGCCGCGTGGGACTATTTCACCGCATAAGCCGCGCGGACTCGCGTGAGGTATTCTCGCATCGTGGTAGCAAATCCACGGAATATGCAAATGCCTGAGCAGGGAATGACCGAAATGAATGATATACCACAAGCACAAAACCGGCTATTACCCGGCGCACGTAGGCAAATTCTCAATTAAACAAGCCAAAGTACTTATCAAGGCACGCGTAGAATAATTCTCGATTAAACAAGCCAAAGTACTTATCAAGGCACACCTAGAATAATTCTCAATTAAACAAGCCAAAGTACTTATCAAGGCCTGCATAGGCAAATTCTCAATTAAACAAGCCAAAGTACTTATCAAGGCACACCTAGAATAATTCTCAATTAAACAAGCCAAAGTACTTATCAAGGCACGTCTAGAATAATTCTCAATTAAACAAGCCAAGTACTTATCAAGGCACCTAGAATAATTCTCAATTAAACAAGCCAAAGTACTTATCAAGGCACACCTAGAATAATTCTCAATTAAACAAGCCAAAGTACTACGTGCGTGCATTCTTTTCAGCGGACTCGCTTTCATGTAAAACCCAAGATACTAACACCCGTAGTATCGAGGTGTGTCTATTTTTCAAAGTAAGTTACTACACTTTTAGATACTCATTTCAAAGCTTGAAACCAAGTAACTTCATATTTTCACAATCTAGGCAACTTATGCCCATTAATCAAAATAGACAACTTTCTAAACCTTCCATAAAGTCGTTATAACCAACTTGTCACGATGACCCTAGGCAGTGGTGGTGCCTTACCGGGCACCCTAGTGATACAACGTCGAGAAAATCAGTAGAAATAAAAGCTTACACATGAAAGCAAGATATCTGATAATGAAATAAGAAAGCAGGCTAACCAAAGCGGTTACCTTTTTGAATATATAAATAAAACTTGAACACGACGAGTTACATCCACTTTACAAACTCGCCTGCGATTACTCGGACCTGCAGGATGTTATAACAACAACGGCGACGGGCCCGCCATACCCCACGAATGTAAGTACTCTGACAACGAGGACTATACGAATGAGCCTCGGAGAAGCGGAGCTTCCCAACGAGCTGTGATCCTATGGCGAGGATCGATGGTAGTGTACCTCTGCTGCGGCGTGAGCGCGGCCCGAAGAAGTCGATCTGCAAGTACAGTATGTGGCCCGAAATTACGTAAATGAAATCATAATAGTCTATATAAAGCAGAAGACATATATGATAACTAATTTCTGATACACGATATATGTGATCATGTCAAGTCGAGGACTCGAGCCCCAAAGTCATCACTCAAATATAACCATGGGTCTCATGCCCAATATCAATCATGCGTGGAATTCCTTCCTCACTTTGGCGATCCATGATATAAAAGCACGAAGGAATACGCATGAACACGGGTCCCACGTGTCATAATAAAACCGTGCGGGGTAAATGCGAAGGCATAGCCGACTACTAAAACCACGATACCAACAATTCCATAAACTATATCACGAGGTCTTTCTGACCGCCACGTAATCGAGCGGCCACTCGCGCGTGATATCAATGTCGGCGTCTAATCCTGGAACTTCCGCGACTCGCATAGGCCACACGTAGGCGCGTGAGGTATTCCCAGCATCGGTATACTCCCCGGCGTCATCCTGGACTCGTAGTCGCGTAGCCACGTAGACGCGTAGCCACATGGGCGCACATAACACGGAACTCGTAGCTCGCATGACCCTGGACGCGTGAGATATTCTCGAATCATAGTCACACAGACCGCGTGAGGTATACCCGCGTCGGGGCAACAACCCCCTGTATCATGTCAAGAGGTGAGTGATATAATACTAACATAACGGCTTATCGTTAAACAACATAAGAACAATAAGAATAACCTCTTCACACAAACGTTACAAGATACTAACACATGTAGCATTCTAACATGTTTACTTATCAAACCATCTTACTATACCTTCCAGAAATCAATACAAGACTTTCATAAACAAATAAGTAAACCGTTCCTTTTATCTTTCTTAAGTCGCTATACCTAACTTCCCATAAAGCTAGTATAACACTTAAGCTTTTAAAACCAAGTATTTCTTTTCTTTCAAAAATGATTCATAACTCTTTTGAAATACTTCAAGATTCTTATTATTTAAACTCAAGTCAAACAACTTCAAAGTAAAACCAAAACAATTTCCATACCTTCTTTTTAAACCAATCTTAAGACAAAAGCGTGCCTTCCTTTTAAACAAAGACACTTTTTTCCTTTTTGAAGTCAAGTAGCAATATACTTTTTAAACCAAGGGTCTTACTCTTTTAAAAGCAAGTAACCTATACCTTTAAATCAAGTTACTTCTCCTTTTCCAAAATCAAGTTGTTTATAAGTCAAGTTATCATTTTAAATCCAATGATAAAATCATTCTTATTTTCGAAATTAAGATAACTTTATTCTTTAAAAGACCACACACCCATTACTCATGAGTGAGGTTTTACAACTCTTTAACATAATTCAAGTCCGTAATATTTCATAACAAGTCACTTAACTTTGGAATCAAGTCAAGGACACAAAAGGAAAATCAATTTACTTTAAACACACGTGCGTCTACCGCACTAAATATATTTCACAAATATCATGCTAGAAAGGATAGGAAGAGGTTCACATACCTCGCGACGATTATCGACAATTAGCAAAACGCTCCAAAGTACTCTAACCTTGCTCGCCTTTTCCACCGCTTCAAGTAGAATCGCTACTCGTACTTGACCTATAAAGGCCACAAGCGTCTATCAACCTCTAGATCTCTTCGTAGAATAATTCTAGATACAAGATTCCTTATTCTACGGAAAATTCGCGGCGCCTCCCCGCATGACCACATAAACTCCTCCTCTGCGAGGCGCTACAAGCCAACAATTCGAGAAGGGTTACCGTCTAACCGGGCGTGTGCAGTTCTATTCCACAATAATACTACAAGTCTCTGTAAATACAGTCGATGTAAATCTGATTCAATTCTTTATCTTGATTCTTCCAATATATCATATACTCGATTATTAACTACTACGACATGTAATTTCCAATTCTGATAGGGGATAAAGATCATTACCTCGATAAGCCCAAAATTATCCAAGTTTAAGTCGATCACGAGCAACGTTTAGCTCCACTTCCTTACGCTCGACCCGCTCGAGCAACCATAGAAGTTTCTAAACAACTTCTCTTAACACTTCATCTAAGCTATGAAGATTTTTCTAGGAACTTCATTTTTGACTAAAGGAATAAAGTAGAATTTAGGGCTCTAGTATTGAAATATCTTGGAATGCAACTAGGGATACTAGGCTAAGGTTTTGGGATTTTACAATAATACTCAGTATTTTCTACTCAAGTGGGGAGGGGGGAAAACAACTACTGAGGAGGAGTATTTTGCCTTGGAAGCTTAAGTGTGGGATGAAAATTGTCTTCAACTTAAGGGGTATATATAGAAGAATCAAGGGTCAAGATGTAAGCAAATGTAAGGTGAGGATTGGGGACATGTGGGTGGGTAGTTTACAACCATTTGCCTACCACAAAATGGGACAAGTGGCAAGCCAGTGTCATCGCTAATTCGACCACTTGGCCACGTGGGGTGACACGTGTCGCCCCCTACTAAATCAAAATATTTCATCTTCCAAAATACGTAATGCCAAAAATCCGAAAATAAAGTGGGCCTCACAAAGCGTAAATTTCCTCCGTGGACCCAGCGTGACCAATTCAGAAAATAAAATTCCATAATTCTTAAATATTCCAAAAGTCAGAATACCAAATCGGGAATCAATTCCGTTAACGAACCTTTTTCCTTCACAAAACCGGAAACTTTTAAAGTCGAAAAATCACGTCCTTCCTTTCCAATTTTTACGCATTATTCTCGCGCGTCCTCATATACATACTATGGAACTACGAGGTGTAACATTCTTCCCTTAGAAACATTCGTCGAATATTCCTTCTAAGCCTCAAACATACATCGGTATAGTCTTCCTATCTTTACGAAACCAATTATGCCACATGGCCATAATACAACACACGCAAAACTCAATCCAAGCTAACGAGGAATCACCTCTAGCGTGTATAACAACACAAAACTTCCACCCGTGGTCCAAAGGATACTTCCGTCTTCTTAACACACTTAGCCTCTTTTCTTACTCATCGTACCTTATAGCCGCTCGAACTCTTCTTCCTAGCATACTTACCACATTTACGTCATTGCTTGGTTTCCAAAATCTACAGGTTACTATCTCGACTTGGTCATCATTAAGCGGGAACACTCTGGATGGATCTCAGATACTTTTCGAATCATAGCAACATGAAAGGCCGGACGTCTTTGCTTCTGCGTCGGGACGGCAATGCTAACATAAGCGACTGGCCTATTCCCAAATGATCTGAAAACGCTTTCATGCACCGAGCTCGTTTCCCTGCTTTCCAAATATCGTCACGCCCGGTGGTACCTTCAAGAAAACCCACGTCGGCTGAACTCCAAGTGTCGGCGCCGATTATCCGCGACTTACGGTGACTGCGAGTGCTAATAACTTTTACGGATAAGCCGCCTTATCCACATCCTGCTGAAACAAATAGGGACCAACTATCCGAACCTTGCCAACATCGAACCAATCGGCCAAACCTATACTTCCGCCATACAAGGCTTGAAGGCACCGTCAGAATCTGAAATGGTAGCTATTATAATACTCGCTCAACAAGAGGCACATAATTGTTACACCGTATTTACAGGATATGTTTTAGAGCGTGGTAAGAACTCGCAGTGTTAAGATTTGAGACTTGTAAAAGGTTTATCGAATTGTGAAATTGTCGGAAAGCGTAATATTGTGGCGAATGGGAGGCGACACGTGTCACCCCCACTTATGATGCCTTGGACGAAATAGGCATGGCCAAAATGGTCATTGACCGTAGTCTTAAGATGACAAAGTCTTGCAAGTGTGAGCTTGAGAAAATTGTCCAAAGTCAAAGGTCCAAGTCTTGATATTTAATAAGAGATCATCCAAACCACCTGATTGTTTGCATCTTGACCCTACATTACACTATATAATACTAGTAGTAGTAGACAAGCTTAAACACTTAGCCAAATTTCACAAAAATTGGAAGAACTCATAGTAGAGCTCTCGGGTTTGCCCCTCTCTTCACAAAAGAATTTTTGTTTCTTGTCCAATAAGCCCAACACTTAAAACCAAGGTTCCTATGTGTATTTTAGGCATATCTCAATAGAAAAATCTCGGAAAAGATAGTTTTGGGTTAGTACAAAGTGAAAACCTATTGGCTTTCTATGTTTTGGATTGAAAGTTTGAAGGAAAGTTTTTGGTGTGGTTCTAAGGGTCTCAACTAGCTTATTGGAGTGTCTTGAAGAGGCTCTAAGTTGCTAAGGAAGCGACTTGGTTGGAATTGGATTAAGATTCGTTGAGGTATAATCTTGTCTCTTAGAAGTGTTACAAGATTATTTATATTGTTGTTATCTTTACATGTTGCTAGCATGAAGTATATGTGTTGAAGTTTATAAGGATTATGGATTGATTGTAACCTTGGAAATCGAAATGTAATGTAAGCCATGTTAAGTTGGATTACAATTTAGTCGTTATTAGAATAAATCGCATGTTGTTGACTTAAAGATTATAGTAGTTATAGTCGTTTGCGACTTGATATCATGTTGGGCTAATAACTTGGATTGAAATGGAAATTGGATAAGAATTGAAGTTGTAGTATTTCAAGTTAGCGAATTGGACATATAGTTTGTATTAGTTTGATATCTATTGTGGGCGGAATTTTACGGCTAGTAGGCGTGTAATCCTATTGATAATTGCATTTGATTGGGCCTTAAATATGGCGTGTTTGGTTATTGTATTCGGCCTTGAAAAGGTGGAAAAGTAAGTAAAAACAAAGGAGGTCTTTGTCCAGATTTTCCGTAGAATTTAATGACTTAGCACCTAGGATATTCTACGTTGAAGTAAGAGGTTAATGGACATATTGTGACCATTATAGGTTGAAGTACTAAGTATAAGCGTATCTACTTGAAGGATGGATTAGCTATCAAGATTGAAATACTTTGGAGCATTTTGCTACTTTATCGATAATCGTCGCGGTATGTGAACCTCTTCCTTCCTTTGGCATGATTCTATGTATGGAATATACGTGGTATCATTTCATGTTTCTTCTACTCTTAGAAGTTAAGAGGTAGTTGGGTGATTTGCTCTATGTATAACTTTTCCTATCTTTTGAGCATGACTAGTTGCACGATGTAGTGCGGTGAGCGTCTGATACCTTGATATCCTTTACTAGTTTTATAGATAGCCAAGTCAGGTGAGTTAGGTGATTAACTCATTTCTTTGAAAGAATAAAGGATTTCTTAAGTTTTATTAAAGTTAAGGGACTTGAAGAGTTTTGAAGTATGTGATACTTGTTCCGTTTTAAACGTATAAGTCCCTTGGATAGGAAATTGTTTTTGGCTAAGGCATAAAGTGAATATAACGACTTTATGGGGAGTTGGTTATATTTGCTTTATGGAAAGATAAATGACTTGATTTTAGTAAAAAGGTAACTTGATTTTAAGGCATCAATTGCCTAAGGTTTTATAATAAAAGGAGTCACTTGAGTTCTAAAGGTTAAGAGACAAATTGTATTTTTGAAGGTTAAGAGAATTGATTTGAAGGTATATTAATACTTGGTTTCAAAAAAGTAGAAGTCTCTTGGTTACAAAAGGAAAAAGAGTTTTGTCTAAAACCATAAAGGGTTATAACGGCTTTATGAGAAGTTGGTTATAACGGCTTTATGGAAAGTTAAGAGAATGGTTTTCTCTAATAAAGTAATCAAAGAATTAACTTGTATTAAGGAACGGCAAAGTGATTTAATGGTATCACTTGCTTAGAGCTTTTAAGTAAGGGTCACTTGATTTTAGAAGCCGAGAAATGTATTTCTAAAAGTATCGTGACTTATGTGAAATGTACACAAGCCTGGATACTACGGGTGTTAGTATCTTGGGGTTTTACACAAAAAGGAGTATCTTAAAAAGAATGTACGTACGTAGTACTTTGGCTTGATTAATTGAGAATTTGTCTAAGTATGCCTTGATAAGTACTTTGACTTGTTAAATGAGAATTATTCTATTTGTGCCTTGATAAGTACTTTGGCTTGATTAATTGAGAATTTGTCTAAGTATGCCTTGATAAGTACTTTGGCTTGTTAAATGAGAATTATTCTATTTGTGCCTTGATAAGTACTTTGGCTTGATTAATTGAGAATTTGTCTAAGTATGCCTTGATAAGTACTTTGGCTTGTTAAATGAGAATTATTCTATTTGTGCCTTGATAAGTACTTTGGCTTGATTAATTGAGAATTTGTCTAAGTATGTCTTGATAAGTACTTTGGCTTGTTAAATGAGAATTATTCTATTTGTGTCTTGATAAGTACTTTGGCTTGATTAATTGAGAATTTGTCTAAGTATGCCTTGATAAGTACTTTGGCTTGATTAATTGAGAATTTGTCTAAGTATGCCTTGATAAGTACTTTGGCTTGATTAATTGAGAATTAGCCTATGTGTACTGGTGATAGCCTTTGAGTGCAAGTATTATGTTTTATTACGTTGTCGCGACTCTCGGTTGGAGGGCCGGCTGTCTTGTTGTAAGTACTTGGACGTATCGGCAGTGATGTGGGATTCCACGGGTATGCTTCCATTATTAGTAGTACTTGGGTTAAATTCCCGGATTTTTATAGAAGACATGGTAGTGCTTCTGTTTGTTTGACGGCCGGTCGAGATAGGGTAAGAGTATAAGTGAGGGGTAAACCCCCAAGATGCTATACCATACTCCCGGGGTAAGAGTAGAAGTGAGGGGTACACCCCCAAGACATTATACCCCCTGCTTGTTTTGTTTAATGGTCGGTCGAGATAGGGTAAGAGTATAAGTGAGGGGTAAACCCCCAAGATGCTATACCACGCCTACGGGGTAAGAGTATAAGTGAGGGTAGACCCCGAGATGCTATACCACTGCTTTACCACCTTCTCGGGGGTAAGAGTATAAGTGAGGGTAGACCCAGGCGTTATACCAGGTGGGACTTGGTGTTCATGTATGCCTATTGGTGTATTATTATATCCTGGACTGTCGGCAGTGATGTGGGATTCCACGGGCAGGAGATATATATATATGTGTTGTGTATGTGTGCCGGCGGTGAGGTGGGATGCCACGCGGCACGTCACGTGATTATATTTTACAACATAGTATCGGCAGTGATGGGGGATTCCACGGACACGCTTGATATTTGTGTGACTTGATCGCGTCCCAGATTGGGCCGGGTAGTAAATGTGCCCTTCTTAAAGGGCCGAATTATACTTATGGAAGATAAGTAAGTTATATAGAAATGAACTTAATGATTTGTCCTAGTCATGTGCTTAAGAATGAAATTTATAACCTTTATTGAAAATGGGAAAAGATAATAAGGTACGATTAAGTTCATAAGTGGTAATGACACGGCAGGATCTGGTATGCACTTTTTTATACTTGTCCCTGTCATTCTTTTGTACAGTTATGATTTGTTTACTGTACGTTATTTCTGTTCCATATTTGGTACCTGTTGTTATCGACCCTTAGGCTGCGTTAAATGCCGCAGTTTTAGGTACCAGGTTGGTGATCTTTGCTCTTAGGATCTCGGTTGATTTTGAGAAAGCCCCATTTGCTCGGAGGGTTAGCTTTTAGTGCAGTTTTCCACGAGGTAGTAGATTCATGTATATTGGGTATGGCGGGGCCACTGTCCGCCACGATTGTTATTCTAAGTGCGTATTCACATATGTGGTTGAGGTAGAACCGAGTTGTACTTTTGATTTTTGTTTATATTATAGAAAGCGGATCTGATCGGGTTGCTGTGGCGTTTTTATTTACACATGTGTTTATGTTGTGTATGTTCATGCTATTCTCGATGTATACGAGCAGGGTGCCCGGGTAGGGCACGATCAGCGCTCCCGGTCGGGTCGTGACAATAATCCTCAGCTTACCCACAAATCAAAACACCGGCGAGGTGAATGCGTCTGAGACTACTTTGAGTTCCTAACCGCCTAGTAAAACCTCCGAAACAAAGAAATAGCGCGGGCTCCATTGCTGTCGTAAAATAAAAGTAGGAACCCGTGCAGCCTTACAACCTTCTGATAACATCTCGCGTAACCTCGCCGTATGCGATCTTAAGCGAAAGACAAGATGGTGACCTCATCGGCGACTCTTGGTCGAGCGCGTCCACGATCTCGTCGATGGTTACCTAATCTTGGGCCTAACACCTCGTGACCCTATCATCTAGCGGGACCACCTCAAAGCCCCACACTCGGGCTGCGGGTTGACCCGCGACATAGCCTCGGCAACCAGCGCTGAGCTCTTGTTCCCGTCCGAACAATCTCACTAATCAAGTCACAAAAACCTGAGTCTTCTTAGCTCAATTACCCTCTTTCATTTCACACTACTCAGGGACTTATCACAACTTACACACTGCTAACCGAACATAGCACTCCACATGTATCTACCATAACGACCTAAACAAGTCTCTTAAGGCTGAAGATATCTCTGTAACTCTTGCCTCGCTTTCCACTTTGTTGCTCTAATCAAATCCTGCTCGATGGCGCGTAACTACTGACGGTGATGAACGACCTTGATCCGAAAGGTGAGTCGTAACATCAGCGCCACCTCTGTCTGACAATTTCTCAAAAAAATGGCCTCTTGTCATGAAGCCTAACAAGCTATCTAAGTAGTATGACCTCCCCATAAGAACACTACCACAGCGGCCGTACAGGGTGGGCGGCCTCTCTCAGCTAACACCCTTCCTCTGCAGAACCGAATCCATGGCGGCTTGGTAGGCTAAGTCATCCCACATGTATCCCTCCTCCTAGGACATTCTCTCGCATGGCCACGGCGGCTGGTAAACAAGCATTAGTAAAAAAAGCGACATTTCCTCGGGATGGCGTCTACCACATGAGTGAATCTTGAGGAAAAACGGAATCGTGGCTAGAACCTATGCAAATCGTGAACGAAACCACAGGTTCGACCCCTAAATACCCGGCGTCTGAAGTGCGCGGAGGACCACTGCATCTTGGCGGGCGCATAACGATCTGCTGGAGAAGGTCCGCCTCGAAAGTTACCAAAGGATCTGTTGTTCGGCCTCTTCTGCTGATCTTGGTTAATCCGTCGATCTCGTTCCTCGATGCTGCGCGTAAGCTTTGTCTGGAAATGTCCGTGTCGTGAAGAGCTACTCTTGTATAACTCTACGCTAGATAATCGTCATGCCACTGTGACATATCGGTGCACTCTCATCCTCCGTATGCGCCACTAGCGGGGACATAACGAGCGATAAGTCAAACTACATCTTTGTATTCCCGAACCGTCGCGTTCTTCCTCTAAGGTCTTGATCACTTTCATGATCCATTGCGGCTGTCGAATAAACTCACGATGATATTCTCGGTCCTCGATCCATAGGACTCGGGTGGTAACTTCGAAGTCCGAAGTCTCAAAACTATCGGATCTAGGGTGAACTGCGATGCTGCGGAACCACGCTCCGTCGTCCTCATTCCCACCAGACTAGCTAATGGCGAGCCATTTCACGGTAACTCATATCCTTTGTTCTGGCCGTAGGCGAAGACTCAGGTATCGTGGTCTCTGTAGCTACTGCTGCTTCTCTAAACTCTCCTGGGCTAGCGGCGTCGCAGAACTCCCCGAATGAAGCACTATCTCAGATAATGATTGGGCTCGTGCCCCTGGTAACCCTATGTGCTCTCTACTCGCGGCTCTGCTTGCGCCGCCGGGCTCTGGTTGCCTGCGTAGAGGCATAACGGGTGAAAAAGAATCGTCGGATGGAGTCCAACTTATAACACGGCTCTAAGGCGCGATCTCGAGTGAGAAGAATGGAAACCAATCCTAAATATCATATAGCCTCACGATTATTGGTGTGGTGCACAACACAGATAATCAGACTCTACTAGATACGATGCGTAGACACTTTCCGAGGATTAAGCGCTGCGATACCACTTTTGTCACGATCCGACCGGGCGTGGTAGTGCCTACCGCACCTGGTGATCTGACATCGAGAAAATCAGCGGAAATAAAAGCTACACGTGAAACAAGATATCTGATAATGAAATAAGAAAGCAGGCTAACCGAAAGCGGTTACCTTTTTGAATATATAAATAAAACTTGAACGACGATTTACATCCCTTTTACAAACTACGCCCTGGCGATTACTACAGACCTCAGGATGTTATAACAACAACGGGGCGAGTGTAACGACGTTCGGGGCGTTCTTTGATGCCTTACCCGGGCACTAGCGTCTGACATCGGAGAAAACCAGCGGAAATAAAACTTTAAACATGAAATGAGAGACATGATAAATAAGCAGACCAAAAGCAGTTGCCTTCGGTATATATACATAAAAACCGACGATTATCCTTTTTACAAACCACACTTGGCAGTACTACGGACCTCTAAGATTTACAACAACTATGGCGGGACGGGCCGCCATACCACGAATGTACAAGAACACAACTCGGAGAACACATACAAAGATAAGCCTCGAGAAAGCGGAGCTTCCCCAACTGAGCCCGAGATCCTAAGGCGAGGATCCACGGCCGATGTACCTCTACTGCGGCGTGAGCGGCCCGAAGAGGTCGATCTGCAAGTACAGTATGTGAAGCGTAAAATCAGTAAATGAAATCATACTAGTCTATATAAAGCGGAGACATGTATGATAACCAAAATCTGATCTGTAACATAAGCGATCAAGTCGAGGACTCGCGCCTCAAAGTCACCGCTCGAATATAACTATGGGTCTCGCGCCGCGCGCCCGTCATGTTCGCATCGTGGCCACGTACCCCGGAATCGCGCCGGTGTAGACATGTCCGTGATGCAACAATAACAAGGCGCGTGGCCACGTACCGGAATCTGCGCCGGTGTAGACATGCCCGTATAACCTCGATAACAATATCTTTGGGTGGTCAACCTGCGCGTAGCCACGTGCCCCGAATCTTGCGTCGGTGTAGACACGTCCGTGTTGCGGTAATAACCATATATCGGGTAATCAACGGCGCGTGCGCGTGCCGGAATCTGCGTCGGTGTAGACATGTCGAGTGACGTCAGCAACAAGACGAATCAAAATGGAAACATGCGTCGAATTCTCCGTCACCGGCCGCGTCGAGTAAGTTCTCAACAAGTCAGCCTCTATCGAGAGGCGGTAACACGAAATACCACACGCACAAAGGCTATCATCACAAGCATGGAAAGTTTCACAACAACAAGCATAAGCAAGTTTCACAACAACAAGCATAGCGAAGTTTCACCTGACTCAAAGTACTTTCATTTTATGCCAAAGTCGGGTTTTTAACCCCAAAGTACTACATACGTTAAGTTCTTTTAAAGAGATCCATTACTTTTATAAAAGTCACCCGATACGTAGTATTAGAATGACCAACCCATTCCTTTTCAAAATCAAGTAACAACATTCTTTTCCTAAGTTCGGTTTGCCTAGTTTTGATTACTCAACCTCATTTTCAAAGGGTTTCATAGTTCCCAAACTTAATCACTTGATTACTTTTAGAACAATTGAGTAATATATGTCTCACGTGAGAGTAGGTTATTCTTGTTTACAACATTCTTATTACAGCGACCTGATCTAGAAAATGTAATATCATTTTGTCTCATCTTAGTTTCTATGCGGATGGAGGTTTCTCTTGGTTTTAATACGATACATCATTATTCAATACATTTTCCTTTATTAGCTGCGGTGGTCGTCGATACACGTTCGATTTCCAAATCGATAAAACATTATCCCTTTAAATAAACCAAGTACTCATTACTCATGAATGAGGTTTCACACAAACATTCACATTAAAACAAATAAGTTAAGTCTCTTATCTTATAAGATCAAGTCTCTTAAATTCTAACATCGATAAACCATTTTCTTTACCTCTCTTAAGACATTATACCTAACTCCCGTAAAGCTAGTATAACTCTTTTTTAAAACCTTTAAAACCAAGTGTTACTCTCACTTAACGATTTATAAATCTTTTGAAATACATCAAGTTCTTTATTATAACTAGCGATTATAATTCACATCGATTACCTTTTAAAACCACAAAGTATTTTCTTACCTACATAAAGGCTGTTATAACGACTTCCCATGCCGTTATAACACTTTATGTTTTAAGAACTCATCAAACACGATTAACACGTATGCGTCTACGTACTACATAGTTCACACATATCGTGCTAGAAGAGATAGGAAGAGGTTCACATATCTCGCGGCGATTTATCGACGATAAGCAAAATGCTCCAAGTACTACAACCTTGCTGGCCCTTTCCACTCCTCGAGTAGAATACGCTACTCTTAGTACTTTCACTATAAAGGTCACAAGCGTCTATTAACCCCAAAACACAAGTTTCTATCTTTCTACGAGAAAATTGGCACCTCCCCACATGGCGTAAATCTCTCCTCTATCGGTAGGCTACCAAGCCAACCGAGGGTTTACGTCTAACGGGCGTGTACCATTCTACTACACAACAATGCTACACAAGTCTCATGTCTGATCTAAGTAATTACAGTTGATTCTCTTCTTTAAATTGAGCTTAAGTCAAAAGACATTTGCGCGCAAATAATGTTGATTATATATAGTATACCTCAACTATATATTCCTACTACATGTAATCTCCAATTACAATAAGGGGACAAGAATATTTACCTCGACAAGCCCAAAATTATCCAAGTTATAATGTCGATCTGAGCAAGGTTTAGCTCTACTCGTGCGCTCGTCCGCTCAAACAACCCTTAGAAGTTCTAACCAACCTGCTCAAATACTTGACCAATATGAAGATTTCCTTAGGGTTTCGGTTTGAGACTAAAAGGACAAAAGGTAGTATTTAGGGCTCTGCATATAGAGGTAACTTTGGAATACAACAAGGTAAAGGCTAAGGTATTTTAGGCATTATAACAATACTCGGAGAGTATTTCTACCAAGAGGAGGGTGTATTATCTGAAACAACTAGGCTAGGGGTGGGGTACCCATGGCTAGCACCTGAGGGGAGGAGGCTCTCGGCCGCAAGGCCACTCAGGGGAGGGAAGGCTTGGGGCGAGAACACACTCGAAAGGGAGGAGAGGACTCGAGACTTGGAAGATTTTAGGAATGGATGAAGTCTTGAGCTTAGGGGGTATTTATAGCAAAACCAAAGGCGACCATGGCGAAGATCAAGCCGTGTGCAAGGCAAGTGTAAGGCCAAGATATTCCCAAGTGCCCCTAGTCCCTACTCCTTAAAACCCTCGCAAAATATCTACCAAAATATCTTCCCACTTGGCGCCTAAGCGTCGAGTTCTGCACTTGCTTCCGATGTGAGGTGACATATCACCCTCCGTTGGTCCAAAATGTTCGCCGCTCGGAAAAATCCATAAAAATACAAAGCGACATAGCGAATTTTCCGCCGCAAGTTCTGAAGCGTTTAGTCGAAAAGCGACTCTGGCAAGGTGTTGTGCCTGAGGTAAATTCGACGAGGTGCCACGTGGGGTGACACGTGTCGCCCGATTCGCCGAATATTTCGTCTTAGAAAATATCCAAAATCAAAATCTCAAAAACAAAGCGGGCCCATAAAGCCGTAAATTTCTCCGTGGGCCCAGCGTGACCATTCAGAAAATAAAATCTCAAAATTCTAATATAATCTAAAGCCCAAATTCCAAATCTGAACCCAATTCCATGACGAACATTTTCCTTACAAAAACGGAAACTTTTAGTGGAAGAATCGCTCTTCTTCCTTTCGATTTTTCATCGTGCTCAAATGCGTCGTCCTCGCATACATACCACGAGAATACGGGGTATAACATTCTCCTCGCTTAGAAACGTTCGTCCGGAATGTTCCTTCTCAAAGCGGATATCGATGAAGTTCCTCAACAAGTTGTCAGCGCGCAACGCGCGAAATAACCTGCGTTCTCTTCGCTTACTGCGTCGTTGCCGCTTCGAACACTTGAACTCTCGGTCGTACCATACTTGGTCATTACTTAGTTCCCAAAAATCTGCGGAGTCACTACCTCCGAGCTTGGTCATCTTACTAACCTCGAACTTCTTTAAGGCCACTCGGCGCTACGAACCGTTTGGTCGAGCGCGTCCACGAACTCATCGATGATCATACAAACTTGGGCCTAGCACCCTCGTGACCTGCCGCTGGCGGGACCACCCGACTGACCGCTTCCTCGAAAGCAGGGGCGGGTTGGCCCGCATTATGGCTGACCGACCCAGTATGGCGCCCGACTCGCTCGCCGACACGGAACACGTCGTGGAATCTACCACTTCCGTCTCACGCTAACCAGATTTTTAAATCACACTATGCACAAAGCTATCCGAACATAACACTTAACACATCATTAACATCAATACATACAAGTATCTACATGGTTAAGGATATACACGAAACTAGGCGGTTCGAGGACCGCTAAAGGAACTTCCACCGCGACCTCTGGTGGCCGTGGTGTATGAGCATCTGCCTAGCTATGGAAGGTGAAGAATGCTGCAGCTGCTCTAGTAGTGCATTGCTATCTACCAGCGCTACCCCTGGTGGACGGTCTCTCGTCATATGGCCTTGTTGGCGCGAGAATAACAAGCTCCCTTGGTACTACGACACTCGAAATCGGTCTACCGCATCGACCACACGCGGGTAGGGGTATTTGCATCGCCAACACCCTACTCGCGAACATCCGAAACAGGAGCCTTGACACGCTCACGAATATCCCGAGGTCCCGAAAGGCTGCGAAGGACCACTGCGCAATGGCGGAGGTACATAACTAGTCTGCTTGGCGGTCCGCCTCGAAAAGTCGCCAAAATATCCGGCCGTCTTGGCCTTAACCTGTGGCGGTCCGCTGCGTCGATCTGCGCTCGCCGCACCCAGTCATGAGCACGAATGCGGGCAATGTCCATGCTGGTGAAGAGAAACACCATTACAAGACTCGGCCATATAATCATCTAGCGGTGGCGTAGCGATGCACCACTATCTTCCATATCTGCGACTAAGCGCGAGGACATGCTCGAGCGAAAGAATCGAACTTCGACATTGTACTCACGGCGGTCGCCCTCTGTCTCGGTAACAAAAATCGCCGGCGTGCCCTCCTCATCTGCGGAGGCAGAAGTGCGTGAGAAAGCCCGAAAACTCATTCCATCTGCTGGAGGTGCATGCTCTCCGGGAAAGCTCGCGAATCAAACCAATCATTGCGGTATCACGCGGCCGATCACGAACCGAGTCCTGGACTCGGTCTCACGAAGCCTTGATCACCGCGCGATCCTCATGGCAGCGGATGAACTCTGCGGATCATCCTCAGGCCTCGACCCGTAAAACTCTGGCGGGCTGCAACTCAGAAAGTCCAGTAGTCTCAAACTATACGCTCTCTGGGTGCACGCGGTCTTCTGGGCGAGCTGCGCGCATCGGCTGTCCATGCTCAGCCTGACCACGGCCGATAAGCGAGCCATCTCGCGCTGACCCGTCTCCCTGCTCCGGTGTGGGGCGGAGGCTCAGTCTTGTAGTCTCATCGACCACGGCTGCGGCTCTAAACTCCTCTTTGGTCTTTGCGGCGTCATGAAACTCGCCGTCGGGCTTTATCTCAGTCTTGGCGACTGCGCCCTTGGACTCCTCGTATCTCACTAGCTCCTCATTTGCCTTGCCACTGGGCGGGTTGCCTTGCGCGGAGGCATAGCGGTAAAAGCGAGACACGTCGGAGGGTCGACTTATAACTGACTACAGGCACGATCTCGGAATGAGAAGAATAGAAACCAATCCTAAATGTCCTATAGCCTCACGATTATAGATGTGGTGCGCGACACCGATAATCAAACTCTACTAGACACGATGCGTAGACACTTTCCGAAGACTAAGCGCTCACGATACCACTTTTGTAACGACCGTTCGGGGCGTTCTTGGTGCCTTACCGGGCACCTAGCGTCTGTCGGAGAAAACCAGCGGAAATAAAAACTTTAAACATGAAATGAGAGACATGATAAATAAGCAGGCAACCAAAGCGATTGCCTTGGTATATATCATAAAAGCGAGCAGTTATCCTTTTTACAAACCACCTTACAGTACTCTGGACCTCTAAGATTTACAACAACTATGGCGGGACGGGGCCCGCCGTACCACGAATGTACAAGAACCTGACTCGAACGCATGCAAAAGATAAGCCTCGGAGAAGCGGAGCTTCCCAACATTGGCGAGATCCTAGGCGAGGATCCACGGCCGATGTACCTCTACTGCGGCATGAGCGGCCCCGAAGGAGGTCGATCTGAGTGCAGTATGTGAAAGCGTAAAATCACGTAAATGAAATCATACTAGTCTATATAAAGCGGGAGGCATGTATGATAACCAAAATCTGATCTGTGACATAAGCGATCAAGTCGGGGACTCGCGCCCTCAAAGTCACCACTCGAATATAACTATGGGTCTCGCGCCCACGCGCCCATCGTATTCGCGTCATGGCCACGTGCCGGAATCTGCGTCGGTGTAGACATGTCCGTGATGCAATAATAACAAGGCGTAGCGCGTACCGAATCTGCGCCGGTGTAGACATGCCCGTATAACCTCAATAACAATATCTTTGGGTGGTCGACCTGCGCGTAGCCACGTGCCCGGAATCTTGCGCCGGTGTGAACCGTCCGTATTGCGATAATAACCATATATCGGGTAATCAACGGCCGGCGTGGCGCGTGCCCCGAATCTTTGCGTCGGTGTAGACATGTCCGTATGACATCAACAAGCGGATAATCAAAATGGAAACATACGTGGAATTCTCCGTCACGCCCGGCCGCGTCAGTAAGTTCTCGACAAGTCAAGCCCTCTATCGAGGCAGCGGTAACCGAAATACCGCGCTTGCAGCAAAGGCTATCATCACGAGCAGGCAAGTTTCACAACAACAAGCATGGGCGAGTTTGAACAACAAGCATAGGCAAGTTTCACCTGACTCAAAGTACTTTCATTTTATGCCAAAGTCGGGTTTTAACCCCCAGTACTACATCGTTAAGTTAACTTTTAAAGAGATCCATTACTTTTATAAAAGTCACGATACAGTAGTATTAGAATGACCAACCCAGTTCCTTTTCAAAATCAAGTAACAACATTCTTTTCCTAAGTTCGGTTTGCCTAGTTTGATTACTCAAACTTCGTTTTCAAAGGGTTTCATAGTCCCCGAACTTAATCACTTGATTACTTTTTAGAACAATTGAGTAATATATGTCTCACGTGAGAGTAGGTTATTCTTGTTTACAACATTCTTATTACGACCATGATCTAGAAAATGTAATATCATTTTGTCTCATCTTAGTTTCTATGCGGATGGAGGTTTCTTTGGTTTTAATCGATCATCATTATTCAATACATTTTCCTTTATTAGCAGCTGCGGTGGTCAGTCGATACGTTCCGATTTCGAAATCGATGAAACATTATCCCTTTAAATAAACCAAGTACTCATTACTCACGAATGAGGTTTCACACAAACATTCACATTAAAACAAATAAGTTAAGTCTCTTATCTTATAAGATCAAGTCTCTTAACTTCTAACATGATAAACCATTTTCTTTACCTCTCTTAAGACATTATACCTAACTCCGTAAAGCTAGTATAACTCTTTTTAAAACCTTTAAAACCAAGTGTTACTCTCGTCAAAAGCGATTTATAAATCTTTTGAAATACATCAAGTTCTTTATTATAACTAGCGATTATAATTCACATCGATTACCTTTTAAAACCACAAAGTATTTTCTTACCTACATAAAGTATTATAACGACTTCCGTAAAGCGGTTATAACACTTTATGTTTAAACTCATCGAACACAGTTAACACGTATGCGTCTACCGTACTACATAGTTCATACATATCGTGCTAGAAGAGATAGGAAGAGGTTCACATACCTCGCGACGATTTATCGACAATAAGCAAAATGCTCCAGTACTACAACGCACTTGCTAGCCCTTTCCGCTCCTCGAGTAGAATACGCTACTCTTAGTACTTTCACTATAAAGGTCCTAACGTCTATTAACCCCAAAACACAAGTTTTATCTTTCTGAAAATTCGTGCCTCACACATGACAGCGTAAATCTCATCCTCTATCAGTGGCTACCAAGCCAACCGGGGGTTTACACGTCTAGGGCGTGTACCATTCTACTACCAACAATACTACCTGAGTCTCATGTCTGATCTAGTAATTCTGATTCGATTCTCTTCTTTAAATTGAGCTTAAGTCAAAAGGCATTGCGCAAATAATGTTGATTCTATATATAGTATACCTCGACTATATATTCCTACTACATGTAATCTCCAATTCTGATAAGGGGACAAGAATATTTACCTCAACAAGCCCAAAATTATCAAGTTATAATGTCGATCTGAGCAAGGTTTAGCTCCTACTCCAGTGCGCTCCAATCAGCTCCAAACAACCCAGAAGTTCTAACCAACTTCTACTCAAATACTTGACCAAGTATGAAGATTTCCTTAGGGTTTCGGTTTGAGACTAAAGGACAAAGGTAGTATTTAGACTCTGCGTATAGAGGTAACTTTTGGAATACAACAAGGTAAAGGCTAAGGTATTTTGGGCATTATAACAATACTCGGAGTATTTCTACCAAGAGGGGTGTATTATCACGAAACAACTAGGCTAGGGGGTACCCCAGCTAGCACCACGAGGGGAGGGAGGCTCTCGGCCACAAGGCCACTCAAGGGGAGGGAAGGCTTGGGGCGAGAACACACTCAAAGGGAGGAGAGGGACTCGAGACTTGGAAGATTTTAGGAATGGATGAAGTCTTGAGCTTAGGGGGTATTTATAGCAAAACCAAAGGCCAACCAATGGCGAGATCAAGCCGTGTGCAAGGCAAGTGTAAGGCCAAGATATGCCCAAGTGCCCCTAGTCCTACTCCTTAAAACCCTCGCGAAATATCTACCAAAATATCTTCCCACTTGGCGCTAAGCGTCAATTCTTGCCAACTGCTGATGTGGCGTGACACATGTCACCCTCGTTGGTCCCAAAATGTTCGCGCTCGGAAAAATCCACAAAAATACAAAGCGACATGGCCGGAATTTTCCGCCGCAAGTTCTGTAAGCGTTTAGTCAACGACTCTACAAGGTGTTGTGCACAAAGGTAAATTCGGCGGGTGCCATGGGGTGACACGTGTCGCCCCGATTCGCCGAATATTTAGTCTTAGAAAATATCAAAATCGAAATCTCAAAAACAAAGCGGGCCTTGGCAGTAAATTTCTCCGTGGGCCCAGTGACCATTCAGAAAATAAAATCTCAAAATTCTAATATAATCTAAAGCCCAAATTCCAAATCTGGGAACCCGATTCCCTTCAGCGAACATTTTCCTTACAAAAGCGGAAACTTTTAGTGGAAGAATCGCTCTTTCTTCCTTTCCAATTTTTTAACGTGCTCTCGTCGTCGTCCTCGCATACATACCACGAGAATACGGGGGTATAACAGAACCCGCCATACCACGAATGTAAGTACCTGACAACGGGGACTATACCAAAGATAAGCCTCGGAAAAAGCGGGCTTAAAGCATTTGTGATCCTATGGCGAGGATCGGCGGTGGTGTGTACCTCTACTGCGGCATGAGCAGCCCCGAAGGAGGTCGATTACAACGGTACCAAGTATGTGGCTGAAAATCACGTAAATGAAATCATAATAGTCTATATAAAGCAGAATACATATATGATAACTAATTTACGATACCTGATATATGCGATCGTATCAAGTCGAGGACTCGAGCCGCCCAAAGTCATCACTCAAATATAACCATGGGTCTCATGCCCGTAATATCAATCATGCGTGGAATTCCTTCCTCAGCTGTGGCGATCCATGATATAAAAGCACCGAGGAATAAACATGAACACGGGTCCCACGTGTCATAATAAAAGCCGTGCGGGGTAATGCGAAGGCATAGCCAAACTAAAACCACGATACCAATGATGCCATAAACTATATCACGAGGTCTTTCTAGACCGCCACATGATCGAAGGCGCCACTCGCGCGGTATCAATGTGCGCGTCTAATCTGGAACTTCCGCGACTCGCGCATAGGCCACGCACATAGGCGCGTGAGGTATTCCGCGTCGAGGTATTACTCCTGGCGTAAATCGTCCGACTCGTGGTCGCGTAGCCGCGTAGACGCGTGACCACGTAGACCGCGCGCTAACACGGAACTCGTAGCTCGCGTAGGCCCTACGGACCCGCGTGAGGTATTCTCGAATCATAGTCACGCTGACGCGTGAGGTATACCCGCGTCGAGCGGCTAACCCGTTATCATGTCGAGAGGTGAGTGATATAATACTAACATAACGGCTTATCGTTAAACAACATAAGCACTATAAGAATAACCTCTTCACACAAACGTTACAAGATACTAACACACGTAGCATTCTAACATGTTTACTTATCAAACCATCTTACTATACCTTCCAGAAATCAATACAGACTTTCGTAAACAAATAAATGCGGATTCTTTTATCTTTCTTAAGTCGCTATACCTAACTTCCATAAAGCTAGTATAACACTTAGCTTTTAAAACAAGTATTTATTTTCTTTCAAAAATGATTCATAACTCTTTTGAAATACTTAAGATTCTTATTATTTAAACTCAAGTCAAAGCGACGTCAAAGTAAAACCAAAACAATTTCCATACCTTCTTTTTAAATCAATCTTATGACAAAAGCGTGCCTTCCTTTTAAACAAAGTGTTATCTGGCGTAGTTCGGTATGTATGTGAGGGCGTGCGTGCGAGAATCACGATAATTTTGGAAAGAAAGAAAGATGTGATTTTTAAGCGGAAAAGTTTCCGGTTTTGTGAAGGAAAAAGGTTAGTTAATGGGAATTGGATTCCCAGTTTGGTATTTGGACTTCTCGGATTATATTAGAATTTTGGGATTTTATTTTGAGAAATGGTCACGTGGGACCCACGGGAGAAATTCACGGTTTGTGGGGCCCGACTTTGTTTTGAGATTTTAGTATTTTGGATATTTTGGAAGGCGAAATATTTTGGGCCAATTGAGGCGACACGTGTCACCCCGTGGCACCCTTGGCCGAAGTGGAGGAGACAGTGGATAGCAGCTTGTCCCATGGCAAATGGCCATGACACGGAGATTGATTTCGTTGGCCATGTGGTGTGGTGGGACCCACGCACACATGGCCCAATCTTGACCACCACTTGCTATGATCCTAACCCTTGTTTCCTATAAATACCCCGCTTAGTTGAAGAGTAATTTCATCCAGCAGAACTTTCCAAGCGAAATACTCCCGCTTTAGCTTTGTTTTTCGTCCCTCCCCACTTGTGTAGAAATGCTTGGAGTATTATTATATAATCCCAAATACATTGGCCTAGTATCCTAGTAGTATTCCAAAGTTATTTAATACTAGGAGCAGGAAATACTACTTTATTCCAAAAAGTCCAAAGCGAAACCACAGAAAAATCTTCATAGCTTGGTTGAAGTGTTAAGAGAAGTTGTTTAGAAACTTCTAAGGGTTTCTTGGAGCGGGTTGGAGCGTAAGGAGTTGGGCTAAGCGTTGCTCGGGATCGACATAAACTTGGATAATTTTGGGCTTATCGAGGTAATGATCTATGTCCCTATTGTAATTGGATATTACATGTTGTAGTAGTTATACTTGGTATATTATATTGGAAGGATGATTATAAAGGGTTGAGCGTATTTACATTGGATTGTATTCTGATGAGACTTGTGTAGTATTATTGTGTAGTAGAATTGTACGTCAGGTTAGGCGTGTAACCCTCCCCCCTTGGAGTTGTTGGCCTGGTAGCGAGCCTGAGTAGAGGAGGAGATTTATGTGGTTGCGGGGAGAGTCTTTTAGAATTTTACGTAGAATAAGGAATCTTATATTTAGAATATTCTACGAAGAGATCTAGAAGTTGATAGGCGTTTTATGGCGGATATGGGTGGAAGTACTACGAGTAGCGTATTCTACTTGAAGGGTGGAAAAGGCTAGCAAGGTTGTAGTACTTGGAGCATTTTACTAATTGTCGATAATCGTCGCGAGGTATGTGAACATCTTCCTATCTTTTCTAGCATGATTGTTGTGAACTATGTAGTATGGTAGACGTACATGTGCTAAGTGAATTGGTTGGTTTAAAACATAAAGTGTTATAATAGCTTTATGGGAAGTTAGTTATAACGACTTTATGTAGGTAAAAGAATGATTTATTGATTTTAGAAGTTAAGAGACTTGATCTTGAAAGATAAGAGACTTGACTTATAAATGACTTGATAGGAAATATTAAGGACTTGGTTTGTGTTAAGCAGTTGTGAAACGCTTTTATGAGAAATGGGTATTTGGTCTTTAAAAGGAACTTGATTTCTAAAGAAAAGAGACTTGAGGAATTGAAGAGTTTTTGGTTTAAAGAGAGACATGGTTTTGTCTTAAATTGGTTTAAAACATAAAGCGTTATAATGACTTTATGGGAAGTTAGTTATAACGACTTTATGAAAGCAAAAGAATGGTTTTATCATTGGTTTTAAAATGGTAACTTGATTTAAGTATAGGTTACTTGTTTTGAAAAGAGTAAGTATTTGAGTTTTAAAGAGTATACTTGATGTTGTTTTAAAAGGAAGGCCTTGGTTTAAAAGTATAGAGTACTTGATTTTAAAAGCCTTGTAAAGGTTTTCTGAAAGTAAAGTAATTTGGTTTGAAAAGGAAATGTGTTTTTGATACTCACAGTATTAGTATCTTTTACGTAAAAAGAGTCTTTTTGAAAGAATGAAAGTAGGTATTATTTTTGGGTTTGAAACGTATTGTTGACATAAAATGAAAGTACCTTGAGTTGTGTGTAACTTGCCTATGTTTGCGTGTGATAGCTTTGTCGTCCTAGTATTGTATTTCTATACCACGCGTCTCTCGATGGAGGGCGGTGATTGTTATGATCTTACTTGGATGTCTGCAGCGTGTGGAGCATTCCACGGTACCTGCGGTTATTATTCCATGGACTAGCTCTCCGCGAGGTTTCTTGATTCGACGGTATCTGGTAGTTGGCTCTCGTACGCCGAAGTCGTGGTTGTTTGACGGTATCGGTAGTTAGCCGTACTTGCCCGTTCGGTTTTGTGAAGTCTCGTGATGCAGGCAGTATCTGGTAGTTAGTCTTAAACTTGCCGGCCCATTCACGTGGCGCGAGCTTGGTATCGGTAGTTGGCTTCGTACTTGCCTGGGTCGGCCGTGGTATGGTTATATAGATCATTGATACGGCTTTGGTATCTGGTAGTTGGCTTTCGTACTTGCCCGATCGATTGATGATGCGGCTTTGGTATCGGTAGTTAGCGCCCGTACTTGCCGTCACGGTTTTATAACACAGGTGGGAGCTGGTGTTCATGTGTACTTCTTGGTGTTGTTATATCATAGACTGACGGCAGTGAGGAAGGTATTCCATGGGCATGATTGATGTTGTGGGCGTGAGACCCATAGTTATAATTGAGTAATGACATTGAGGGCGTGAGTCACGACTTGGCGTATGTTGCTACATGTTATATCTTGTAGTTTGGTTATCATATATGTCTCTATTTATATAGACTACTATGATTTCATTTCTGATATTTTGATTTCACATACTTGGTACTGTTGTGCGACCTCCTTGGAAGTGCGTTAAATCTGCGGTAGAAGTACATTGGTTGTGGATCCTCGCTCATGGGATCACGATTCAGCGTTTTGGGAAGCTCCGTTTCTCGAGGCTCATCTTTGGTATAGTCCTGTCGGTGTAGTTACTTGTACATTCCGGGTATGGCGGGGCCACAATCGTCATATTTATGGTTACATTCTTAAGTGCAGTAATGCTTTGTGTGGCGGGGTTTGTAAAAGGATTTAAGCTGTTCGATTTGATATATATATATGTATATATTCGGGAAGGTGACCGTTTTTAGTTGCTTTGTTTCATACTTTATGTCTTGTCTCATGTTTTAGTTTTTATTTCCGCTGATTTTCTCGATATTGTATCACTAGGGTGCAGGGTAAGGCACGATGCGAGCAGTCGGAGTCGTGACAAAAGTGGTATCGAGCGATTAGTCTCGGAAAGTGTCTACTGACCGTGTCTAGTAGAGTCTTGATTATCGGTGTGTTGTGCCCACATCTATAATCGGAAAGTGCGAGACATTTAGGATTGGTTTCCATTCTTCTCACTCTGAGATCGTGCCTTAGAGGTGTTGTAAGTTGGACTCCTCGACGTACTCTTTTGTACCGATTATGCCTCGCGCCGAGCAACGAGCCCGGAAGGGCAAAGCGTGAAGGAGCTGCGAGTAAACACGGAGGTTACGAGCGAGGCGATTTTACCGAGGTGGTGCTACGAGCGGATTCTACGATGCCGCCCAGCGAAGTTTAGAAGCGCGGCGGTGGCTGAACCATGATATCTCGAGCCTCGGTCCGCGGCGAGCGGAGGATATGGGTTGCAAGAGATGGCGATTACTAGTTAGGTTTATGGCGAGACTTGAGGGCGACGGGGCCGGTGGTACGATGAGTGCACCCGGGGCGATAGTTGGAGACTTTCGGACTTCTTAAGTTGCGATCCGCGATGTTCTATGGATCGAGAGGCGAGATGACCTCGCGAGTTTATCAAGCGATTAGGCGGATCGAGAGTGATCGAGGCCTCGAGGCAGTCGGTGGTATTGGGTTCGCGTCGGTGCGTGATCTGCGATCGTGGTTTGATTCATGAGAAGCGTCCGGGAGCATGCGCTTCGGTGTATGGGGCAATTCTCGAGAATTTCTTGCACATTTCTTGCCCCGGATGAGAGGGCTCGGTAGCAATTTTGATGTTGAGGCGGGGCGGGCGTGCATTTGGGAGTCTGGCGTGGAGTTCGACTCGTTGGCGATATGTCGGCGTTAGTGGCAAATATGGAGGACGAGTGCACCGTTACGTCCGCGGGGCTCGATGACTACTGGCGAAGCTTGCTCGGGTGTAGCTCTTGGTAGGGCATGGACATTGCCAGCGTGCGAGCTTATGCACTTAGGTGTGAGGCGGAGAGGTCGGCGGAATGGCCGGGATCAGCGAAGAGGCGAACAGCGGGGCCTTTTGGCGACTTTCGAGCGGACGCCTCGGCGAAACTAGTTATGCGCCTCCGCGATCTGAGCGGTCCTCGCGATCTTGGGCATCAGTATTCGAGGCGGTCGGGGCTCCAGGTTCGAGTTTTGGGGAGTAGTGGTGTTGACGGATGAGGCCACCCTTACCTCGGTGTGGCGTTGCGGTAGAATCCATAAGAAGTGTCGTCTTTGGTTCGGGAGGTTGTTTACATGCGGCCAGCGGGCCATTTTGCGAGAAATTGTCAGACAAAGGTAGCGGATGTAGAGACTCGGCGCCCGGGATCTATGGCTGGTTCATCACCTACTGACTATCGCCTGCGAGTGAGCCTATGATTAGAGTGAAGCGGTAGATACAGGTATATCCTTAACACTCTAGAGACTAGTATGCATTGATGATGTGATGATGTGCTAAGTATTATGTTCAGATAGCATTATGTTAAATTGTGATTTAGAGGCCTGGTTAGTAAGGGGGAAGTTGGGTACATAGAGATTGTGAGCCTTAGAATATTACGCGTTGAGACCTTAGATGTAAGTTCGTCTCGAGTACAAGACTTTGCGGGTAATCCTTGTCGGAGAGCATTACATACATAGGGTGTATTAGTGGGATAATTCCTTGGGTTGTGTAAGATGAGAGTGGTAGCTTTCAGGACTTGTGTAGGTAAGATTGTTCCGGATCGGGGAACAAGAGTTTGGCGCGATAAATGGGTCGGGTTGAGGCAAGGTCGCGGGTCAACCCGCAGCCCAGTTTGGGGTGGGGTCAATTTGTGGTTGTCCCACTTTGTGTTAGGGTCACGAGGGTGCTAGGCCCAAGTTTAGGTAACCATCGTACAGGTTTGTGGATGTGTTCGACCAGAATCGGATCGTGAAGGCCGGGAATGGCCTTAGAGGAATGGAAACTAATAAGATGACCAAGTTTGGAGGTAGTAACTCCAGGGTTGTGGAAATTGAAGCGGTAACTGAAGTGTGGAACGTGTACTATAGAGAGTTCGGGTGTACGAGAAGGGTACGACGAGTAAGAAGAGAAGCGAACATGTGTTATGAGGACGGAAGTGATTATTCTTTTGTGAGGTGAAGATCACGAAGGGTATCCTTTAGACCATGGGTGTGAGCTTTTTGTGATGTTAGAGGTGATTCCTCGTTGGCTCGGATTTATATGTTATACTATGGCCATTGATGGCATGATTGGTTTCGTAAGTATAGTAGTGAAGACTATACCAGTGCATGTGTGTTTGGAGACTTAGAAGGAACATTCGGGACGAATGTTTCTAAGGGGGGAAGAATGTTATACCCCGTAGTTCCGGGTATGTATGTGAGGGCGTGCGTGCGAGAATACATGATATTTTGGAAAGAAAGAAAGATGTGATTTTTCGACGGAAAAGTTTCCGGTTTTTGTGAAGGAAAAAGGTTCGTTAATGGGAATTGGATTCCCAGATTTGGTATTTGGACTTCTCGGATTATATTAGAATTTTGGGATTGTATTTTCAGAAATGGTCACGTGGGACCCACGGGAGAAATTTACGGTTTTGTGGGGTCCACTTTGTTTTTGAGATTTTCGGTATTTTGGATATTTTCGGAAGATGAAATATTTTGGGCGAATCGGGGGGCGACACGTGTCACCCCCATGTGGCACCCTTGGCAGAAATTGGAGGGACAAGTGGCTCCTTGGCCGAAATGGCCATGACACTTGGAGATTGATTTCGTTGGCCATGTGGTGTGGTGGGACCCACACACACATGGCCCAATCTTGACCACCCACTTGCTATGATCCTAACCCTTGTTTCCCCTATAAATACCCCCATAGTTGAAGAGTAATTTCATCCACACTTGAAGCTTTCCAAAGCAAAATACTCCCTCCCCTTTAGCTTTGTTTTTTCGTCCCCCTCCCCCACTTGTGTAGAAATACTTGGAGTATTATTGTATAATCCCAAATACATTGGCCTAGTATCCCTAGTAGTATTCCAAAGTTATTTCAATACTAGGAGCCCGGAAATACTACTTTATTCCAAAAGTCGCAAAACGAAACCCTAGAAAAATCTTCATAGCTTGGTGAAGTGTTAAGAGAAGTTGTTTAGAAACTTCTAAGGGTTGCTTGGAGCGGGTTGGAGCGTAAGGAGTTGGAGCTAAACGTTGCTCAGGATCGACTTATAAACTTGGATAATTTTGGGCTTATCGAGGTAATGATCTATGTCCCCCTATTGTAATTGGATATTACATGTTGTAGTAGTTATACTTGAGTATATTATATTGGAAGGATGATTATAAATGATTGAACTGTATTTACATTGTATTGTATTTACAGTAGACTTGTGTAGTATTATTGTGTAGTAGAATTGTACACGTCCGGTTAGACGTGTAACCCTCACGATGGGAGTTGTTGGCACGGTAGCGGGCACGAGTAGGAGAGAGATTTATGTGGTTGCGGGGAGGTCTGCGAATTTTCTGTAGAATAAGGAATCTTGTATTTAGAATATTCTACGAAGAGATCTAGAAGTTGAGAGATGTTTTATGGCCAGTATAGGTGGAAGTACTACGAGTAGCGTATTCTACTTGAAGGGTGGAAAACGCTAGCAAGGTTGTAGTACTTGGAGCATTTTGCTAATTGTCGATAATCGCCGCGAGGTATGTGAGCCTCTTCCTATCTTTTCTAGCATGATTGTTGTGAACTATGTAGTACGGTAGACGTACATGTGCTAAGTGAATTGGTTTGTTTAAAACATAAAGTGTTATAATAGTTTTATGGGAAGTTAGTTATAAAGACTTTATGTAGGTAAAAGAATGATTTATTGATTTTAGAAGTTAAGAGACTTGATCTTGAAAGATAAGAGACTTGACTTATAAATGACTTGATAGGAAATATTAAGGACTTGGTTTGTGTTAAACAGTTGTGAAACCACTTTTATGAGAAATGGGTATTTGGTCTTTAAAAGGAACTTGATTTCTAAAAGAAAAGAGACTTGAGGAATTGAAGAGTTTTTGGTATAAAAGAGAGACATGGTTTTGTCTTAAATTGGTTTAAAACATAAAGCGTTATAACAGCTTTATGGGAAGTTAGTTATAACGACTTTATGAAAGCAAAAGAATGGTTTTATCATTGGTTTTAAAATGGTAACTTGATTTAAGTATAGGTTACTTGTTTTGAAAAGAGTAAGTATTTGAGTTTTAAAGAGTATACTTGATGTTGTTTTAAAAGGAAGGCACTTGGTTTAAAAAGTATAGAGTACTTGATTTTAAAAGCCTTGTAAAGGTTTTTACGAAATTAAAGTAATTTGGTTTGAAAAGGAAATGTGTTTTTGATACTACGAGTATTACAATCTTTTAAGTAAAAAGAGGTCTTTTATTGAAAGAATGAAAGTAGGTATTATTATTGGGTTTGAATCCAGTATTGGTGACATAAAATGAAAGTACCTTGAGTTGTGTGTAACTTGCCTATGTTTGCGTGTGATAGCTTTGTCGTCCTAGTATTGTATTTCTATACCACCGCGTCTCTCGATGGAGGGCCGGCTGATTGTTATGATCTTACTTGGATGTACGGCGTGTGTGAGCATTCCAGGTACAACCTGCGTTATTATTCCATGGACTAGCTCTCCACGAGGTTTCTTGATTCAACTTGGTATCCGTAGTTGGCTCGTGCTTGCCCAAGTCGTGGTGTTTCGGCAGTATCCGTAGTTAGCCTTCAGACTTGCCCAGTTCGGTTTGTGACGAAGTCTCGTGATTCCGGCTTGGTATCTGGTAGTTAGTCTTCGTACTTGCCCCGGCCAGCTACGTGGCGCAGGCTTGGTATCTGGTAGTTGGCTTTCGTACTTGCCCTGGGTCAGCTTCGTGGTATGGTTATATAGATCTGTTGGTACGGCTTTGGTATCTGGTAGTTGGCTTTCGTACTTGCCCCGGTCAGTTGATGATGCGGCTTTGGTATCTGGTAGTTAGCCTTCGTACTTGCCCCGTACGATTTTTAAAACACAGGTGGGACCTGGTGTTCATGTGTACTTCTTGGTGTGGTTATATCATAGACTGCCGACAGTGAGGAAGGTATTCCACGGGCATGATTGATGTTGTGGGCGTGAGACCCATAGTTATTATTGAGTAATGACATTGAGGGCGTGAGTCCCTGACTTGACGCGGATCGCCATATGTATCGTAGTTTGGTTATCATATATGTCTCACTGCTTTATATAGACTACTATGATTTCATTTACGATTTTCGTTTCACATACTTAGTACTTCTCTTGACCTCCGGGGCTGCGTTCATGCCGCGGTAGAGGTACATTGGTTGTGGATCCTCGTTCATAGGATCACAGCGTTTGGGAAGCTCCGTTTCTCCCGAGGCTCATCTTTGGTATAGTCCCCCCGGTGTAGTTACTTGTACATTGGTATGGCGGGAACCCTGTCCATCATAGTTATGGTTACATTCTTAGAAGTGCAGTAATCTTGTTGTGGCGGGGTTTGTAAAAGGATTTAACTGCTGTTTGATATATATATATGTATATATTCGGAAGGTGACCGTTTTAGTTAGCTTTGTTTCATACTTTTTGTCTTGTCTCATGTTTTAGTTTTTATTTCCGCTGATTTTCTCTGATGTTGTATCACTAGGGTGCCCGGGGTAAGGCACCAGTCGCGGGCCCGAGGTCGGGTCGTGACACAAAGACACTTTTTCCTTTTTGAAGTCAAGTAGCAATATACTTTTTAAACCAAGGGTCTTACTCTTTTAAAAGCAAGTAACCTATACCTTTAAATCAAGTTACTTCTCCTTTTCCAAAATCAAGTTGTTTATAAGTCAAATTATCATTTTAAATCCAATGATAAAACCATTCTTATTTTTGAAATTAAGATAACTTTATTCTTTAAAAGACCACACACCCATTACTCATGAGTGAGGTTTTACAACTCTTTAACATAATTCAAGTCCGTAATATTTCATAACAAGTCACTTAACTTTGGAATCAAGTCAAGGACACAAAAGGAAAATCAATTTCCTTTAAACACACGTGCGTCTACCGCACTAAATATATTTCACAAATATCATGCTAGAAAGGATAGGAAGAGGTTCACATACCTCGCGACGATTATCGAACAATTAGCAAAACGCTCCAAAGTACTCTAACCTTGCTCGCCCTTTCCACCCTTCAAGTAGAATACACTACTCGTAGTACGTCAACCTATAAAGGCCACAAAACGTCTATCAACCTCTAGATCTCTTCGTAGAATAATTCTAGATACAAGATTCCTTATTCTACGGAAAATTCGCGCACCTCCCCGCAACCACATAAAACTCCTCCTCTAACGAGGCCCGCTACCAAGCCAACAATTCCGGAGGGTTACCGTCTAACCGGGCGTACAGTTCTATTCCACAATAATACTACAAGTCATCAGAATACGGTCAATGTAAATCTGATTCAATTCTTTATACTGATTCTTCCAATATATCTTATACTCAATTATTAACTACTACGACATGTAATTTCCAATTACAAGAGGGGGATAAAGATCATTACCTCGATAAGCCCAAAATTATCCAAGTTTTAAGTCGATCCTAAGCACCGGTTAGCTCCACTTCACGCTCCAACCCGCCAGCAACCCTTAGAAGTTTCTAAACAACTTCTCTTAACACTTCATCTAAGCTATGAAGATTTTTCTAGGGCTTCATTTTTCGACTAAAGGAATAAAGTAGAATTTCCGGGCTCCTAGTATTGAAATATCTTGGAATACAACTAGGGATACTAGGCTAATGGTTTTGGGATGTTACAATAATACTCAAAGTATTTTATACTCAAGTGGGAGGGGGGGACGAAACAACTACAAAGGAGGAGTATTTTGCCTTGGAAGCTTAAGTGTGGGATGAAAATTGTCTTCAACTTAAGGGGTATATATAGAAGAATCAAGGGTCAAGATTTAAGCAAATGTAAGGTGAGGATTGGGGACATGTGGGTGGGTAGTTTACCAACCATTTGCCTACCACAAAAATGGGACAAGTGGCTTGCCACTTGTCCCCTAAACGCCCGCCAAGTGTCCTCACTAATCCCACTTGGCCATGGGAGTGACACGTGTCGCCCTGCCAAATCAAAATATTTCATCTTCGAAAATACCCGTAATGCCAAAATCCGAAAATAAAGTGGGCCCACAAAACCAGTAAATTTCTCCCGTGGGCCCCACGTGACCAATTCCGAAATAAAATTCCATAATTCTTAAATATTCCAAAAGTCAGAATACCAAATGGGAATCAATTCCCGTTAACGAACCTTTTTCCTTCACAAAGCGGAAACTTTTAGTCGAAAAATCACATCCTTCTTCCTTTCCAATTTTTCTGTCGTATTCTCGTACGCACGTCCTCATATACATACTCTGGAACTACGGGGTGTAACACAACTTCCCATAAAGCCGTTATAACCCTTTATGGTTTTTAGACAATTTCATATTTTTTATAACCAAGAGACTTATACTTAAAACCAAGTATCACAAACTTTCAAATCAAGTTTCTTAACTTACAAAAATACTTCGAGTCTCTAAATATATAGAAAACAAGTTTTTTCTACTTTTAAACCTCAAGTAACTCACACCTTTAAAACAAGTTACTTCTCTTAAATCATGTCATTTCTCCTCTTGTAAAACAATTAAGTAAATCACTCCTTTGACTCCCCTAAAGTCATTATAATGACCTTTAGGTTTTGAAACTAAGGCACTAGCCAAAAGATTTGGAAACCACTTCCTTTTCAAGACTCTATGTACTTTAAGTAAAATACTTCCACTCTTTAAGAATCCAAACTTCACTAAGGCAATGGATTATACAACTTACAATTTAAACATCAAAGTACAATCAAGGAAGTACATAGAACAAATTCTACCTTAGGCAATCCAAATACAACCAAGGAATGGATCATTTAAGGAGTAGGAAATACTTTCTTTATCTTAAGGAATCATGCTAGAAGAGGATAGTTCATACCTTTCGCTAAATCCACAAGCTAAGCGAATCGCGTGCGTAGAGTGTCAACCTATAATGGTCACAACATGACTATCGATTCTAGTTTCTAACGTGAATAATACTAAGTATACGTCTCTTATTCTACGAAACTCTAGGAAGCACTTCCTTTGTTTCTACATACTTTGCCCTTTTTGTCACGACCAGAACCGGGCGTGGTGGTGCCTACCCGCACCCTAGTGATACAACATCCAGTGTCAGCGGAATATAAAACAATAACATGAAATAACATGAAGTATGAAATCATAATCGAGAAAAATTGCCTTCGGCGTGTAATATGAAATTTAAATCCGAGCGATTACATCCCACTTACAACTCGCCTGTGATTACTGGACCTCAAGAGTGACATGACAACAATGGCGGCCCCGCCATACCACGAATGTAAGCACTTACTACGACGGGAGACTATACGGCTGATAAGCCTCCGGGAAACGGAGCTTTCAAGCGCTGAAGCGACTGTGATACGAGCTAGGATCAACGGCGGTGTACCTCAACTGCGGCATGAACGCACCCCGAGGAGGTCGATAACAGTACCAAGTATGTGAAATCAAAATATCTAAATGAAATCATAGCGATGATATAAAGCGGAGACATGTATGATAACCAAACTACGATTCACAATAAATAGCGATCATGTCAAGTCGGGGACTCACGCCGCAAAGTCATCACTCAAATATAACAATGGGTCTCACGCCATAACATCAATCATGCCCGTGGAATACCTTCCTCACTGTGATCTATGATATAAAAGCACCAAGGAATACATGAACACGGTCCTACCGTGTCATCATAAACCGTCTGAGGTAAGTCTGAAGGCATAGACGACTACTAAAACCCACAAGACAAACAGTCATAAAGCGTATCATGAGATCTGTCTAGGCCACATGATCAAAGCCGCCACTTCGCCAGATATCTAATGTGCGCGTCTAGCCCTCGAACTTCCCGACTCGCATGAGCCACTCCAATGGCCCGCGTGAGGTATTCTCGTCGAGGGTAGCTACTCCCCGCGTCCGCTGGACTCACACCGCGTGGCCACATGCATCGCATGACCATATAGGCCGCACACTAACACGAACTCTCGTAGCTCGCGTAGGTCCGGGACCGCGTGAGGTATCCTCGAATCATAGTCACCTGCACGAGTATTACCCGCGTCGGAGCGGCTTAACCTCCGGGAACATGTCAAGGTGAGTGGTACAATACCAACATAACGGCTGATAGTTAAACAACATAAGCGCGATCGAGGGAAAACATCACAAAATACTAACACACGTAGCATCCTAACATGTTTACTTATCAAACCAACAAGAAAATATTACAAGGCTATCACAAACCAACACAATCAAGTTATTCGCACAAGATACTTTCTACTATCTGATTAACAAGATCGGGTTTTTATCCCCAAATTACTTCATACATTAACTCTTTTAAAGATCTGTTTCTTTCACAAAGTCACACAATACCCGTAGTATAAAATAAGTGATTATCTTTTGAAGTAAACCAAACACTTCTCTTTGTAAAATCAAGTAACAACATTATTTTCCAAATGTTCAAGTTTGCCTAATTTCGATTACTCAGTTTCTCATTTGAAGGTTTAAGTAGTTCATAGTTTTAATCCTTTAAAACAATTTGAGAAACATATACCTTATGTGTGAGTAGTTTATTCTTGTTCATAACAATCTTATTCTGACAGCCATGATCTAGAAATGTAATATCATTTTGTCTCATCTTAGCTTCTATGATGGAAGTTTCTACCGGTTTTAATAATACTTCATTAGTCATAACATTTCCTTTATTAGCTATTTGTGGTTTGTTCGATACTTATTCGATTTCAAATCGAAAACATTATTCCTTTAAAACCAAGTATTCATTACTCACGAATGAGGTTTCACACTTTTAACAAAATTCAATTAAGTCAAGTCTCTTATCTTTTAAGATCGAGTCTCTTAACTTCTTAAATCGATAAATCATTCTTTTACTTCTTAAGCCGTTATACCTAACTTCCCATAAAGCTAGTATAACTCTTAGCTTTAAAACCAAGTGTTACTCTTCTTTCAAAAAGGTTTCTTATTATCACACATCCGATCGGTTATAAGTCAAATCGGTTATCTTTTAAAACCACAAAGCATTTCTTACTTACATAAAAGCGTTATAACCAACTTCCCATAAAGCCGTTATAACACTTTATGTTTTAAACCAATCAAATACATTTAACACGTATGCGTCTACCGTACTACATAGTTATACACATATCATGCTAGAAAAGATAGGAAGAGGTTCACATACCTCGCGACGATTATCGACTAATAGCAAAACGCTCAAGTACCTCAAACCGGCTACACCTTAAGCGGCTCACGCCACACGTAGTACTTCAACCTATAGAGGCCACAAGGAGCCTATTAACATCTAGATCTCAACGTAGAATATTCTACAGAAAATTCGTCAGCACCTCCCCACCGCATGGCGTAAATCTCTCTCTATCGAGGCTGCTAACAGCCAACAACTCCCTAGAAGGGTGGGGTTGTACGTCTAATCCGGACGTGTACAATTCTTTGTTATACCCGTATTTCCGCAGTATGTATGCGAGGGCGTGCGCGAGAATCTGGCGAAAAGATTGGAAAGGAAGAAAGGGTGATTTTTCCACGGAAAAGTTTCCGGTTTTGTGAAGGAAAAGGTTCGTTAATGGAATTGGATTCCCAGTTTGGTATTCGGACTTCCGGAATATTAGAGAATTATGGAATTTTATTTTCAGAAATGGTCACGTGGGCCCACGGAGAAATTTACTTTTGTGGGGCCCACTTTGTTTTCGAATTTTGGCCATTGTGGATATTTTTGAAGACGTTTTGAGGGCCAATAGGAGGGTGACACGTGTCACCCCGCCTAGGTGGCAGCCGAAATGACATTTGTGCACAACACCCTGCTAGAGTCGTTTTTGACGAAGCGCTTACAGCGTAACTGCGAAGGAAAATTCCGGCTATGTCATTTAGTATTTTTGCGGATTTTTCCGAGAGACGAAATGTTTTGGACCAACGAGAGGGCACACTTGGCACCCTCTCATGGTGGACTCGAGGCGGAATTAGGGCCGAATGGATGGGCAAGTTGTGGTAGATATTTGTGTAGATATTTGTGAGGGATTTGTGGAGTAGGGTTAGGGTGCACTTGGCTTGATCTTGGCCTTACACTTGCCTTTCACATGGCTTGATCTTGGCCATTGGTTGGCTTTTGGTTTTGCTATAAATACCCCGGCTCAAGACTTCATTCCTCCAAAAATTTTCCAAGTCTTGCTATCCTGCCCCTCTCCTCTTTTTTGACTCACGTCCAAGAGCCCCCCCCCCCTCCCTAGTAAAGGCCCTTGGCCGAGAAACCCCTCCCCCTTTGAGTGGCCTTGTGGCCGGAGGTTCCCACTCCTAGTGGTGTGCAGCCTACCCCCCATGGTAGAAAGTTGTCTTCCAAGTATTGTTGTAATGCCCAAATACCTTAGCCTTGTACCTTGTAGTATTCCTAAGATACCTCTATACGTAGAGCGGAAATACTACCTTTTGTCCTTTTAGTCTCAAACCGAAACCCAAGGAAATCTTCAGTTGGTCAAGTATTTGAGTGGAAGTTAGTTAGAACTTCTAAGGGTTGTTTGGAGCGGATTGGAGCGCACGGAGTGGAGCTAAACCTTGCTCAGGATCGACATTATAACTTGGATAATTTTGGGCTTGTCGAGGTAAATATTCTTGTTCCCTTATTGTAATTGGAGATTACATATTGTAGGAATATATAGTTGAGGTATATTATATGAAGAACTGAACTGTAATTACATAGGACTGTATTACAGTAGACTTGTGTAGCATTGTTGTGAAGTAGAATTGTACACGTCCGGTTAGACGTGTAAACCCCCCTGTTGGCTTGGTGGCAGCCTCGATAGAGAGAGATTTACGTCATTGGGGAGTGTCGCGAATTTTCTGTAGAGAAATGGAACTTTGTGTTTTGAAGTTAATAGACGTTTGTGACCTTTTTAGGTGAAAGTACTAAGAGTAGCGTATTCTACTCGAGGAGTGGAAAGGGCTAGCAAGGTTGTAGTTACTTGAAGCTTTTTGCTTATTGTCGATACTCGTCGCGAGGTATGTGAACCTCTTCCTATCTTATCTAGCATGATTGTTGTTAACTATGTAGTACGGTAGACGCATACGTGCTAAGTGATTTGGTTGGTTTAAAACATAGGGTGTTATAATAGCTTTATGGGAAGTTAGTTATAACGACCTTATGTAGGTGAAAATGGTTTACTGATGTTAGAAGTTAAGAGACTTGATCTTATAAGATAAGAGACTTAACTTATTTGTTTTAATGTGGATGTTGTGTGAAACCTCATTCGTGAGTAATGAGTACTTGGTTTTTAAAGGGATAATGTTTTACTGATTTCGGAATCGAATGTGTATCGACAGGACCGCAAGCTGGCGTTAATAAAGGAAAATGTATTGAATAATGATGTGTTGTATTAAAACCAGAGAAACCTCCATCTGCATGAAGCTAAGATGAGACAAAATGATATTACATTTTCTAGATCATGGTCTTTGTAATAAGATCGTTATAAACAGAATAAACTACTCACATATATGACATATGTTACTCAATTGTTCTAAAAGGAATCAAGTGATTAAGTTTGGGAACTATGAAACCTTTTGAAACGGTAAGTTGGAGTAATTGAAACTAGGCAACCGAACTTAGGAAAGAATGTTGGTACTTGATTTTAAAAGGAAAGTGTTCGTTTACTTAAAAATGTGGGTTGGTCATTCTAATACTACGGTATCGGGTGACTTTGATAAAAGTAATGGATCTCTTTTACAAAATTTAACGTGACGTAGTACTTTAGGCTAAAACCGGACTTTGGTATAAAATGAAAGTACTTTGTGTTGTTGTGAAACTTGCCTATGCTTGTTGTTGTGAAGCTTGGCTATGCTTATTGTGATAACCTTTGTTGTGCAAAGCGTTGTATTTCTGTTACCGCTCTCGATGGAGGTCGGTTGACTTGTTGAGAACTTACTTGGGCGTCGCGCGGTGGCGGAGAAATTCCGCAGTGCGTTCTCGCTGATAGTATTATTGTTGTGCATCGCTATGGACATATCGACACGATGCGTGGCGCGGGTATGCTTCCATTTAGATTACCGCTTGTTGTTTCCCTTTGGACATACCGACACGATCGTAAGCGCACGTATCGTCCATTTGGAATGTTGTCTTATATTTCCCTTTGGACATACCGACACGATGCGTAGCGCACGTATCGTCCATTTGGAATGTTGTCTTATTTTTCCTTTGGACATCTTGACCGACATCGTAGCGCGGGTATGCTTCCATTTGGATTGTTGTCTTGTTGTTGAGGTCACATGGACATGTCTACACCGATGCAGAATTCGGCATGTGGCCATGGGACATTGGTATTATTGTTGCATCATGGACATGTCTACACCGTCTGCGATTCCGGAGCATCACGCGCCATAATGCGAACTGATTGATGTTGTGGGCGTGAGACCCATAGTTATATTAGGTGATGATCGCTTTATGTTGTGAATCTTAGTTTGGTTATCATACATGTCTCGCTTTATATAGACTAGTATGATTTCATTTACTGATGTTATGCATGGTTCACATACTTGGTACTGTTATGCCAGATCGACTTTCGGGCCGCGTCATGCCGCAGTGAGGTACATCGATCGTGGATCCTCGCTCATGGATCACAACAGACGCGTGAAGCTCCGTTTCTCCGAGGCTTATCTTTTGGTATGTGTTCCCTGAGTTGTAGGTTCTTGTACATTCGTGGTATGGCGGCCCTGTCCGTCATAGTCATCAGATATCTTAAGTCCGTAATCTTGTTGTGGGCAGGGTTGTAAAATGATTAAACTGTTCAGGTTTTATGTATATACTAAGGCAACTGTTTTGGTTGGCCTATTCATTTATTATATCTCTTGTTAAATGACTCATGTTTTATGTTCTGCTGATTTTCTCTGATGTATGTATCACTAGGGTGCCCGGGGTAAGGCACCAGTCACGGGCCCGATTTTCGGGGTGTGACATAGTGGTATCAGAGCAGTTAGTCCTCGGAAAGTGTCTACAGACCGTGTCTAGTAGTCTTGATTATCGTGTGTTGTGCACCACATCTATAATCGGGAGGCCGGAGACATTTAGGATTAGTTTCCATTCTTCTCATTCCGAGATCGTGCCTTAGAGTCATGTTGTAAGTTGGACCCTCCGACGTATCTCGTTTTTACCGTTATGCCTCCGCGCAAGGCAACCAGAGCCCGAGGCAAGGCAGCCGAGGTGCTGCTAGTGAGATCTGAGGTACGAGCAGTACGGCGCAGCCCTGACAAGACGAGGTTTTGTGACGCCGCCAGGACGCCGCCAAAGTTTAGAGTCGCGGCGGTGGCACGAGACCACACACGAGCCTCGGTCCACACCGGGCAGGCGAGATGGGTTACAAGGAGATAGCCGATTCTGGCCGTGGTCGTGGCCGATATGAGGATAATTTGAATCAGCGATGCCTCGATTCGTGTAGCACCATGGTTCACCCCGAGCGGATAGTTTGAGGCTACGGGACTTTCGAGTTGTAGCCCGCCAGTTTTACTGGTCGAGGCACGAGGATGATCCGCAGGAGTTCATCCGGCATTCTGACGGATCACGGGTGATCAAGGCTTGAAACCGAAGTCGTGACCTTTGGTTCGCATCGGTGCGTGATACCGCAATCGATTGGTTTGATTCATGGAGCTTTCCGGGAGAGCATGCACCTCCAGCAGTATGGGATGAGTTTTGGGGCTTTCTCACGCACTTCTTGCCTCCGCATGAGGGCACGGGCAGCAGATTTTTGTTCTTGAGGCAGAGGCGCACCGTCGGGAGTACAATGTCGAGTTCGATTCTTTGGCTCGATATGTACTGCGCTAGTTGCGGATATGGAGGATAGTGGTGCATCGCTACGTCACCGCTAGATGATTATATGGTGAGTCTTGTGCGGGTGTTTCTTCACCGCATGGACATTGCCCGCACGCAGCTCATGCACCAGATGTGAGGCACGGAGGGTCGACGAATGGCCTGGATCGCGAGAAGAGGCCCGGACGGCAGGTCCTTTGGTGGCTTTCGAGGCGGACCGCCTGGCCCGACTAGTTATATACCCCCACCGGCATGCAGTGGTCCTCCACCGCCTTCGAGAGCGGTCGGGGCTCCGGGTTCAGATTTTCAGAGCGGGGTGTTAACCATGAAGCCACCCCTACCTCGTTGTGACCATTGTGGTAGACTCCATTTTGGAGAGTGTCGTGCTAGATTGGGAGTTTGTTTTGCATGCGGCCAGCGGGCCATTTTGCGGAACTGTCCCAAGGGAAGCGGATGTTACGACTTCGACCTTCGGGATCTGCTGGTTCATCACCTTCTACGGTATCGCCTGCGTGCCTATGATTAGAGTGGGCGGTAGCTTCGGTATATCCTTAACCTCTAGAGTTTTGGTATGCTTGTTATGATGATCTCATTATTGTGTGCTATGCGGATAGCATTGTGATATGTGTGAGTTAGAATGCATGGTTAGTTAGGAGGATACGTATGGAGGCATGGTAAGTGTGAACCCTAGACTATGTCACGATTAAGACCTTAGAGGTAAGGTCGTCTTGTGTAAAAGATTCGTTTTATATTTGACCTTTATCGAGTGCGTAGTATCGTGGGATTTTATTTGTGTGATAAGTCCACGGGTAGTGTGAGATGGAAGTGGTAGCTTTCGTGATTTGAAATGGGTAAGATTGTTCCGTGTCGGAACAAGTGTTGGGCGATCGGGTCGGGTTGATGGCCGCTCGCGGTCGACCAGAGTCTTGCCAGTGGGGTCGGTTCGTGGTCCCGCCAGGTGGTAGGGTCACGAGGGTGCTAGGCCCGAGTTTAGACGACCATCGTATGAGTTTGCGGATGTGTTCGACCAGAATCGTTCGTGAAGGCCGGTAATGGCCTTAGGGGATATTACGACTAGTAAGACGACCAAGTTTGGAGGTGGTGACTCCAAAGTTTTGGAAACGGAAGCGATGACTAAAGTGTGTTACGTATACTAGAAGAGTTCATGTGTTCGAGCGGCACGACGAGTAAGGAAGGAGGAGAACGTGTGTTATTTAGCGCTGGCCGCGTGGCGTTGGCAATTTGTTAGAAGAGCTTCATCGATATCCGTCTTGTGAAGGAACATTCGGACGAATGTTTCTAGGAGGAGAATGTTATACCCCGTATTTCCAGTATGTATGCGAGGGCGTGCGTGCGAGAATCGCTGAAAGATTGGAAAGGAAGAAAGAGGTGATTTTTCCACGGAAAAGTTTCCGGTTTTGTGAAGGAAAAAGGTTCGTTAATGGGAATTGGATTCCCGATTTGGTATTCGGACTTCTGGAATATTAGAGAATTATGGAATTTTATTTTGAAATGGTCACGCTGGGCCCACGGGAGAAATTTACTGATTTTGTGGCCCACTTTGTTTTCGAGATTTTGGCCATTGTGGATATTTTTGAAGACGTTTTTGAGGGCCAATAGGAGGGTGACACGTGTCACCCCGCCTGAAGTAACAGCCGAAATGACATTTGTGCACAACACCCGGTTAGAGTCGTGTTTTTTCGAAACGTTTTTGGTAGCTTTCGAAGGGAAAAATACGGCGATGTCATTTAGTATTTTTTCGGATTTTTACGAGAGACGAAAAGTTTTTGACCAAACAGAGGGCAACACATTGCACCCTCTCATTGGTGGACTTGAGGGCGGAATTAGGGCCGAATGGATGGGCAAGTTGTGGTAGATATTTGTGTAGATATTTGTGAGGGATTTGTGGAGTAGGGTTAGGGTGCACTTGGCTTGATCTTGGCCTTACACTTGCCTTGCACATGGCTTGATCTTGGCCATTGGTTGGCTTTTGGTTTTGCTATAAATACCCCCTTGGCTTGAAGACTTCATTCATCCAAAAATGTTCCAAGTCTTGCTATCCTTCCCCTCTCCTCTTGTTTGACTCTCGTCCAAGAGCCCCCCCCCCCTCCCTAGTAAAGGCCCTTGGCCGAGAAACCCCTCCCCCTTTGAGTGGCCTGGTCGAGAGGTTCCTCCCTCCTAGTGGTGTGGCCGAGCCTACCCCTTGGTAGAAAGTTGTCTTCCAAGTATTGTTGTAATGCCCAAATACCTTAGCCTTGTACCTTGTAGTATTCCTAAGATACCTCTATCGTAGAGCCGGAAATACTACCTTTTGTCCTTTTAGTCTCAAACCAAACCCTAAGGAAATCTTCATAGTTGGTTGAAGTATTTGAGTGGAAGTTAGTTAGAACTTCTAAGGTTGTTTGGAGCGGATTGGAGCGCTTGTGGAGCTAAACCTTGCTCGGGATCGACATGATAACTTTGATAATTTTGTGCATGTAGAGGTAAATATTATAGTTCACTTATTGTAATTGGATATTACATATAGTATGAATATATAGTTGAGCTATACTATATATAATGAATGTAATTACATAGATCGTATTCTGAGACTTGTGTAACATTGTTGTGAAGTAGAATTGTACACGTCCAGGTTAGGCGTGTAAACCCCACTGGTTGGCTTGGTAGCAGCCTCGATAGAGAGGAGATTTACGCTGTTGCGGGAGAGTCTTGTCGAATTTTCAGAGAAATGGAACTTTGTGTTTTGAAGTTAATAGACGTTTGTGACCTTTTTAGGTGAAAGTACTAAGAGTAGCGTATTCTACTCGAGGAGTGGAAAGGGCTAGCAAGGTTGTAGTTACTTGGAGCTTTTTGCTTATTGTCGATACTCGTCGCGAGGTATGTGAACCTCTTCCTATCTTTTCTAGCATGATTGTTGTGAACTATGTAGTGCGGTGAGCGTACGTGTGCTAAGTGATTTGGTTGGTTTAAAACATAGGGTGTTATAATAGCTTTATGGGAAATTAGTTATAACGACCTTATGTAAGTGAAAATGGTTTACTGATGTTAGAAGTTAAGAGACTTGATCTTATAAGATAAGAGACTTAACTTATTTGTTTTAATGTGGATGTTGTGTGAAACCTCATTCGTGAGTAATGATTACTTGGTTTTAAAGGGATAATGTTTCTTGATTTGGGAATCGAATGTGTATCATCGACAGCACCACTGCAGCGTTAATAAAGGAAAATGTATTGAATAATGATGTGTTGTATTAAAACCAGTAGAAACCTCCATCTGCATAGAAGCTAAGATGAGACAAAATGATATTACATTTTCTAGATCATGGCTGATGTAATAAGATCGTTATAAACAGGAATAAACTACTCACATATATGACATATGTTACTCAATTGTTCTAAAAAGGAATCAAGTGATTAAGTTTGGGAACTATGAAACCTTTTGAAAATGAGAAGTTGGAGTAATTGAAACTAGGCAAACTGGAACTTAGGAAAAGAATGTTGGTACTTGATTTTAAAAGGAAAGTGTTCTGGTTTACTTAAAAATGTGGGTTGGTCATTCTAATACTACGGGTATCGGGTGACTTTGATAAAAGTAATGGATCTCTTTTACAAAATTTAACGTACGTAGTACTTTAGGGCTAAAACCCGGACTTTGGTATAAAATGAAAGTACTTTGTGTTGTTGTGAAACTTGCCTATGCTTGTTGTTGTGAATCTTGGCTATGCTTATTGTGATAACCTTTGTTGTGCAAAGCGTTGTATTTCGTATTCCGCGTCTCGATGGAGGTCGGTTGACTTGTTGAGAACTTACTTGGACGCGTGATGTGGAGAAATTCCACGCACGCGTCGCTGATAGTATTATTGTTGTGCATCGCTATGGACATACTGACACGATGCGTAGCGCACGGGTATGCTTCCATTTCGATTACGGGCTTGTTGTTTCCCTTTGGACATCCTGACACGATGCGTAGCGCACGGGTATGCGTCCATTTGGAGTGTTGTCTTATATTGCCCTTTGGACATCACCGACACGATCGTAAGCGCATCGGGTATCGTCCATTTGGAATGTTGTCTTATTTTTCCTTGGACATACTGACACGATCGTAGCGCACGGGTATGCTTCCATTTGGATTCTTTGTCTTGTTGTTGAGGTCACATGGACATGTCTACACCGATGCAATTCCGGGCATGTGGCCATGGGACATTGGTATTATTGTTGCATCATGGACATGTCTACACCGATGCAGATTCGGCATGCGCCATAATGCGAACTGATTGATGTTGTGGGCGTGAGACCCATAGTTATATCGAGTGATGATCGTTTTATGTTATGAATCAGTAGTTTGGTTATCATACATGTCTCCGCTTTATATAGACTAGTATGATTTCATTTACTGATTGCAGTTTCACATACTTGGTACTGTTATCTTGACCTCCTTCGAGGCTGCGTCATGCTGCAGTAGAGGTACATCGGCCGTGGATCCTCGCTCATAGGATCACGAACAGTAGCATTGTGAAGCTCCGTTTCTCCGAGGCTTATCTTTTGGTATGTGTTCCCTGAGTTGTAGGTTCTTGTACATTCGGGGTATGGCGGGCCCTGTCCGTCATAGTCATTGATATCTTAAGTGCATGTAATCTTGTTGTGGCGAGGTTGTAAAAAGGATTAAACTGTTCAGGTTTTATGTATATACTAAGGCAACTGTTTTGGTTGGCCTATTCATTTATTATATCTCTTGTTATATGACTCATGTTTTATGTTCATTGATTTTCTCGATGTATGTATCACTAGGGTGCCGGGTAAGGCACGATCCACGGCCCGATTTTGGGTGTGACATCTACTTCACAATAATGCTACAAGTCTCTTTATACTGATCTATGTAATTACTGATTGATTCTCTCCTTTAAATTCAGGCTTAAGTCAAAAGACATGCCGCAAAACTATGTTCAATTCTATATATAGTATACTTCAACTATATATTCCTACAACATGTAATTTCCAATTACAATAGAAGATGAGTATTTACCTCGATAAGCCCAAAATTATCCAAGTTTAAATGTCGATCCTGAGCAAGGTTTAGCTCCTACTCCGTGCGCTCCAACCCGCTCCAAACAACCCTTAGAAGTTCTACGCAACTTCTACTTAACACTTCAACCGACTATGAAGGTTTTCCTTTAGGGTTTTGTTTAGTGGCTAAAGGAAAGTATAATAGTATTTTCGGACTCTACGTATAGAGGTAACTTTGGAGTACTAGAAGGTATAAGGTTAAGGTATTTGGGTATAGTAACAATACTTGGAGAGTATTTCTACCAAGAGGGGGGGTATTTATATGAGACAACACCACAAGGGGGTGTGTACCAACCCCACTAGGGGGAAACTCTCGAGGGAGGGTGTGTTCTTGGATGAGAACACTACACTAGGGGGGGGAAGAAAGGGCTTTTAAGACTTAGAAAGATTTTAGGATGAAAAGTCTTCACAAAGGGGGGTATTTATAGGTCAAGCCATGGCCAACCAATGGCCAAGATCATGCCAAGTGCAAGGCAAGTGTAGGGTCAAGATTCACCCATGTGTACCTTATCCATCTACCACACAAATATCACAAAATATCCTACCAACCCCTTTGACTCCTTTTCGTCCAAACCACCCAATGTAACGCATGATGTGGCGACACATGTCACCCTCCCGTTGGTCCAAAATGTTTCATCTCTCGGAAAAATCCGCAAAAATACTAAATGACATAGCCGGAATTTTCCCTTCGCAAGTTGTGTAAAACGTTTCGTCGAAAAACGATTCTAATCGGGTGTTGTGCACAAAAATATTTCGGCCAAGCCTACTTTAAAGTTCAAACTTTTCTACATACGTCCTCATGTACATACTTAGGAAATATGGGGTATAACATTCTCCCCTCCTTAGAAACATTCGTCCCGAATGTTCTTTCTAAGTCTCAAACAAACATGCGCCAGTATAGTCTTCACTGCTATACTTACGAAAACAATCCTGCCACACATGGCCACAGAAACACCTGCGCAAATACTTACATCCAAGTTCACGAGGAAACACCTCTAACATCACAAAAGAAATGATCACATCGATGCTCGCAATACTTGCTCGTTTCTTCCCTTACGCGTCGTACCATGCTCGTACACTCGAACTCCTTCTCATAACTTACCAAATTTCTGTTACTAATTCAATTTCCAAATCTCTGGGTTACTATCTCTAACTTGGTCATCATTAACTGGGAACACTCTGGATGGATCTCCGATACTTTTCCGAACCTAACAACATGAAGGACCGGACATACTGCCTCCCAAGTCGGACGGCAAAAGCTAACATATAGGCAACCTGGCCTACTCTTCACATAATCTGAAAAGGCCCAAGTAACTCGGGCTAAGTTTCCACAAAACTCGTCACACCCTAGCCACATACTGCTGAAACCGGTTATGAACCAACAATCTGAACCTTGCCAACATCGAACCAATCGACCGGCAACTTACACTTCCGCCCCTAAGGCTTCATAAGGCGACATCCGAAACTGAAACGGTAGCTATAAAACACTCCACCGAGAGACAACAATCCTCACAACTACCGCAAATCCAAACACCGCCCGAGGCGAATGCACCTGAGACTTACCTGAGTCCCTACCCTGCCTGGTAAAACTTCCAGAAAAAGAAGTAGCCAAAACCTGGGCTTCACTGTCTGTCATAAGGTAAAAGCAGGCACCTCGTGCCGCCTTACAACCTCCCTGATAAAAACATCTCGCACAACTTACTACCGAGTAAACGGTCTCGACTAAAAGACAAGAGGGACTGACCTCATCGGCCCGACCATCGGTCGACGCGTCTGAACTTGCGATGTTTAACTAAACTTGGGCCTAACACCCTCGTGACCTACCACCTGGCGACCACCACAACCGACCACCATGAAACAGGTCGCGGGTTAACCCGCGACATGGCCTCAACCCAACCCACTCTCGCGTAAAACACTTGCTCCCCGATCCGGAACAATCTCACTAGTCACGTTACGAAAACCTAGCGGTCTTCTTAGCTCAACTACCCTCTTTCATTTCCCACAACTCAGGGACTTATATACCAATATATCTCACGTGCACTATGCACTCCGATAAGGGTCAAACACGAATGTAATCTTTTACTCAAGATTGCCTTTCCTTCAAGGTCTCCACGTATAAAACTCTAAGGCTCACACTTTTCCTATCCCCCAATCTTCCTCGGTTTCTAACCATGATTTCTAATCACAATTTTTCACTTATGTTATCTGAACATAATACTTAAGATATACCCTTCTTACACGTACTAATCTCTAGAGGGTTAAGGATATACCAGATCTCATTGCTTCACTCCTTAGTCGTTCTAATCAAACCCGCCCGTAGGCGATGCTAGGGAAGATGATGAATGGTCATTGATCATGAAGGTGAGTCCTCCTACTTACATCCTCCTTCTAGGACATTCTTTCGACACATGGCCTGACGGCCGCAGTAAAACAAGTACCAACTAAAGACGACATTCCCGGGATGGCGTCACACCGTGAACACGGGAAAACTCAATCCATTGGCTGGAACCTACGTAGCGTGAGCCTAAGCTCGAGCTCGACCAACTCCGCTTACCGAACGTTACGAACCTTGTGGAGGACCACTCTGCACTGGTGGATGTGCGTATCTAATCTGCTGGTGAGGCGATTGGCCTCCAAAGTTACCAAAGGACCTTCTGTACGCCTCTTACGCCCCTTGTTAACCCGTTGATCTCTACTTTTCTTGGCCTGCTGCGCATAAGCCCGTACGCAGGCCATGCTCAAGCCTAACTGAAGAATTTCTCCTGCACAACCCTCTCTTAGATAGTCATCAAGATTCGCGGTACATCGGTATACTCTCTGGTAGCCACATCCATAGCTAGTAACAGGGTCGCCTCTTTGCAATCTATATTCTCTGTCCCCGGTCGTGGAACTGAAGGTTCATATATCATGGTCGCGATGAAGCCTGTTGCCATGCTAAACTCTGTGAGGTGGTGAAGTAGCAGAACTCCCTGAATGAAACACCACCCCAGGTGATGATTGGGCCTGTGCCCTAGTAACCCTCTGTGCTCTACTCGTAGCTCCCTCGGCTGCCTTGCCCTCCTGGCTCGGGTTGCCTTACGTGGAGGCATAACGGTAAGGGAAAGAAATACGTTAGAGGGGTCCAACTTATAACACATCTCTAAGGCACGATCTCAAAGTGAGAAGAATGGAAACCAATCCTAAATATCCTATAGCCTCCTGATTAATGATGTGGTGCACAACACACCGATAATCAAGACTCTACGAGATACGGTCTGTAGACACTTTCCGAGGATTAACTGCTCTGATACCACTTTTGTCACGACCCGAACCCGGGCCCGTGACTGGTGCCTTACCCCGGGCACCCTAGTGATACAACATCAGAGTAATCAGCGGAATATAAAACAATAACATGAAATAACATGAAGTATGAAATCATAATCTGAGAAAAATTGCCTTTCGGCATGTAATATGAAATTTAAATCCGAACAGTTACATCCCACTTACAACTCTGCCCACAACAGTACTACAGACCTCTAAGAGTGACATGACAACAATGGCGGGACAGGGCCCCACCATACCCCTGAATGTAAGCACCTACTACGACAGGGGACTATACCACTGATAAGCCTCCGGAGAAACGGAGCTTTCCAAACGCTGAACTGTGACCCTGAGAGCTAGGATCAACGACTGGTGTACCTCAACCTGCGGCATGAACGCAGCCCCGAAGAGGTCGATAACAGTACCAAGTATGTGAATCGAAAATATCGTAAATGAAATCATAGCGATCTATATAAAGCGAGAGACATGTATGATAACCAAACTACGATTCCTGATAAATAAGCATGTCAAGTCAGGGACTCACGCCCTCAAAGTCATCACTCAAATGTAACAATGGGTCTCACGCCCATAACATCAATCATGCCCGTGGAATACCTTCCTCACTGCCAGCAGTCTATGATATAAAAGCACCAAGGAATACATGAACACCGTGTCCTACTGTGTCATCATAAAACCGTCTACGGTAAGTGCGAAGGCATAGCCGACTACTAAAACCCACCCATACAACAGCGGTCATAAAGCGTATGAGATCTGTCTAGACCGTCACATGATCAAAGCCGCCACTCGTCCGCAGATCTAATGTGCGCGTCTAGCCTGGAACTTCCGCACTCGCATAGGCCACTCGATGGCCCGCATGAGGTATTCCCGCGTCGGTAGCTACTCCCGACATCCGCCTGGACTCGCAGTCCGCATGGCCACATAGACCGCATGACCATATAGGCCGCACACTAACCTGGAACTCTCGTAGCTCCGCATAGGTCCCCGGGACCCGCATGAGGTATCCTCGAATACTTATTCTGATTTCCAAACTTTCCATAAAGCTAGTATAACACTTAAGCTTTTAAAACCAAGTGTTACTCTTCTTTCAAAAAGGTTTCTTATTATCACACATCCGATCGGCTTATAAGTCAAATCGCTTATCTTTAAAAACCACAAAGCATTTCTTACTTACATAAAGCGTATAACCAACTTCCCATAAAGCCGTTATAACACTTTATGTATTAAACCAATCAAATACATTTAACACATGTACGTCTACCGTACTACATAGTTCTACACATATCATGCTAGAAAAGATAGGAAGAGGTTCACATACCTCGCGACGATTATCGACTAATAGCAAAACGCTCCAAGTACCTCAAACCGTCGGCTACACCTTAAGACAAGCAGCTCACGCCACACGTAGTACTTCAACCTATAGAGGCCACAAGGAGCCTATTAACATCTAGATCTCAACGTAGAATATTCTACAGAAAATTCGGCAGCACCTCCCCCCCGCAACCGCGTAAATCTCCTCCTCTATCGAGGCCTGCTAACAGGCCAACAACTCCCTAGAAGGGGGGGGGGGTTGTACGTCTAATCCGGACGTGTACAATTCTACTTCACAGTAATGCTACACAAGTCTACTGTAATACAGTCCTATGTAATTACGATTCGATTCTCCATTAAATTCAGCTTAAGTCAAAAGACATTGCCGCAAAACTATGTTCAATTCTATATATAGTATACTTCAACTATATATTCCTACAACATGTAATTTCCAATTACAATAGAAGGACAGTAGTATTTACCTCGATAAGCCCAAAATTATCCAAGTTTAAATGTCGATCCTGAGCAAGGTTTAGCTCCTACTCCGTGCGCTCCAACCCGCTCCAAACAACCCTTAGAAGTTCTACGCAACTTCTACTTAACACTTCAACCGACTATGAAGGTTTTCCTTAGGGTTTTGTTTAGTGGCTAAAAAAAAGTATAATAGTATTTCCGGGCTCTACGTATGAGGTAACTTTGGAATACTACAAGGTATAAGGTTAAGGTATTTGGGTATAGTAACAATACTGAGAGTATTTCTACCAAGAGGGGTATTTATACGAGACAACACCACAAGGGGTGTGTACTCGACCAACCCCACTGGAGGGGAAACTCTGACGAGGGAAGGGTGTGTTCTTGGACGAGAACACTACACTAAGGGGGGGGGGGGGGGAAGAGAGGGCTTTCAAGAATTATAAAAATTTTAGGATTAAAAATTCTTAAAAAAGGGGGGGTATTTATAGGTAATGCCATGGCCAACCAATGGCCAAGATCATGCCAAGTGCAAGGCAAGTGTAGGGTCAAGATTCACCCATGTGTACCTTATCCATCTACCACACAAATATCACAAAATATCCTACCAACCCCTTTGACTCCTTTTCGTCCAAACCGCCCAAAGTAACGCCCAATGTGAGGGTGACACATGTCACCCTTCCGTTGGTCCAAAATGTTTCATCTCTCAGAAAAATCCGTAAAAATACTAAATGACATAGCCGGAATTTTCCCTTCGCAAGTTGTGTAAAACGTTTCGTCGAAAAATGATTCTAATCGGGTGTTGTGCACAAAAATATTTCGGCCAAGCCTACTTTAAAGTTCAAACTTTTCTACGTACGTCCTCACGTACATACTTAGGAAATACGGGATATAACATTTTTCAAGGCCGAAATACAATAACCAAACATGCCACATTTAAGGCTCAACATACCAACCAATCAAAGGGGATTACACGCCTTACAATACGTGTGAAATTCCACCCCACAATTAATACGAAGTAGTTCCATATTCAAGCCATTCTCGGCCAACAACAACCAACAATTCAAAGTCTTTTCCAATCCTTTTCCAATTCCAAGTTCTAAGGTCTAACATGTTATATAGTCATAAACAACTTCAACAACTACAATTTCCTTCTTTATACAACATGCGACGACTTAAACTAATAATCGACTTGAATTGTAATCTTAAGGCTAAACATGCTAGTTTTCGGATTAGGGTTCCAATAGCCAATATACTTATCAAACTACATAATATATAACTTATGCTTGCTAATATCCATAGCTACAACAATAAGCAATCTTAATTATTAAAGCGACAAGATTTATACCTTTATAAGCCCTTAAAATTTCCAAGATTCAAAGTCGCGCCTTAGCAATTCTTAGATCCTTTCCTTATGTTCCAATCCGCTTCAAGCACTCCTTAGAAGCCTATGAAGAACCCATCTTCAAGTTCCAACTTCAAAGTTGAAGAACTCCTTAAGTTTTCGCCTTGCGACTAACGTGAAAACGCCATTTTTCCGAAATCTTTCTATTGAGATATACTTACAATACCCTTAGGGACATTGGGTTTAAGTCTTGTGGCTAATGGATCAAAACTACAAAATTTTCTTGTTGGAACTATGGTGAACCCGAGAGCCTCTTGTTCTTGGCACAAAGTTCTCTCAATTTTTCTAAGTGTTAAAGACCTTGTCTTGCACTAGTGAAACATATATAACACAATGAAGGGCCAAGATTATAACAAATGTGTGGCTTCGATGAAGATCACATGGATAATAGCCAAGTGGACAAGTTGACTTGGTCAACAATCTCAAGCTAGCAAGACTTATCTTCCTTGATGGTCAATGACCATTTTAGCCTTGCAATAAATCGACCAAGACCATGTGTGGGGGTGCCACATGTCGCCCTCTCATTCGTCCATAAAATTTCGTAACCCTCGTGGGCCTCACAAAACGTAAAATTCCTCGGGTGGGCCCCACATGACCAAATCCGTAAAAATAAATTTCCATAATGTTAATAAGTTCCATACTCTTCAAATAATGCATTTTGAGAATCCAATTCTCAACAACGAACATTTTTCCTTTCCGACGTTCGGAAGATTTTCCTTCGGAAAAACAATTCTTCCTTTCGTACCAATTTCCAAGTCCTGATTCCTTACGTACATTCTCTTATACATGCCCTGGACTTACGGGGTGTAACAGATAGTAACTCCAAGGATTGGAGAACAGAAACAATATTTGAAATTTTGTACGTGTACTAAAATAAGTTTGGAAGTACGAGAAAGTAGGACAAGTAAGAAAAGGAAGGAACAAGGGTTAAAAGAACTATAGTGATTATGGTTATGAGTAATGTAGGTGCGTAGAGAAAATTCTTTTTAAGCCATGAGTGGAGGTTAATTGTGATGATACACACACCTTAGGTTCAGTAACAATGTACATATGTGCTCGTGATTGAGATCTTTACTAGTATTAGAGTTTACAGGTTGGTAAACTAAGGCAGATTATAGGTTCTTGTCCCAACTAGTTTGGTGACTAAGTGAGACAGAGAAGGAAAGTAACACGGGGGAACTCACCAGTTAGCTGAGTGGGATTCTGACTGAAGGGTTCAGATAGTGTTAGTCCCATGACTTAGAATACGACAGGGCCATCCATACGGGAAAAAGAAAGGAACCTCTAAAGATCCCGTTTTTGAAGACTGTAACCTTCGAGTTTTGTGAGAAGGGACCGTGTATGGAAGTTCCATTGATATGTTTATGTATGTTATGTGGTGGCCATGTGTGGCATCGTTGGTCTTGTGGAGTATTGATTGATAGGCATAGTAAAGAGATTATGCCGGATTTTGTATAGCTTCACAACCGACTAAGAACATTCGGGGACGAATGTTTCTAAGGGGGGAAAAATGATACACCTCGTAAGTCCAGGACATGTATAAGAGAATGGACGCGGGAACGCAAGACTTGAAAATGGGTACGAAAGAAAGAATTGTTTTTCCGAAGGAAAATCTTCCGAACGTCGGAAAGGAAAAATGTTCGTTGATGAGAATTAGATTCTCAAAATGCATTAATTGAGGAGTATGGAACTTATTATCATTGTGGAAATTTATTTTTTTACGGATTTTGTCACGTAGGGCCCACCCGAGAAATTTTACGTTTTGTGGGGCCCACGAGGGTTACGAAATTTGATGGACGAATGGGAGGGCGACACGTGTCACCCCTACATGATCTTGCACGAATTGGGCAAGGGTTTTATGGTCATTGACCAATGTAGATGATCAAGTCTTTCAAGCTTGAGATTATTGACTTAGTCAACTTGCCACTTGACTAGATATTAATTATTCTTTATCCTAGCCACACATATGTTGTAATCTAAGTCCTCCATTGTTTTATATATACTACACTAGTGCAATACATAGTGTTCAGCACTTAGAAAAATTAGAGAAACCTTGTGCTAGCAAGATAGCTCTCGGGTTCATGATATTTCCCACACAAAATTTTTTAGTTTGTGGTTCATTCTTCACAATACTTTAACCCAAGGTTCCTAGAGGTATTGTAAGGATATCTCAATAGAAAGATCTCGGAAAAAATGACGTTTTTACGTTAGTCGCAAGGCGAAAACCTAATTCATTTTCATAGTTTTGATTGGAAATGGAAGAGAAGTTGTTTGTGAACTTCTAAGGGCTTCAAATAGCATATTGGAGCGTGAAGGAAAGGAGATAAGATTTGCTAAGGAGCGACTTTGAATCTTGGAATTTTATAAGGGCTTATCAAGGTAACAATCTTGTCGTTTTAGTGATTAAAAATTACTTATTGTTGTAGTTATGGATATAAACAAGCATGAGATGTATATATGAAGTTGATAAGTGTTATGGATATTGGAACCACTAATCCGAAACTAGCATGATTAGCCTTTGAGATTACAATTCAATTTGGTTATTAGTTTAGTCGTCGCATGTTATATAAAGAAGGAATTGTAGTTGTTAAAGTTGTTTACGACTATATAACATGTTAGACCTAACAAATTGGATTGAAAAAGAATTGGAAAGGACTTTGTGTTGTTGTAAATGTTAGCCGAGAATGGCTTTGAATATTGAACTACTTGGTATTAATTGTGGGGCAGAATTTTACACGTATTGTAAGGCGTGTAATCCCCTTTGATTGGTTGATTTATTGAGCCTTAAATGTGGCATGTTGGTTATTGATTATCGGGCCTTGAAAAAGGTGGAAAAGTACGTAGAAAGAAAGGAGTGCCCGATTTTCAGTAGAATAAGAGACCGTATACTTAGTATCATTCTACGTTAGAAACTTGAAATTGATAGTCGTGTTGTGACCATTATAGGTTGACAATTCTACATGCGGCGTATTCGACTTAGCTTGTGGATTAAGCCGATAAGGTATGTGCACCATCTCTTTTTCTTCTAGCATGATTCCTTATGGTAAAGTAAGTAAATCCTACTCCTTAAATGACCCACTCCTTGATTGTACTTGGATTGCCAAATATAGAAGTTGTTCTATATACTTCCTTGATTGTACTTGGATTGCCAAATATAAGAGTTGTTCTATATACTTCTTTGATTGTACTTTGGATGTTTAAATTGGAAGTTGTTATAATCTATTACCTAGACGAAATTTGGATTTTCAAAAGTGAAAGTGTTTTACTTGAAGTACATAGAGTCTTAAAAAGGAAGTGGTTTCCAAATCTTTTGGATAGTGCCTTAGTCCTAAAACCTAAAGGTTGTTATAACGTCTTTAGGGGAGTCAAAGGAGTGATTTACTTAATTTATTTAAAAGAGGAGAAATGACATGATTTTAAGAGAAGTAACTTGTTTTAAAGGTGTGAGTTACTAGGGATTTAAAGTTAAGAAACTTGATTTCTAAAGTTAAGACGCTTGAAGTATTTTGAAAGTATATGATACTTGGTTTTAAAAGTATAAGTCTCTTAGTTATAAAAAGAATGAATTTGTCTAAAACCATAAAGGGTTATAACGGCTTTATGGGAAGTTAGTTATAACGGCTTTATGGAAGGTTAAGAGAATTGTCTATTTTGATTGATATGTACGAGTTGCCTAGGTTGTGAAATTAGAAGTTACTTGGTTTCAAAGTCTTGAAATGAATTTCTAAAGGTGTAGTAACTTAAGTTGAAAAATAAACATGCATTGATACTACAGGTGTTAGTATCTTGGGGTTTTATATAAAAAGGAGTCTTTTGAAAAGAATGGAAGTACGTAGTACTTAGGGTTAAATTCCCGGATTTTTATGTGAAACAAAAGTGCCTTGAGTTTATAAAATGAAATTCGTTTTTGTATGATAATGAAAGTCTAAAGTTTTATGAACTTGCCTATGCTTGATTGTGATAGCCTTTGAGTGCAAGTATTATACTTTACGCAGTGACTCTCGGTTGGAGTGGTCACCGTCTTGTGAATTTACTTGACGCATCGAAGCGGTGATAGGGGATTCCACGGGTATGCTTCCATTGTGATTGATCCTTGTACATGATTATACGATGTGGGATTCCGGGGCATGCGACCAGGATGCGGGTTAGATTCCCGGATTGTTTTTATTACTCCATGGACATGCTTATATGATGTGGGATTCCGGGGCATGCGACCATGTTGGATATTGTTATTTCATGGACTAGATCTCCATGAGGTTTAGTGACGCAGGATGGTCTGGTAGTTAGCTTCCGTACTTGCCCCGGTCAGTGGCTGACGCAGGATGGATCTGGTAGTTGGCTTTCGTAATTGCCCCCGTCAGTTCTATGGCACAGTTTGGTACGGTAGACTATGGTAGATAGATTTCGCACTTGCCTCGGTCATATCTCGTGACGGCAGACTGGATCTGGTAGTTGGCTTTCGTACTTGCCCCGGTCAGTTGTTGACGCAGGCTGGATCTGGTAGTTGGCTTTTGTACTTGACCCGATCAGTTTTATGATGCAGGCTGGATCTGGTGGTTCGCTTTCCTACTTGTCCGCTGCTTTTTATGACAGTGGGACACGTGTTCATGTATACATATTGGTGTTATATTATATCATGGATCGCCGATGAGAAGGAGTTCCACGCATGATTGATATTACGGGCGTGAGACCCGTGGTTATATTTGAGTAGTGACTTTGAGGCACGCGTCCACGACTTGACATATCGCTATATATTGTGTACTGTAGTTTGGGTATCATACATGTCTCCTGTTTTATATAGACTGTTATGATTTCAGTACAGTATTTTCAGTTTCACATACTTGGTACATTCTTCGTACTGACCCCCTTTCTCCGGGGGCCTGCGTTCATGTCGCAGGTTTAGGTAGACAGTTCGGTGATCTGCAAGTGTAGGAACCTTGCTCAGAGTTTTTGGATAGCTCCATCTGTTCAGGAGTTTATCATTTTGATATAGATCCTTCATTACATGCTTTGTACAGTTATGGGTACGGCGGGACCTTGTCCCGTCATATTTCAGTAAAACTCTTAGAGGTCTCTATTCATATGTGGGATTGGACTCATGTACTGTGTAGTGCCTTTTGATTATGTATATTATATGACAGCCTTGTCGGCTTTTCCTTTGCATGTTCGTTGGTTTAAAAAAAACGAGGTGTTATTTAATTCTGCGGTTTAATGGTGTCATTAAGGTATGAGGGTGCCCAGGTAGGGCACCAGTCATGGGCCCGGGGTTCGGGTTGTGACATTACTACACTAATGAGAATAGGTATCAAACAAGTCATTGCAGAGTTAATGATAATGTATCGACAATCAATTATATTGAAATAAGTAGAATTCTCCATCTGCATAGAAACTAAGATAAGAAAAAATTGTATTACATTTTCTAGATCATGGCTGATTTAACAAGATCGTTATAAACGAGAACATACCATTCCGAGGGGTCCTATCTCTTCCTCATTCTATTTCTGACTTATGGATTGCCTTAAGAAAAGCATCATTTCCTCCTTTTGCTAGATTCGAAAAAATTATACCGATGGGAATAACAAAGCAGAAATTTGGAAATGAGCACGAAATGTCAATTTATGAATTGTTTCATTATTCGTTATTTTCGGGTCTTTTCGTTGCATTCACTAACCTATTCACGGCTCATTAAAGTATTAATTTTGTAAGTACATGAGGCTTGATTTTTGAAAGTACTTGGGACTTGAATTTCGAAAATGTGTAGTAACTCGATTTGAAAAGTATATGTTACTTGATTTAAAGAAATTAAGTGACTTGATTTGAAGGTATAAGTTACTTGGTCTTAAAAGTATAACTTACTTGAGTTTAAAAAAGTAAGTAACTTGGTTTTAATGGTGAAAGTACTTTTGGGTCCAACGCCCTAATATTTCATGAAACGATTCTTTTATAAAGAATAGATGTACAAAGTACTTTGGGTTCAATTCCCTTACGTGGCATGATAATGCCTTTGTTTTTATAAAAAGGAAAGAGGTAATGGTGCGTTAGTTGTCTAAACATGAAGTGGTTATAATGGCTTTATGGGAAGTTTGTTATAACAAGTTTTAGTGGAAAGTCAAGGGATGGTTTAAAATGTTTTAAGGAAATCGTGCGAGAATTTCCATGATTAAGTCTTTAATATAATACATGATATGTGGCACTTTGATGTTCAAGATGTTTTAAAGTAACATGTGAGGTCTAGTGCCTTGATTTGCCAAAACCATGTCTTAGAAGGATACTTGGTACGATAAGTGTCTCGATTTTCTAAATGATGGTTTCAAAATGATACATGTATTGGATCCTACTTCCTAGCGATACATGTAGTACTTGGGCTTTCCTAAAATAGAAATTTAGTTCATAAAGTGAATGTACGACCACGTACATTGTCGTAATGGACTTTAATCCTTAGTAATGCAAGGTGTGTTAGTGCCTTGATAGTACTTTGGCTTGCTTAAATAATAGTTATTCTATTTTGTGCCTTGATAGTACTTCGGCTTGCCTAAATGGTATTGTCTTGATTTGTTGAAAAAAAGGGTGTCACGACCCGATCCCGGGCCCGTGACTGGTGCCTTACCCCGGGCACCCTAGTGATACAACATCAGAGAAAACCAGCGGAAAATAAAACATAAACATGAAACAAGATATATGATCATAAACAAAGCAACCAAAAGCAGTTGCCTCAGATATATACATAAAACCCGAGCTTTAATCCTTTTACAACCACGCCCACAAAGATTTACTGCACCTCTAAGATTTACAACAACCATGTGGACGGACAGGCCGCCATACCACGAATGTACAAGAACCTACAACTCGTGGAACACATACCAAAGAATAGCCTCCGAGAAATGGAGCTTCCAATACGAATTGTGATCCTATGAGCGGGGATCCACTACCGATGTACTCCTACCTGCGGCATGAACGCAGCCCCGAGGAGGTCAAGACAGATTACCAAGTATGTGAAACAGTAAAATATCAGTAAATGAAATCATAACAGTCTATATAAAAACAGGAGACATGTATGATAACAAAACTACAGTTCACAACATAAAAGCAGTCATGTCAAGTCAGGGACTCACGCCCTCAAGTCATCACTCAAATATAACTATGGGTCTCACGCCCACAACATCAATCGTGTTCGCATTATGGCCGCATGCCCCCGGAATTCTGCATCGGTGTAGACATGTCCATGATGCAACACTAATAACAATGCCCCATGGCCACATGCCCCCGGAATTCTGCATCGGTGTAGACACGTCCATGTGACATTAACAACAATAATAACAATGCCCCATGGCCACATGCCCCCGGAATTCTGCATCGGTGTAGACACGTCCAAGTGACATTATCAACAATAATACTGGGTGATTAACCCCGCCGCATGGCCACACGCCCCCGGAATGCGTCGGTGTAGACGTGTCCATGTAACCACAATAACAATATATCAGTAATCAACCCCGCGTGGCCACATGCCCACTGAATTCTGAATCGGTGTAGACATGTCCATGTGACATCAACAACAATATACCGCACAACCAGGCTATCACAAACAAGCTCAAGCAAATTACCATACTTCTAGACTTTTATAAAAAGATCCACTCCTTCCCAAGAAGTCACCTGATATCAACACTTGCACAACAAAGGCTATCACAACAAGCATAGGCGAGTTACACAACAACAGGCATAGGCAAGTTACACACAACTCAAGGTACTTCCATTTTATATCAAAGTCCGGGTTTTAACCCTAAGTACTACGACATTAAATTCCTCTTTAAGAGATCCATTCCTTTCACAAAAGTCACATAATACCCATAGTATAGAGTGACTATCTTTTAAGTAAACCAAAATACTTCCCTTTGTAAAATCGAGTAACAACATTATTTTCCAAGCGTTCAAGTTTGCCTAATTTCAAATGCTCCAGTTCTTATTTTAAAAGGTTTCATAACTCATAGTTTTAATCTCTTTTAAAACAATTGAGTAACATAAGTCTTGTCGTGAGCCGTTTATTCTTGTTTACAACAATCTTATTACAAAGACCATGATCTAGGAAATGTAATACGCTTTGTCTTATCTTAGCTTACATGCAGAGGAGGTTTCTTTGGTTTTAATAACAATTAGTTATTTGTCAATACACTTTCCTTTATTAAGCCCTGCTGTGGTTTGTTCGACACTTATTCTCATTTCCGAAATCAATAAAACATTATTCTTTTAAAACCAAGTACTCATTGCTCATGAATGAGGTTTCACAACACATTTAACAAAATGTTAATAACCAAGTAAAACAAGTTAAGTCTCTTATCTTTCAAGATCAAGTCTCTTAACTTCTACAATCAATAAACCAATCTTTTACCTACATAGAGTCGTTATAACTAACTTCCCATAAAGCTATTATAACACCCTATGTTTTAAACCAACCAACTCATTTAACACATGTACGTCTACCGTACTACATAGTTTACAAAGCATCATGCTAGAAGGATAGGAAGAGGTTCACATACCTCGCGACGAGTATCGACAATAAGCAAAACGCTCCACAGTACTGTAACCTGGCTAGCCGTTTCCACTCTTCAAGTAGAATACGCTACTCGTAGTACTCCCACCTATAAGGCCACAAACGTCTATTAACTTCTAACCGCACGGTTCCACATTCTACAGAAAATTCGGCAGCACCTCCCCCCCCGCAACAGCGTAAATCTCCTCCTCTATCGAGGCCGGCTACCAAGCCAACCAGGGGGGGGGGTTATACGTCTAACCGGACGTATACAATTCTACTATACAGTAATACCACAAGTCTACTGTCTGATACCCATGTAATTACTGATCAGTTCTCTTTATTATATTCAGGCTTAAGTCAAAAGACATTGCCGCAAAGCTATGTTCAGTTCTATATATAGTATACTTCAACTATATAATCCTACAACATGTAATTTCCAATTACAATAAGGGGACAAGATTATTTACCTCGATAAGCCCAAAATTATCCGAGATAAAAGTCGATCCTGAGCAAGGTTTAGCTCGACTCAGCGCTCCAATCCACTCCAAACAACCCTTAGAAGTTCTAACCAACTTCTACTTAAATACTTCAACCAACTATGAAGATTTCCTTAGGGTTTCGGTTTGAGACTAAAAGGACAAAAGGTAGTATTTCCGGGCTCTACGTATAGAGGTAACTTTTGGAATACTACAAGGTAAAGGCTAAGGTATTTTGGGCATTATAACAATACTTGGAGAATACTTCTACCACGAGGGTGTATTATACGAAACAACTAGGCTAGGGGTACCCTCTACCAACACTACTAAGGGGAGGGAAGCTCTCGCCACAAGGCCACTCAAAGGGGAGGGGAAGGCTTGGGGCGAGAACAACTCAAGAGGAGGAGAGGGACTCAAGACTTGGAAGATTTTGGATGATGAAGTCTTCAAGCTTGGGGGTATTTATAGGAAAACCAAAAGCTAACCAACGATGGCCAAGATCAAGCCATGTGCAAGGCAAGTGTAAGGCCTTGATCAAGCCAAGTGCACCCTATCCCTACTCCACCAAACATGGCACAAAACAAGGCACCAAACAAGCCACAAACAAGGCCAAAACAAGGAGCCAATTGGCCCCAAAGCGTGACCCAACCGCCGTCCATATCGCCACTGAGGTGACAAGTGTCACCCTCTCGTTGGCCCAAAATGTTCGTCGCTCGGAAAAATCCGCAAAAATCGTTATACCCCGTATTTTGAGTATGTACGTGGGACGTGCGTGAAAAATTTGAACTTGAGAATAGGCTTGGCCGAATCATTCTTTGTGCACAACACCCGGTTAGAGTCGTTTTTCGACGAAACGTTTCCACAACTTTCGTAGGGAAAATTCTGGCGATGTCAATTTTAATTTTTGCGGATTTTTCCGAGAGACGAAAAAATTTGGACCAACAAGAGGGCGACACTGCACCCTCTCATTGGTGGGTGTGTTGGGCGGAATTGATGATTTGGGCATGTGGGAGTAGGTAGGATATTTTGTGTTGGTTGGTGTGGTAAATGGATAAGGTGTACTTGGATGAATCCTAGCCCTACACTTTCCTACTACTTGGCATGATCTTGGCCATTGGTTGGCCATGGCTTGACCTATAAATACCCCTCCCCTTTGATGAACTTCTTCATCCTAAATTGTTCTAAGTGTTAGAAATCCTCCCCCTCTCTTATATGTGTTCTCGTCCAACACCATCCCCCTCCCCCTTGGCCGAGTTCTCCCCTCCTTGTGGTGCTAGTGGGTACCCCTAGCCTAGTTGTTTTCAGTATAATACCCCCTTTTTGTGGTATAGTGATACTCTCAAAAGTATTGTTATAATGCCCAAATTACCTTAGCCGTATACCTTGTAGTATTCTAAGGTTATACCTATCTGAAAAGCCCCGTAATACTATTATACTTCCCGTCACCACCAAACCGAAACCCTCAGGAAAATCTCCATGGTTAGTTGGAGTAGTATGTAGAAGTTGGGTAGACCTTCTAATGGTAGTTTGGAGCGGGGTGGAGCGCACGGAGTTGGAGCTAAGCGTTGCCCAGATCGACTTTATACTTGGATAATTATGGGCTTATCGAGGTAAATATCTTGTCCCTCTATTGTAATTGGAAATTACATGATTGTTAGACTATATAGTTGAAGTATACTATATATAGAATTGAACGTTGTTATCGGCAATGTCTTTGGACTTAAGCCTGAATAATAAGAAACATTTTCGAAAGAAGAGTCTTTGATCAGAATTACATAGGGTGTATTCTGATGAACTTGTGTAGCATTCTTGTAGTAGAATCGTACACGTCCGGTTAGACGTGCAAACCCCCGGTTGGCTTGGTAGCCTCGATAGAGAGGAGATTTACTGTTTATTGCGGGGGGGGAGGTCACGAATTTTCTGTAGAATGTTCTACGATTAGATCTAGATGTTAATAAGCGCCTTGTGGCCTTATAGGTTGAAGTACTACGTGTGGCGCGATCTACTTGGCTTAAGGAGTAGCCGACGGCTTGAGGTACTTGGAGCGTTTTGCTATTAGTCGATACTCATCGCAAGGTATGTGAACCTCTTCCTATCTCTTCTAGCATGATATGTGTAACTATGTAGTACGGTAGACGTACATGTGTTAAATGTATTTGATTGGTCTAAAACATAAAGTGTTATAACGGCTTTATGGGAAGTTGGTTATAACAGCTTTATGTAGGTAAGAAAATACTTGCGGTTTTTAAAAGGGTAACTGATTTGAACTATCTTGGTTGGTTATGTAATAATAAAGAACTTGAAGTATTTCAAAAGATTTTGAATCATTTTGAAAGAAGTAATATCTGGTTTCGAAAACTTAAGAGTTATACTAACTTTATGGGAAGTTAGGTATAACGGCTTAAGAATGTTTCTTGATTTCGAAATCGAATGTGTATCGACAAACCATGCGGCGTTAATAAAAGGAAATATTTTGTGATTAAGTATTATTAAAACCAGTAGAAACTTCCATCTGTATAGAAGCTAAGATGAGACAAAATGATATTTCCTAGATCATGGCTGCTGTAATAAGATTGTTATAAACAAGAATATCCTACTCACATATAAGGCTTATGTTTTCTCAGATGGTTTAAAAGACAATTATATTCTTAAATGAATAAGACTATGAACTACGAAACCTTTCTAAAATAAGAACCGTGAACATTTGAAATTAGGCAAACTTGGACGTTTGGAAAATAATGTTGTTACTTGATTTTACAAAGGTAAGTGTTTTGATTTACTTCAAAAGATAATCACTCTATTTTCATATACTACGGGTATTGTGTGACCTTTGTAAACGGAACGTATCTTTTAAAAGATAATGTATGAAGTACTTTGGGAATAGATACCCGATCTTGTTAATCATATATTAGAATGTACCTTGTGTGTATAACTTGATTGTGTTGGTTTGTGATAGCCTTGTAATAATTTCTTGTTGATTTGATAAGTAAACATGCTAGGATGCTACGTGTGTTAGTATCTTGTGATGTTTTGTGTAAAGGGGGTTTTCCCTCGACTGCGCTTAAAGTTGTTTGACTCTCAGCCGTTATGTTGGTATTGTACCACTCACCTTGACTTTCTCCGGAGGTTAAGCTGCCCTCCGATGCGGGGTAGACTCAGGCGGTCTGGGACCATGATTCGAGAATACCTCATGCGGGTCCAGGGGATCCATGCGGAACTACGGGAGTTCCAGGTTAGTTTGCGGCCCTTGTGGTCATGCGGTCTTTGTGGCTATGCGGATCGCGAGTCGGGGCGATGCCGGGAGCTACCCTCGATGCGAGGAATGCCTCATGCGGGCCTATGAGGTTGGCCTATCGCGAGCTACGAGAGTTCAGGCTGACGCGCATTTGATCTCGCGCGAGTGACCAGCTGTGATCATGTGACGGTCTAGACAGATATCATAATACAGTTTATGACCCTGTTAGTACTATGGGTGTTAGTAGTCGGTTATGCCTTCGTACTTACCTGCTTCGTTTTATTAGGACACAGTGGGACCTGGTGTTCATGTATTTCTTGGTGCTTTATATTATAAAGCTAGCGTGAGGAAGGTATTCCACGACACGATTGATGTTGTGGGCGTGAGACCCATAGTTACATTTGAGTGATGACTTTGAGGCGTGAGTCCACGACTTGACACGCATCGCTTATTTATTGTGAATCGTAGTTTGGTTATCATACATGTCTCCCGCTTTATAGACTATTATGATTTCATTTACGATTTTGATTTCACACTTGGTACTGTTGCCATCGACCTTCTTCGGGCTGCGTCATGCCGCGGTAAAGGTACACCGCCGTTGATCATCGCTCTTAGGAGTCACGATTCGTTTGGGAAAGCTCCGTTTCTCGGAGGCTAATCGATGGTATAGTCCCCTGTCGTAGTAAGTGTTTACATTCAGGGGTTTGGCGGGGCCCTGTCCCGCCATTGTTGTCGTATCATTCTTAGAGGTCTGTAGTACTGTTGTGGGCAGGGTTTGTAAAGAAAGGATTAAACTGTTCATTTTGAAAGAGTTGTTATTATTATTTACGCCGAAAGGCAAGTTTTCTAAAGATAATTGTATGCTTCTTGTTATTTCATGTTGTTGTGTTATGTTCGATTACTCGATGTTGTATCACTAGGGTGCGGGTAAGGCACCGATCACGCCCGGTTCGGTCGTGACAAAAGTGGTATCAGAGCAGTTAATCCTCGGAAAGTGTCTACAGACCGTATCCAGTAGAGTCTTGATTATCGGTGTGTTGTGCACCACATCAATAATCTGAGGCTATAGGATATTTAGGATTGATTTCTATTCTTCTCACTCGAGATCGTGCCTTAGAGCCGTGTTGTAAGTTGGACCCTCTCACGTATTTCTTTCCACTGCTATGCCTCCGCGTAGGCAACCCGCCCAGAGGGCAAGCATGAGGAGCTGCGAGTAGAGTTGAGGGTTACGAGGCACAGCCCAACCATCACCCGAGTTAGGTGCTTCGTTCGGGAGTTATGCTCGTCACCACCCAGCAGAGTTTAGCATGGCGCGCAGCCTTCCTACGGCGCCATGACATTTGAACCTTCAGTTCCACGACCGGAAACAGAGAATATAGATTGCGAAAAGACAACCCGGTTACTAGCTATGGATTTTGCTACCTGAGAGTATACCGATGTACCGCGAGTCTTGATGAATATCTTAGAAAGGGTTGTGCGAGAGTAATTCTTCAGTTAGGCTTGAGCATGGCCTGTGTACGGGCTTGTGCGCAGCAGGCCAAGAAACGTAGAGATCGACGGGTTAACCAAGGACAGCAGAAGAGGGCCAGAACAGCAAGGTCCTTTGGTAACTTTCGAGGCGGATCGCCTCACCAACAGACTAGATATGCACCTCCGCCCGGTCAGAGTGGTCTTCACGGATTTCAGGACTTTCGGGGTATGCCGGAGTTGGTCAGAGCACCAGGACTTCCGGTTCTCAGTATGGCAGATGTCATCCCGGGTAATGACGTCTTTTAGTTGGTACTTGTTGTACCTACGACCGTCAGGGTCTGATGTCGAGAGGATGTCCTAGTAGGAGGACTTAGCCTTCAGGATCGGTGGGTAGTTCGTCATCTTCCTTAGCTATGCACTACAGGCAGTTTGATTAGAAACGACTAAGGGAGTGAAGCGATGAAATCTGAGATAGATCTTTAACCCTCTAGGGATTAGTATGTGTGATAGGGTGAGTATACCTTAAGTGTTATATTCTGATATCATTGTGTATATTGTAATTAGAAATCTTGGTTAGTTAACCAAGTAAGATTTGGGGGATAGAGAAGGTGTGAGCCTTAGAGTTTTATACGTGGAGACCTTAGAGGTAAGGCCATCTCGAGTAAAAGACGTATGTTTATGTTTGACCCTTGTCGGAGTGCATAGTGCACGTGAGCTATGTTTGTGGGATAAGTCCCTGAGTAGTGTGGAATGAAAAAGGGTAGTTGAGCTAAGAAGACCGCTAGGTTTTTGTAACGTGATTTGTGAAATTGTTCCGGATCAGGGAGCTAGTGTTTTGCGCGTTGCCGGGACGGGTTGAGGCCACGTTGCGGGTCAACCCGCGACCTGTATGGTGGTGGGGTCAGTTTGTGGTGGTCCCGCTTTGGGTTAGGGTTATGAGGGTGTTAGGCCCAAGTTTAGTTAACCAGCGATAGAGTTCGTGGATGCATTCGACCAGTAGTCGGGCCGAGGAGGTCAGCCGTCTTGTCTTCTAGCAAAGACCGTTTACTCGGCAGTGTTGATTTATCAGAAAGGTTGTAAGGCTGCACGGGGTGCCTACCTTCACCTTATGACAGACAGTGGAGCCAGTGGTACGGCTGTTTTGTTTGGAAGTTTTACCAAGCGGGGTTAAGAACTCAGTGAGTCTCAGACCGCATTCGCCACCGGGCCGGTGTGTGGATTTCGGGTAGTTGTGGGGATCGTTGTCTCTGTGGAGGAGTGTTTAAGCTACCATTTCGGTGTTGGATGTCGCCATGAAGCCTTGTAGGGCGGATGTGTAAGTCGGCCGGTCGATTGGTTCGATGTTGGCAAGATTCAAATAGTTGGTTCAGCTTGTTCCGAGACTATGGATAGGGTAAAGCTTGTCTAGAAGAGGTTACGGCACCGGAGAAATCGTGCGGATAATCGGCGGCGACGCTTAGAGTTCGAGTTGGCGGTCGGTCTTCTTGAAAGTACCACCGGGTTGGGTGTGACGAGTTTTGGAAAACAGAGGAACTTAGCCCGAGTTACTTTGGGCCACGAGTTCATGTGAAGAATAGGCCATGTTGCCTATATGTTAGCTTTTGCTCGACTTAGGAGGCAATCGTCCGTTCTTCGTATTATTATGATCGGAAAGTATCGGAGATCCATCCAGTGTTCGATTAATGATGACCACATTAGAGATAGTAACCGAGTTTTGGCCAAGCGATGCTCGAAATGTGGTAAGAGTTCGAGTGTACGACAGCCTCAGGGATCGCATGCAACCCGGTACCATTCGTTAGGTCGCCGGAGTGACACTAGAACCTCGCGGCAAAGTGACAAAAGTGGTATCACGACGAGTAAAGGGAGAAGCGAGCATGTATTGCGAGCAGAGATGTGACCATTTCTTTTGTATGGAGAAAGTGCGAAGGAATTATATTTTAGACCCTTGGATGGGAGCGTTTGTGATGTTAGAGGTGTTTCCTCGTGGACTTGGATGTAAGTATTTTTGCGCAGGTGTTGTTGTGACCAGTTGTGGCAGGATTGTTCAGGTAAGTATAGTAGTGAAGACTATCTTTGGCGCCGCTTGGTTTGAGACTTAGAAGGAACATTCGGGACGAATGTTTCTAAGAGAGGAGAATGTTATACCGTATTTTCAGAGTATGCGTGGGGCGTGCGTAGAAAAATTTGAACTTGAGAATAGGCTTGGCGAATCATTCTTTGTGCACAACACGGTTAGAGTCGTTTTTTGACGAAACGTTTCCTGACTTTCGTAGGGAAAATTCCGCTATGTCATTTTTAATTTTTGCGGATTTTTCCGAGAGGCGAAACATTTTGGACCAACAAGAGGCGACACTTGGCACCTCTCATTGGTGGAGTGTGTTGGGCGGAATTGACGATTTGGGCATGTGGGAGTAGGTAGGATATTTTGTGTTGGTTGGTGTGGTAGATGGATAAGGTGTACTTGGATGAATCCTAGCCCTACACTTGCCTACTACTTGGCATGATCTTGGCCATTGGTTGGCCATTGGTTGTTCTAAGTGTTAGAAATCCTCCCCATCTCTTATATGTGTTCTCGTCCAACACCATCCCCCTCCCCCTTGGCGAGAGTTCTCCCCCTCGCATGGTGCTAGTAGTGGGGTACCCACTGCTAGTTGTTTCGTATAATACCACTTTTTGTGGTATAGTGATACTCTCAAAAGTATTGTTATAATGCCCAATTACCTTAGCGTATACCTTGTAGTATTCTAAGGTTATACCTATCTGAAAAGCCCGTAATACTATTATACTTCCGTCGGTCACCAAACCGAAACCCAAGGAAAATCTCCATGGTTAGTTGGAGTAGTATGTAGAAGTTGGTTAGAACTTCTAAGGGTAGTTTGGAGCGGGTTGGAGCGCCACGGAGTTTGAGCTAAGCTAACGCCCGAACCGGGCCGTTCGTGCCTTACCGGGCACCCTAGTGATACAACATCGAGAAAACCAGCGGAAAATAAAACACGAGTCATGAAACAAGAGATATAATAAATAACAGGCCAACCAAAGCATTTGCCTTGGTATATACATAAAAACCCGAGCAGTTAACCTTTTTACAAACCCCGCCTGGCGATTACTCAGACCTCTAAGATTTACAACAACTATGACGGACAGGGGCCCACATACCCCGAATGCAGAACCTTCAACTCAGGGAAACAGAACAAAGTTAAGCCTCAGAAGGAACGGAGCTTTGCAAGCCTGTGAAATTAGATCCTAAGAGCGGGGATCCACGTCCGATGTACCTCTACTGCGGCATGAGCGCAGCCCCGAAGGAGGTCGATCTGTGGTACAAGTATGTGGCTTGTCAAATCACGTAAATTAAATCATAATAGCCTAAAAAACAGGAGACATGTATGATAACCAAAATACGACGCAACATAAAAGCGTCAGTCGTCGTGACTCACGCCGCCAAAGTCACCACTCAATATAACTATGGGTCTCACGCCCACCACGTCCATCATGTTCGCATCATGGCGCGTGCCCCGAATCGTGCGCCGGTGTAGACATGTCCATGATGCAACAATAATAACAAGGCGCGTGGCCCGTACCGGAATCGCGTCGGTGTAGACATGCCCATGTAACCTCAATAACAATATCTTTGGGTGGTCTACCCACGCGCGTGGCCACGTGCCGGAATCTTTGCGACGGTGTAGACACGTCCATGTTACGATGGTAACCATATATCGGGTAATCAACCCCGCGTGGCCATGTCTGGAATCTTGCGTCGGTGTAGACACGTCCATGTGACATCAACAACAAGGCGATAATCAAAATGGAAACATACGTGGAATTCTCCATCACCGCCAAGACGCGTCAAGTAAGTTCTCGACAAGTCAACCGCCTCTAACGAGAGGCGGTAACACGTAAATACCACACTTGCACAACAAAGGCTATCATCACAAGCATAGGCAAGTTTCACAACAACAAGCATAGGCAAGTTTCAACAACAAGCATAGGCAAGTTTCTCAACAACAAGCATAGGCAAGTTTCTCAACAACAAGCATAGCAAGTTTCACATCACTCAAAGTACCTTCATTTTATGCCAAAGTCAGGTTTTAACCTAAAGTACTACGTCATTAAATTCTTTAAAAGAGATCCATTACTTTTATCAAAGTCACCCGATACGTATTATTAGAATGACCGATCCACATTCCTTTTCAAAATCAAGTAACAACATTCTTTTCCTAAGTTCGGTTGCCTAGTTTGATTACTCGAGCTTCTCATTTTCAAATGGTTTCATAGTTCATAAACGTAATCACTTGATTCCTTTTAGAACAATTGAGTAATATATGTCTCACGTGAGAGTAGGTTATTCTTGTTTACAACATTCTTATTACAATGACCATGATCTAGAAAATGTAATATCATTTTGTCTCATCTTAGTTTCTATGCGGATGGAGGTTTCTCTTGGTTTTAATACGATACATCATTATTCAATACATTTTCCTTTATTAACGCTGCGTTGTTACGTCGATACATTCTGATTCCGAAATCAGTAAGACATTATCCCTTTAAATAAAACCAAGTACTCATTACTCACGAATGAGGTTTCGCACAAACATCCACATTAAAACAAATAAGTTAAGTCTCTTATCTTATAAGATCAAGTCTCTTAACTTCTAACATGATAAACCATTTTCTTTACCTCTCTTAAGACATTATACCTAACTCCCATAAAGCTAGTATAACTCTTTTTTAAAACCTTTAAAACCAAGTGTTACTCTCCCTTCAAAACAATTTATAAATCTTTTGAAATACATCAAGTTCTTGATTATAAGTAGCCAGTTATAATTCACATCAGTTACCTGTTAAAACCACTAAGTATTTTCTTCCCTACGTAAAGTGTTATAACGACTTCCCATAAAGCCGTTATAACACTTTATGTTTTAAAACAATCAAACACGGTTAACACGTATGCGTCACCGTACATAGTTCACACATATCGTGCTAGAAGAGATAGGAAGAGGTTCACATACCTCGCGGCGATTATCGACAATAAGCAAAAAGCTCAGTACTACAACGCACTAGCCACTTTCCACTCTCGAGTAGAATACGCTACTCTTAGTACTTTCACCTATAAAGGCCACAAACGTCTATTAAATCTTAAACACAAGTTCCCATCTTTCTCTGAGAAAATTCGGCACCCCGCACAGGCGTAAATCTCCTCCTTTATCGAGGTGGCTACCAAGCCAACCGAGGGGTTAACACGCCTAACCGACGCGTACAATTCTACTACGAGAATGCTACATAAGTCTCTTAATACGTACTAGGTAATTACGATTCGATTCTTCTTTTATTATCCTTCATGTGATTCTTGTTCAATTCTTCATTCTTGAGCTTAAGTCAAAAGACATTGCCACGATACTAAGTTCATTCTATATATAGTATACAACAACTATATATTCAACACTTATGTAATTTCCAATTCTGATAGGGGACAAGATATTTACCTCGATAAGCCCAAAATTATCCGAAGTTTAATGTCGCTCCCGAGCAAGGTTTAGCTCCTCCTCCGAGTGCTCGATCCGCTCCAAACAACCCTTAGAAGTTCTAACCAACTTCTCTTAAGTACTTCAAACAACAATGAAGATTTCCTTAGGGTTTCGTTTAGTGGCTAAAGGAAAGTATAATCGTATTTTACGGGCTTTTATAAGTGTAACCACAGGAATACTACAAGGTATTTGGGCCGAGGTATTTGGACATTACAACAATACTTTGGAGTATTTCCATACCACAAAGGGGTATTTATACGAGACAACTAGGCTAGGGGTGTACCCCACGGCTAGCACTACTAGGAGGATACTTTCGGCCGGGCCTTCTCGAAGGGGAGGGTGTGGCGGGACGAATACAACGAGGAGGGGAGGAGATTTCAAGACTTAGGCACATTTTGGATGAAGAACTCTTGAGCTTAGGGGTATTTATAGGTCAAGGAATGGCCAACCAATGGCCAAGATCCATCAAGTGTATAGCAAGTGTAGGGATAGGATTCACCTAAGTACACTTATCCATCTACCACCAAAATATCCTACCTAATCCTTGACAAAAGCCAAGGCCAAATCGTCGTCCACCATTGCCAACCTCATCCAATGTGAGGTGACACATGTCACCCTCGTTGGTCCAAAATGTTTCGTCTCTCGGAAAAATCCGCAAAATTATAAATGACATAGCGGAAATTCCCTACGAAAGTCGTGAAAACGTTTGTCGAAAACGACTCTAACCGGGTGTTGTGTACAAAAGAATTCGCCAAGCCTAAAGAAGTTCGAAAATTTCTACGTCGTCCCCACGTACATACTGCGGAAATACGGTATAACATTCTCCCCTCGCCAGAAACATTCGTCGAATGTTCCTTCTAAGTCTCAAAACAAGCGTCGCGTCGGTATAGTCTTTCTACTATACTTACGAGAATCAAACATGCCACACCGCCACAAAATAACATGCGCGCAAACCCAAATCCACGCCAACGAGGAACCACCTCGGTTAGCACAAAAGTCCTACCAAGGTCTAAAATATACTCCTTCGCACCTACATTTCACAAAAGAAAGCGATCACACACGTTCACTTCTCCCTATCTCGTCGTACTTTCTCGAACACTCGAGCTCTTTCTAGTATCCGTACCACTTCCGTCAACGTTTACGTTCCAACCTTGGAGTTACTACCTCCAAACTTGGTCATCTTACTACCTCGATTTCTAAGGCCGTTCTCGGCCTTGACTGATTCAGTCGAACATATCTATGAACTCATACGATGGTCATCTAAACTTGGGCCTAGCACCCTCGTGACCCTGCCACCTGGCGGGACCACCCAGAGCTGACCCTTCCTCGAAACGGGACGCGGGTTGGCCCGCAACATGGCCCCAACCCGACCCATCAGAAGCGCAACTTCGCTCGCCGACGGAACACATCATGCTACCACTTCCATCTCACACTAACCAGATTTTTAAATCACACAATGGCACAAATCTATCCGAACATAACACTTAACACATCATTAACATCAATACATACAAGTATCTACAGGGTTAAGGATATACCTGAAACTAGGCGGTTCAAGGACCGCTAAAACTGGGAACTTCCACCGCGACCTCTACCGTGGCCCATGGCTGCTCTAGTAGTTCATGCTATCCTACCAGCGCTACCACTGGTCGGACAGCCTCGTCATATGGCCTGTTGGCGCAGAATAACAAGCTCCCTTGGTACTACGACACTTCGAAACGCGGTCTACCGCATCGACCACGCAGGAGTAGGGGTATCGTGCATCCGCCAACACCCTACTCCCGAACATCTGAAATCAGGAGCCACGACCGCTCTGAATATCCCGGTCAAGGCTGCGGAGGACCACTCTGCAATGGCGGAGGTACATAACTAATCTCTTCTTGGCGGTCCGCCTCGAAAGTCGCCAAAATATCCGGCCGTCTTGGCGCCTGTGGCGGTCCGCTGCGTCGATCTCTGCGCTCTCGCACCCAAGTGCATGAGCTGCATCGGGCAATGTCCATGCCGGTGAAGAAACACGCGCAAGATTCGCCATATAATCGTCTAGCGGTGGCGTAGCGATGCACCTATCCTCGTAGTCGCTACTAAAGCGGGACATATCGAGCTAATGAGTCGAACTCACATTATACTCTCTGGCGTCGCCCATCACGCCTCGATGTCAAAAATTTGTCGGCGAGCCTCCTCATCTGTGGAGGCAAGAAATGTGCAAGGAATGCCTCGAGAACTCATCCCAACCGCTGAGCGCGTGCTCTCCACTGGATAGCTCGCGAATCAAACGATCATTGCGGTATCACGCGCGATGCGAACGAAGGTCACGTACTCGGTCTCTGAAGCCTTGATCACCGCGTGATCCTCATGGCCAGCGGATGAACTCCTGCGGATCATCCTCGTGCCTCGACGTAGAACTCGCGGGCTACAACTCGTAAAATCTCGTAGCCTCAAACTATTCGCTCTCGTGCACCACAGTCCGCTTTGGAATCTGCTGCGTCGGCCTATCTCATATCGGCCTGACCACGGCCAATAAGCGCCATCTCGCGTGACCCGTCTCCCGCTCGGTGTGGGGGAGGCTCGGTCTTGTAGTCTCATCGCCCATCTGCTGCGGCTCTAAACTCTCTGGTGTTGGCGTCTGAAACTTCGCGTCGGGAAAACTGTCTCGTCTTGGCCGGGCTCGCCTCGTACTCCTCCGTATCCCATCGCCGCCTCGGTGCCTTGCCATTCTGGGCACTTGCGGTCGCCGGAGGCATAATCGTAAATGCAACACATCAGAGGGTCCAACTTACAACTCGGCTCTAAGGCACGATCTCGAGAATGAGAAGAATGAAACCAATCTGCGTGTCCTATAGCCTCACGATTATAGATGTGGTGCATAACACACCGATAATCAAGACTACTAGACACGATGCGTAGACACTTTCCGAGGACTAAGCGCTCGATACCACTTTGTAACGCCCGAACGGGCGCATCGTGCCTTACCGGGCACCCTAGTGATACAACATCGAGAAAACGGCGGAAAAATAAAACACGAGTCATGAAACAAGAGATATAATAAATAAGCAGGCAACCAAAGCGATTTGCCTTGGTATATACATAAAAACCCGAACAGTTAACCTTTTACAAACCACGCCTACAACAAGGTGCTCTGAGACCTTAAGATTTACACAACTATGGCCACGACGGGGCCCGCCATACCCAGAATGTACAGAACCTACAACTCGAGAAACATGCAAAGATAAGCCTCGAAGGAACGGAGCTTTCAACGCCTTTGAAATGAGATCCTAAGGCGGGGATCCACGACCGATGTACCTCTACTGCGGCATGACGCAGCCCAAGGAGAGTCGATCTGGCAATTACAGTATGTGAAATCACAACATCGTAAATGAAATCATAATAGCCTAAAAAAACATGAGACATGTATGATAACCAAAATCTGATGCACATAAGCGGTCAAGTCGGGACTCACGCCTCAAAGTCACCACTCAAATATAACTATGGGTCTCACGCCCACCACATCCATCATGTTCGCATCATGGCGCGTACCGAATCTTGCATCGGTGTAGGCGTATGTCCATGATGCAACAATAATAACAAGGCGCGTGGCCCACGTACCGGAATCTGCGCCGGTGTAGGCATGCCCGTGTAACCTCAATAACAATATCTTGGGTGGTCTACCTGCCGCGTGGCCACATGCCGGAATCTGCGTCGGTGTAGAATCGTCCATTATTCAGATGGTAACCATATATCGGGTAATCAACGGCGCGTAGCCACGTGTCCGGAATCTTTGCGTGGTGTAGACACGTCCATGTGACATCAACAACAAGACGATAATCAAAATGGAAACATACGTGGAATTCTCCATCACCGCGGCCGCGTCAGTAAGTTCTCGACAAGTCAACGGCCTCTAACGAGAGCGGTAATACGAAATACCACACTTGCACAACAAAGGCTATCATCACAAGCATAGGCAAGTTTCCGCAACAACAAGCATAGGCGAGTTTCACAACAACAAGCATAGGCAAGTTTCTCAACAACAAGCATAGGCAAGTTTCTCAACAACAAGCATAGGCAAGTTTCACATCACTCAAAGTACCTTCATTTTATGCCAAAGTCCGGGTTTTAACCCTAAAGTACTACGTACGTTAAATTCTTTAAAAGAGATCCATTACTTTTATCAAAGTCACGATACGTATTATTAGAATGACCAATCCATTCCTTTTCAAAATCAAGTAACAACATTCTTTTCCTAAGTTCCGGTTTGCCTAGTTTCAATTACTCAAACCATTTTCAAATGGTTTCATAGTTCATAAACGTAATCACTTGATTCCTTTTTAGAACAATTGAGTAATATATGTCTCACGTGAGAGTAGGTTATTCTTGTTTACAACATTCTTATTACAGCAGCCATGATCTAGAAAATGTAATATCATTTTGTCTCATCTTAGTTTCTATGCAGATGGAGGTTTCTACGGTTTTAATACGATACATCATTATTCAATACATTTTCCTTTATTAACGCCGCGTTGTTATGCCGATACATTCTGATTTCCGAAATCAGTAAGACATTATCCCTTTAAATAAAACCAAGTACTCATTACTCACGAATGAGGTTTCGCACAAACATCCACATTAAAACAAATAAGTTAAGTCTCTTATCTTATAAGATCAAGTCTCTTAACATCTAACATCGATAAACCATTTTCTTTACCTCTCTTAAGACATTATACCTAACTCCCATAAAGCTAGTATAACTCTTTTTAAAACCTTTAAAACCAAGTGTTACTCTCCTTCAAAACAATTTATAAATCTTTGAAATACATCAAGTTCTTTATTATAACTAGCGATTATAATTCACATCGATTACCTTTTAAAACCACAAAGTATTTTCTTACCTACATAAAGTCATATAACAACTTCCCATAAAGCCGTTATAACACTTTATGTTTTAAAACAATCAAACACGCTAACACGTATGCGTCTACCGTACTACATAGTTCACACATATCATGCTAGAAGAGATAGGAAGAGGTTCACATACCTCGCGACGATTATCGACAATAAGCAAAAGCTCCAAATACTACAACGCACTAGCCCTTTCCACCTCGAGTAGAATACGCTACTCTTAGTACTTTCACCTATAAAGGCCACAAAGCGTCTATTAAATCTTAAACACAAGTTCCCATCTTTCTCTGAGAAAATTGCGGCACCTCACCCATGGCGTAAATCTCCTCGCTTTATCGGTGGCTACCAAGCCAACCGGGGTTAACACGTCTAACGGACGCGTACAATTCTACTACACGGTAATGCTACATAAGTCTCTTTGTAATACAAACTAGGTAATTACGATTCGATTCTTCTCTTTTATTATCCTTACATGTGATTCTTGTTCAATTCTTCATTCTTGGGCTTAAGTCAAAAGACATTGCCACGATTACTAAGTTGATTCTATATATAGTATACAACAACTATATATTCAACACTTATGTAATTTCCAATTACAATAGGGACAAGATATTTACCTCGATAAGCCCAAAATTATCCGAGTTTAATGTCGCTCCCGAGCAAGGTTTAGCTCCTCCTCCGAGTGCTCAATCGCTCAAACAACCCTTAGAAGTTCTAACCAACTTCTCTTAAGTACTTCAAACAACAATGAAGATTTCCTTAGGGTTTCGTTTAGTGGCTAAAGGAAAGTATAATCGTATTTTCTGGGCTTTTTATAAGTGTAACCCTGGGAATACTACAAGGTATTTGGGCCAAGGTATTTGGACATTACAACAATACTTTGGAGAGTATTTCCATACCACAAAGGGGGTATTTATACGAGACAACTAGGCTAGGGGGGGGTGTACCCACGGCTAGCACTACTAGGAGGGGATACTTTCGGCCAAGGGCCTTCTCGAAGGGGAGGGTGTGGCGGGCCAGATACAACAAGGAGAGGAGGAGATTTCAAGACTTAGGCACATTTTGGATGAAGAACTCTTCAAGCAGGGGTATTTATAGGTCAAGGAATGGCCAACCAATGGCCAAGATCCATCCAAGTGTATAGCAAGTGTAGGGATAGGATTCACCTAAGTACACCTTATCCATCTACCACCAAAATATCCTACCTAATCCTTGACAAAAGCCAAGGCCAAATCGTCCACCATTGCCGCCCAACCTCATCCAATGTGAGGGTGACACATGTCACCCTCCCGTTGGTCCAAAATGTTTCGTCTCTCGGAAAAATCCGTAAAAATTATAAATGACATAGCCGGAAATTCCCCTACGAAAGCTGTGAAAACGTTTCGTCGAAAAACGACTCTAACCGGGTGTTGTGTACAAATAGAATTCGGCCAAGCCTAAAGAAGTTCGAAAATTTCTACGTACGTCCCCCACGTACATACTCTGGAAATACGGGGTATAACATAAACGTTGCCCAGGATCGACTTTATACTTGGATAATTATGGGCTTATCGAGGTAAATATCTTGTCCCTCTATTGTAATTGGAAATTACATGATTGTTAGACTATATAGTTGAAGTATACTATATATAGAACTGAACGTTGTTATCGACAATGTCTTTGGACTTAAGCCTGAATAATAAGAAACCTTTTCGAAAGAAGAGTCTTTGAATCGTAATTACATGGGAGTGTATTCTGATAGACTTGTGTAGCATTCTTGTGTAGTAGAATCGTACGTCCAGGTTAGGCGTGCAACCCCTGGTTGGCTTGGTGGCGGCCTCGATAGAGATGAGATTTCTGTTGCGGGGTGGGGAGAGTCTTCTTGAATGTTCTGTAGAATGTTCTACGATTAGATCTAGATGTTAATAAGCGCCTTGTGGCCTTATAGGTTGAAGTACTACGTGTGGCGCGATCTACTTGGCTTAAGGAGTAGCCGACGGCTTGAGGTACTTGGAGCGTTTTGCTATTAGTCGATACTCATCGCAAGGTATGTGAACCTCTTCCTATCTCTTCTAGCATGATATGTGTGTAACTATGTAGTACGGTAGACGTACATGTGTTAAATGTATTTGATTGGTCTAAAACATAAAGTGTTATAACGACTTTATGGGAAGTTGGTTATAACAGCTTTATGTAGGTAAGAAAATACTTGCGGTTTTTAAAAGGGTAACTGATTTGAACTATACTGGCTGGTTATGTAATAATAAAGAACTTGAAGTATTTCAAAAGATTTTTGAATCATTTTGAAAGAAGAAGTAATACTGGGTTTCTGAAAACTTAAGAGTTATACTAACTTTATGGGAAGTTAGGTATAACGGCTTAAGAATGTTTCTTGATTTGAAATCGGAATGTGTATCGACAAACCACTGCGGCGTTAATAAAAGGAAATATTTTGTGATTAAGTATTATTAAAACCAGAGAAACTTCCATCCGAAGCTAGATGAGACAAAATGATATTTCCTAGATCATGGTCAGTAATAAGATTGTTATAAACAAGAATATCCTACTACATATAAGGCTTATGTTTTCTCGGATGGTTTAAAGACAATTATATTCTTAAATGAATAAGACTATGAACTACGAAACCTTTCTAAAATAAGAACCGTGAACATTTGAAATTAGGCAAACTTGGACGTTTGGAAAATAATGTTGTTACTTGATTTTACAAAGGTAAGTGTTTTGATTTACTTCAAAAGATAATCACTCTATTTTCATATACTACGGGTATTGTGTGACCTTTGTAAACGGAACGTATCTTTTAAAAGATAATGTATGAAGTACTTTGGGAATAGATACCCGATCTTGTTAATCATATATTAGAATGTACCTTGTGTGTATAACTTGATTGTGTTGGTTTGTGATAGCCTTGTAATACTTTCTTGTTGATTTGATAAGTAAACATGCTAGGATGCTACGTGTGTTAGTATCTTGTGATGTTTTGTGTAAAGGGGGGTTTCCCTCGACTGCGCTTAAAGTTGTTTGACTCTCAACCGTTATGTTGGTATTGTACCACTCGCCGACTTTCTCGGAGGTTAAAGTGCCTCCGTCTGGGGTAGACTCGGTGATGCAGGACCGTGATTCGAGAATACCTCATGCGGGTCGAGGATCCATGCGGAACTACGGGAGTTCGAGTTAGTTTTCGGGCCTTGTGGTCATGCGGTCTTTGTGGCCATGCGGTGCGAGTCGGGGCGATCCCGGGAGTAGCTACCCTCGATGAGGAATGCCTCATGCGGGCCTATGAGGTTGGCCTATGCGGGCTACGGAGAGTTCGAGGCTAGACGCGCACATTTGATCTGCGGGCGAGTGACGGTGTGATCATGTGATTGCAGACAGATATCATAATACGATTTATGACCACTGTTAGTACTATAGGTGTTAGTAGTCGGTTATGCCTTCGTACTTACCACTGTCTTTATTTTATTAGGACACAGTGGGACACCGTGTTCATGTGTATTTCTGGTGCTTTTATATCATAAAGCGCCGTGGTGAGGAAGGTATTCCACGGGCACGATTGATGTTGTGGGCGTGAGACCCATAGTTACATTTGAGTGATGACTTTGGCGTGAGTCACGACTTGGCCACGGCTATTTATTGTGATCGTAGTTTGGTTATCATACATGTCTCTGCTTTATAGACTATTATGATTTCATTTACGATATTTTGATTTCACATACTTGGTACTGTTATGCAGACCTCGCCGGGGCTGCGTTCATCTGCAGTAAAGGTACATGTTATACCCGTATTTCGGTAGTATGTGCGTGAGGCGTCGTATGCAATTTGAGCCTTAAAGTTAGGCAAGTTTAATTTGTGCATAACTACCTAAAGGAGTCGTTTTTTGAAGCGTTTCCACGACTTTCGTAGGGAAAATTCGGCTATGTCATTAATAATTTTTGCGGATTTTTAGAGAGGCGAAACATTTTGGACAGCGAGAGGCGACACTTGTCACCTGTAATTGGAAGAGTGGAGCGGACGAAATGGGCATTGTTAACGTTTTTGTGCCTTCTCCTTAGTCAAAGAGTTGGTAGGATATTTTGTGTGGAAGATGAGAAAGTGGGACCCACAAACACATGGATTAATCTTTACCCTACACTTGCATGGCACTTGTCTTCATCTTGGCCATTGGTTGGCCTTCACTTGACTATAAATACCCCTCTAAGTTGAAGACTTTCTTCATCCTCACTTGGCAATCTACCTAAGTCTCAAACACTCCTCACTCTTGATCTCTCGCCCACCACCCCCTCCCTTGAGGCCACTTTGGTAGAGCCCCTCCACTTTGTAGTGGTTGGCCGTGGGGTACCCACTAGCCTAGTTGTCTCGTATAAATACCCACTTGTTGTGGTATAGAAATACTCTCTAGTATTGTTATAATGTCCAAATACCTTGGCCCAAATACCTTGTAGTATTCCCAGTTTACAATTATACAAGCCAGAAAATACCATTATACTTTCCCTCGGTCACTAAAGCGAAACCCTAAGTAAATCTTCACCGTAGTTGAAGTTATAAGTAGAAGTTAGTTAGAACTTCTAAGGGTTGGTTGGGGCGGGTCGGGCGCGATCAGAGCTAAACCTTGCTCGGGATCGACTTATAAACTCGGATAATTTTGGGCTTATCGAGGTAAACATTCTTGACCTTACATTTGTAATTGGAAATTACATGTTGTGAGTATATGGTTAAGTATACTATATATAGAACTGAACATAGTTGTGCGGCAATGTCTTTTGACTTAAGCTGAATAATACTTACCAATGTCTTGCGACTTAAGCTGAATTTTAAGAAGTGGAATTGTAATTACATGGGTGTATTGATGGACTTGTGTAACATTCTTGTGTAGAAGAATTGTACGTCGGTTAGGCGTGTTAACCCCCAGTTGGCTTGGTAGCCGGCCTCGATAGAAGGAGGAGATTTCTGCTGTTGCGGGAGAGTCTTTGCGAATTTTACGTAGAATGTTCTACATTGAGCTCTAGATATTAATAGGCGCCTTGTGGCCTCTATAGGTTGAAGTACTACGTGTGGTGCGATCTACGTGGCTTAAGGAGTAGTAAGCGGTTTGAAGTACTTGGGCGTTTTGCTATTAGTCGGTACTGTCGCGAGGTTTGTGAACCTCTTCCTATATTTCTAGCATGATATGTGTATAACTATGTAGTACGGTGAGCGTCATGTGTTAAATGTATTTGATTGGTTTAAAACATAAAGGGTTATAACGGCTTTATGGGAAGTGGGTTATAACAGCTTTATGTAGATAAGAAAAAGCCTTGTGATTGTTAAAAGGTAACTGATTTGACTTATAACTGACTTGATGTGTGATAATAAAGAACTTGAAGTCTTTCGTTAAGAAACCCTTTTTGAAAGAAGAGTAATACTTGGTTTTGAGAACTTAAGAGTTATACTAGCTTTATGGGAAGTTAGGTATAACGTCTAAAAGAGATAAAAAGAATGGCTATTTGATCTTAGAAGTTAAGAGACTTGATCTTATAAGATAAGAGACTTAACTTAAATAAATTGATTTGAAAGTTGTAAGATGTGTGAAACCTCATTCGTGAGTAATGAGTACTTGGTTTTTGAAGGGAATAACGTTTTACTGATTTCGGAAATCAGAATGTGTATCGACAAACCACTGCAGCGTTAATAAAGGAAAATGTATTGAATAATTAAGTATTATTAAAACCAGTAGAAACCTCCATCTGCATAGAAGCTAAGATGAGACAAAATGATATTACATTTTCTAGATCATGGCTGCTTAATAAGGTTGATTACGAACAAGAATAACCTACTCGCCTATGGCATATGTTACTCAATTGTTTTAAAAGAGATTAAGACATTGAACTATGAAACTTTCCTAAAAAGAGACTTGTGTAATTAAAATTAGGCAAACTGGAACTTTAGGGAAAAGAAAGGCATTGTGTTATCTTAAAATGGTTTAAAACATAAAGTGTTATAACAGCTTTATGGGAAGTTGGTTATAACGACCTTATGAAAACAAAAGAAGGGTTTTTATCATTGGTTTTAATGTGGTAACTTGACTTTAAAAAGAAAAGTGTTTTGGTCTAAAAATAAGGCGTAGTGTTGCCTTAATTTGGTTTTAAAAAGGAAAGTATGGAAGTTGTTTTGGTTTACTTAAAAGATGTAAGTCACTCTATTTTATACTACGGGTATCGGGTGACTTTTATAAAAAGAATGAATCTCTTAAAAGGATTTTAACGTGCGTAGTACTTTAGGGTTAAAACCCGGACCTTGGTATAAAAATGAAAGTACTTTGAGTTGTTGTGAAACCTGCCTATGCTTGTTGTTGTGAAACCTGCCTATGTTTGTTGTTGTGAAACTTGCCTATGCTTGTTGATGTGAAACTTGCCTATGCTTGTCGTGATAGCCTTTGTTGTGCAAGAATTGTGTTTTACATACTCTGGCGCCTCTCGATGGAGGTCGGTTGACTTATTGAGAACTTACGGGCGTCGCGTGTGAAGAAATTCCGCAGATGCGTTCGCTGATTGTGTTACTTTGCTAATCGCTTTGGACATCGACACGATCGTAGCGCGCGGGTATCTTCCATTTTGATCTTGCTTTATTGTTTCCCTTTGGGCATCGCGACCACGATCGTGCGCGCGGGTATGTTTCCATTTGGAATCTTTGCTTTATTGTTTCCACTGTGGGCATCGACACGATCGTAGCGCGCGGGTATGTTTCCATTTGGAATCTTTGCTTTATTGTTTCCACATGGGCATCGACACGATCGTAGCGCGCGGGTATGTTTCCATTTGGAATCTTTGTCTTATTGTTTCCTTTTGGACATCTTGACCACGATCGTGGCGCGGGTATGCTCCCATTTGGATTCTTTGTCTTGTGGATATCATATCATAGGCGCTTGCGGTGAGAAGTAATTCCAGGCACAGTGATGATTTGGAGGCGTGAGTCACGACTTAATATATTTGTTTATATGTTGTATCGTAGTTTGGTTATCATACATGTCTCTGCTTTATATAGCGCTATGATTTCATTTCTGATATTTCTGATTCACATACTTAGTACTGTTATCTTGACCTCCGAAGTGCGTTCATGCTGCAGTAAGTACATCATTTGTCGATCCAGCTTTTAGGATCACGCTTTGACATATTGGGAAGCTCCGTTCCTTGGAGGCTTATCTTTTGGTATGTGTTACGAGTTGTAGGTTCTTGTACATTCGAGGTATGGCGGGGCCACTGTCCGTCATAGTTGTTGTAAATCTTAGAGGTATGTAATCTTGTTGTGGCGATCCGTAAAGGATAAGCTGTTGGTATTTATGTATATATCTTGAAAGGCACTATTTTGGTTGCTTCTTATTTATCATGTCTCGTAATTCATGTTCATGTTTTATTTCGTGATTTTCTCCGATGGTGTATCACTAGGGTGCGGGGTAAGGCACGATCCACGGGCCGGTTGGTCGTGACAAAAGTGGTATCGAGCGATTAGTCCTCGGAAAGTGTCTGACCGTGTCATTAGAGTCTTGATTATCGATGTGTTGTGCACTACATCTATAATCGAGAGGCTGCGAGACATTTAGGATTGGTTTCCATTTCTTCTCGTTACGAGATCGTGCCTTAGAGCCGTGTGATAAGTTGGACCCTCGGCGTATCTCGTTTCTACGATTATGCCTCCGCAAGCAGCGGCCGGAAGGGCAAAGGAGTAGCGAGAACTACTAGTCGGACTCAGAGTTGATAAGGCTTGTGTCGGGGTATACCGGATGATGTACCACGGTGGCGAGTTCTTCTGCGCGAGTTTTGAGACCAGCGACACGAGCCTACGATTTCTCGATTAGGGAAGACTTTAGGGTCATGAAGGAAGCCATTATGTTATTGACCAAGATAGCGATGCTATAGTTTCCTCGGCGGGAGGTTATTCGGCGGTCTGAGCGGGTGTCTGCAGTAGAGGCAGCGGAGATCTGCGTAGAGAGGCTGGACGATTGGTTATCGGTGAGTTTTGGATGAGTGCCTCGTGGCCGAGTGAGATATTCGTCCCGCCTGCCCGGTACATACCCCATGGCTCACGGTGGGAGATTTGATCCCCAGGTATTTAGGAGTCGGTCAGAGCTCCGAGTCGAGGTTCTCATAGGAAGCGAGGATTTTCTCGATCGAGGCCACTTATTCCTCGGTGTTTCCATTGTTGTAAGCGTCGTTTGAAATGCCGTCTTGGCGCAGTGCTTATTATTGTGGCGTCCGGGCCATATCTTGGTATGTCCTTTTAGAAGAACGCGGTGGTGGCTCGATCATGGTAGATGGTTGGTTCCACTTTCCTCGCGGTATCGTTCCCGAGCGGGGTGTTGGATGTTAACCCGCCGTGGTAGAGTCGAGTGGAGTCTATAGTTACAGCGGTCCTTGACCGCATAGATGACGCGACTCTTGGGCGGGATTAGGAGCGACATCGCACGGGGTTGCGGTATTTTTGATTCTTTTGAATCATCGTGCATTATTAGATTCAGATTTTACCTAGCGTATATGTTTTCCCTTTATTGCTAGAGTTGTAAAGTGATAGTACCCAGTAGGGATACCTTGAATAGTAAAGTGAGAAGTTTAGTGTTATGTTAGGATAGCGTTGTGCTAAGATGTGATTTTTAATGCGGTTAGTGAAGAAGGGTAAGCTTGAGGGTGAGGAAATGATGAACCTAGAATATTCTGATTGAGACCTTAGATGTAAGGCCGTCTTGAGTACAAGATTTTGCGAGTGATCCTTGTCGAGTGCATTTTTATGCCTAGAATGAATTGTGTGATAAGTCACAGGTTGGGTAAATGAAAGTGGTAGCTTTCATGATGTGTTTTTAGCTAGATTGTTAGTGTCGGAGGCGAGAGTTGGCGCGATAGTGGGTCGGGTTGGGGCCATGTTTGGGCCAACCCGTGGCTGTTCGAGGTGGGGTCACTCGGGTGGTCCGCCAGTGGCGAGTCCGCGAGTGCTAGGCCCAGTTTAGATGACCATCGTATGAGTTCGTGGATACGTTCGACCAGAATCGATTCGTGAAGGCCGAGAATGGCCTTAGAGATCGAGGCTAGTAAGATGATCAAGTTTGGAGGTAGTAACTCCAAAGTTTTGGAAAGCGAAGTATGATGCGTATACTAGAAGAGTTCAAGTGTTCGAGAAAGTACGACGAGTAAGGGTAGAAGCGAGCATGTATTGCGAGCCTAGATATGATCATTTCTTGTGAAGGGAGAAGGTCTGAAGGATGTATATTTTAGACCTCGAGGATCATGCGATCGGTACCATTTGTTGGGTCGCTTGGAGTGACACTAGAACCTCGCGCAAGGTGACAATAGTTTGTGATGATAGAGGTGTTTCCTCGTGGACTTGGATATAAGTATTTGCGTGCATGTGTTATTTAGTGGCCAGTTGTGGCGTTGTCAACTTGTTAGAAGAACTTTATAGTTATCCGTCTTGAGAAGGAACATTCTGGACGAATGTATCTAAGGAGGGGAGAATGTTATACCAGTATTTCAGAGTATATGCGTGAGGCGTCGTATGCAATTTGAGCCTTAAAGTTAGGCAAGTTTGAATTTGTGCATAACTACCTAAAGTCGTTTTTTTAGAAAGCGTTTCCACGACTTTCGTAGGAAAATTCGGCTATGTCATTAATAATTTTTGCGGATTTTTAGAGAGGCGAAACATTTTGGACCAACGAGAGGCGACAACATCACCTACAATTGGAAGAGTGGACGGACAAAATGGGCATTGTTGCACGTTTTTGTGCCTTCTCCTTAGTCAGGAGTTGGTAGGATATTTTGTGTGGAAGATGAGAAAGTGGGACCCACAAACACATGGCTTAATCTTTACCCTACACTTGCATGGCACTTGTCTTCATCTTGGCCATTGGTTGGCCTTCACTTGACCTATAAATACCCTCTAAGTTGAAGACTTTCTTCATCCTCACTTGAGCAATCTACCTAAGTCTCAAACACTCCCTCCTCTTGATCTCGTCCACACTTCCTTCCCCACTTTGAGGCCCTTTGGTGAGCTTCCTCCACTTTGTAGTGGTTAGCAGTGGGGTACCCCACTAGCCTAGTTGTCTCGTATAAATACCCTTTGTTGTGGTATAGAAATACTCTCTAGTATTGTTATAATGTCAAATACCTTGGCCCAAATACCTTGTAGTATTCCCAGGTTACAATTATACAAGCCAGAAAATACCATTATACTTTCCCTCGATCACTAAAACGAAACCCTAAGTAAATCTTCACCGTAGTTGAAGTTATAAGTAGAAGTTGGTTAGAACTTCTAAGGGTTGGTTGGAGCGGGTCGGGCGTGGTCAGGAGCTAAACCTTGCTCGGGATCGACTTATAAACTCGGATAATTTTGGGCTTATCGAGGTAAACATTCTTGACCTTACATTTGTAATTGGAAATTACATGTTGTAGGAGTATATGGTTAAGTATACTATATATAGAACGAACATAGTTGTGCGGCAATGTCTTTTGTCTTAAGCTGAATAATACTTACAGCAATGTCTTGCGACTTAAGCTGAATTTTAAGAAGTGAAGTAGGCGTAATTACATAGGACGTATTCTGATAGACTTGTGTAACATTCTTGTGTAGAAGAATTGTACGTCAGGTTAGGCGTGTTAACCCCACACGGTTGGCTTGGTAGCCGACCTCGATAGAAGAGAGGAGATTTCTGTTCTTGCGGGAAGTCTTTGCCAATTTTACGTAGAATGTTCTACATTGAGCTCTAGATGTTAATAGGCGCCTTGTGGCCTCTATAGGTTGAAGTACTCGTGTGGTGCGATCTCGTGGCTTAAGGAGTAATGAAGCGGTTTGAAGTACTTGGAGCGTTTTGCTATTAGTCGGTGCTCGTCGCGAGGTATGTGAACCTCTTCCTATCTTTCTAGCATGATATGTGTATAACTATGTAGTGCGGTGAGCGTCGTGTGTTAAATGTATTTGATTGGTTTAAAACATAAAGGGTTATAACGACTTTATGGGAAGTGGGTTATAACGACTTTATGTAGATAAGAAAAAGCCTTGTGATTGTTAAAAGGTGGCGATTTGACTTATAACTGACTTGATGTGTGATAATAAAGAACTTGAAGTCTTTCGTTAAGAAACCCATTTTGAAAGAAGAGTAATACTTGGTTTTGAGAACTTAAGAGTTATACTAGCTTTATGGAAAGTTAGGTATAACGTCTAAAAGAGATAAAAAGAATGGCTATTTGATCTTAGAAGTTAAGAGACTCGATCTTATAAGATAAGAGACTTAACTTAAATAAATTGATTTGAAAGTTGTAAGATGTGTGAAACCTCATTCGTGAGTAATGAGTACTTGGTTTTTGAAGGGAGTAACGTTTTACTGATTTCGGAAATCATAATGTGTATCGACAAACCACTGCAGCGTTAATAAAGGAAAATGTATTGAATAATTAAGTATTATTAAAACCAGTAGAAACCTCCATCTGCATAGAAGCTAAGATGAGACAAAATGATATTACATTTTCTAGATCATGGCTGCTTAATAAGGTTGATTACGAACAAGAATAACTGCTACTTTATGGCATATGTTACTCAATTGTTTTAAAAGAGATTAAGACATTGAACTATGAAACTTTCCTAAAAAGAGACTTGTGTAATTAAAATTAGGCAAACTGGAACTTTAGGGAAAAGAAAGGCATTGTGTTATCTTAAAATGGTTTAAAACATAAAGTGTTATAACGACTTTATGGGAAGTTGGTTATAACGACCTTATGAAAACAAAGAAGGGTTTTATCATTGGTTTTAATGTGGTAACTTGACTTTAAAAGAAAAGTGTTTGGTCTAAAAATAAGGCGTAGTGTTGCCTTAATTTGGTTTAAAAGGAAAGTATGGAAGTTGTTTTGGTTTACTTAAAAGATGTAAGTCACTCTATTTTATACTACGGTATCGGGTGACTTTTATAAAAGAATGAATCTCTTAAAAGGATTTTAACGTCGTAGTACTTTAGGGTTAAAACCGGACCTTGGTATAAAAATGAAAGTACTTTGAGTTGTTGTGAAACACGCCTATGCTTGTTGTTGTGAAACACGCCTATGTTTGTTGTTGTGAAACTTGCCTATGCTTGTTGATGTGAAACTTGCCTATCTTGTCGTGATAGCCTTTGTTGTGCAAGAATTGTGTTTCTATACTACGCGCCTCTCGATGGAGGTCGGTTGACTTATTGAGAACTTACGGGCGTGCCGCGGTGCGAAGAAATTCCGCAGTGCGTTCGCATTGATTGTGTTACTTTTGCTAATCGCTTTGGACATCTACGACGATCGTGGCGCGCGGGTATCTTCCATTTTGATCTTGCTTTATTGTTTCCCTTTGGGCATCTTGACCACGATCGCGTAAGCGCGCGGGTATGTTTCCATTTGGAATCTTTGCTTTATTGTTTCCACGTGGGCATCTTGACACGATGCGTAGCGCGCGGTATGTTTCCATTTGGAATCTTTGCTTTATTGTTTCCCAATGGGCATCTTGACACGATGCGTAGCGCGGGTATGTTTCCATTTGGAATCTTTGTCTTATTGTTTCCTTTTGGACATCACGACCACGATCGTAGCGCGCGGGTATGCTCCATTTGGATTCTTGTCTTGTGGATATTATATCATGAAAGCCGCGGTGAGAAGTAATTCCACGGGCCAAGTGATGATTTGGAGCGTGAGTCCACGACTTAATATATTTGTTTATATGTTGTATCTTGTAGTTTGGTTATCATACATGTCTCATGCTTTATATAGTGCTATTGTCACGACCGGCGGGCGTGGCGGTGCCTTAGGGCACCTGGTGACACAACATCGAATGTCAGTGGAACATAAAACAACAACATGAGATAACGAAATATAAAACAATAATCTGTGAAAACTTGCCTTTCGGCATATATATAACCATCAACTCTTTTACAAATGAGCGACTTAATCCTTTTACCAACCACGCTTGCGAGTACTCTGGACCTCTAAGAATGATACGACCACGATGGCGGGCGGGGCCCGCCAAACCCACGAATGTAAACCTTTACGGCGACGGGGACTATACGTGATAAGCCTCGGAGAAGCGGAGCTTCCCAAGCTGGCGTGACCACGAGCTAGGATCAGCGGTGATGTGCCTCGACTGCGGCGTGAGCGCGGCCCCGAAGGAGGTCGATCTGGCAGTGCAAGTATGTGAAACTAAAGATAAATCGTAAATGAAATCATAGTAGTCTATACAAGCGGGAGACATGTATGATAACGAACTTCTGATTCACCATAAATAGCGATCATGTCAAGTCGGGGACTCGCGCTCAAGTCATCACTCGATTTAACAATGGGTCTCGCGCCCATGACATCAATCGTGCGGTGGAATACCTTCCTGGCCGGCGATTTATGATATACAAGCACGAGAATACATATGAACACGGGTCCACGTGTCCAAAAAAAAGCTGTGCGAGGGTAAATCTGAAGGCCTGGCCAGACTACTAACGCCGCGGTGCGACAAAGGTCATAAAGCGTATCATAAGATCTGTCTAGGCCGTCACGTGATCAAAGGCGGCCACTTGCGCGGTATCTAATGTGTAGCGTCTAGTCCTGGAACTTCCGCGACTCGCGTAGGCGATCTCGTCGGCGCGTGAGGTATTCCCGCGTCGGTAGCTACTCCGGCGTCGTCACGGACTTCGGTCGCGTAGCCCGAGGACGCGTACCCGTAAGGGCGCACGCTATCACGGAACTCGTAGCTCGCGCATGGGCCCCGGGACCGCGTGAGGTATTCTCGAATCATGGTCCGGACCGCTGAGTCTACCCGCGTCGGAGGCGACAACCGGAATCATCGAGATGAATGCCACAATCTTATCATAACGGCCCGATAGTTAATAAGCGCAATCGAAACCCCGCACACAAACATCACGAGATACTAACACCGTAGCATCCTACACGTTTACTTATCAAGGCAACAGAAAGTATTACAAGGCTATCACAAACCAATACAATCAAGTTATTCACACGAGTTACTTTCTACTAACAAGTTCGAATTATCATCCCCAAAGTACTTCCTGCATTAAAATCAAAAAAGATCATTTCTTTCACATAAGTCACCTGATACGTAGTATAAAATAGAGTGGTGTCCTTTTAAGAAAACCAAAACTCTTACCTTTGTAAAATCAAGTAACAACATTATTTTCCAAGCGTCCAAGTTTGCCTAATTTCAAATGTTCACGTTTCTTATTTTAGAAAGGTTTAAGTAGTGCATAGTCTTATTCATTTAAGAATATAATTCTCTTTTAAACAATCTGAAACATAAGCCTTATATGTGAGTAGGATATTCTTGTTTATAACAATCTTATTACAGTGACCATGATCTAGGAAATATCATTTTGTCTCATCTTGGCTTATGCGGATGGAAGTTTCTCTTAGTTTTAATAATACTTAATTATTCAAAACATTTCCTTTTAATGTATTTGCGATGGTTTGTCGATACGTTACGATTTCCGAAATCAGTAAAGCATTCTTAAGCCGTTATACCTAACTTCCCATAAAGCTAGTATAACTCTTAAGTTTTCAAACACCAAGTATTACTTCTCCTTTCAAAATGATTCAAAAATCTTTTGAAATACTTCAAGATTCTTTCTTATCATATAACAAGCGATTTATAGTTCAAATCGATTACCTTTTAAAAACCACGTGTATTTTCTTACTAACATAAAGGTTATAACCAACTTCCCATAAAGCGTTATAACACTTTATGTTTTAAACCACTCAAACACATTTAGCACGTATGCGTCTCTGCGTGCTACATAGTTTCACACGTATCATGCTAGAAGAGATAGGAAGAGGTTCACGTACCTCGCGGCGAGTATCGACTCATGCAAAGCGCTCAGTACTTAGCGTCGGCTGCCCCAAGCCACGTGGTCGCGCCACGTGGTCGTCAACCTATAAGGCCACGCGGTGACATTAACATTAAGATCTCGTCGTAGAACATTACTAGAAAATTCGGCGGCCTCACATGACAGCGTGAACCTCACTCCACTGGCGGCTACGAGCCAACCGAGGGGGTTATAAATCTAACCTAGCGGGTACAATTCTACTCACGGTACTACTACAAGTCTCGCATGTCTGATATGTAATTCTGATTCGATTCGATTCTTGAGCTTAAGTCGAGACATTGCCACGCTATGTTGATTATATATATATAGTATCTTGACTATATAATCTAACGACATGTAATTTCCAATTACAAATAGAGGACAAGATATTTACCTCGATAAGCCCGTAATTATCGAGTTTAATGTCGATCTGGGCAATCGTTTAGCTCGACTCGGCGCTCGACCGCTCTAAACCACCGCCAAGTTCTAACCAACTTACACCTGATACTCAACGGACTATGGAAATTTTCTAGGGTTTCGGTTTTGTGGTGTGGAAGTATAATAGTATTTACGGGCTTTAGTATAGGTATAACCTTAGAATACTACAAGGTATCTGGCTAAGGTAATTTGGGCATTATAACAATGCTTGAGAGTATTTCTACACCCGCAAAGGGGTATTATCACAAGCAACTAGGCTGGGGTACCCCTCGGCGAGCCTCTAGGAGGGTGCACCTCGGCGAGGCCTCATGAAGGAAGAGGAGGGGCAGGAAACCATAAGGAAGGGAGGGGAGGATTCTAACACTTAGGAAATATTTAGGATGAAGAAGTTCGTCAAAGGAGAGGGTATTTATAGCACAAGCCAAGGCCAACCAATGGCCAGATCTAGCCAAGTGTATAGCAAGTGTAAGGCGAGATTCACCCAGTGCCCCTAGACCTACTCGCCCAAAACCATCAAATATCTACACAAAAAATCAACCAAGACTTGCTCGTTCAATCGGCCCTGCGCCCGAGTCCGCTGGCGAGAGGGTGCCAAGTGTTGCCCTCTCGTTGGTCAAGCGTTTCGTCTCTCGGAAAAATCCATAAAAATACTAAATGACATAGCCAGTAATTTACCGCCGTAAGTTAGGTAGAGCGTTTAAATCGGCGACTCTAGCAGGGTGTTGTGCACAAACATAATTCGGCCCGAGGGTGCCACGTGGGGTGACACGTGTCGCCCCGATTAAATCAAAATATTTAGTCTTAGAAAATATCTATAACGGCCAAAATCTCAAAATCAAAGCGGGCCCCACTTGGCAGTAAATTTCTCGTGGGCCCAGCGTGACCATTCAGGAAATAAAATTCCATAATTCTAATATAATCTAAAGTCCAAAAAACCAAATATAGAATCGATTCCCGTTCATGAACCTTTTCCTTCACAAACGGAAACTTTTAGTGGAAAATTCACCTCTTTCTTCCTTTCCAATCTTTACAGCCGTATTCTGAAATGCGTCGTCCTGCATCATACCACGGAACTACGGGTATAACATTCTTCCCCCAGAAACATTCGTCCGAATGTTCCTTAAATCTCAAAACAAGCGTGCGCGATATAGTCTTCTACTATACTTACGAAACAATCTGCCATACACGCCACGCGAAATACTGCGCAACATACTTATATCCAAGTCTCGAAACACCTCTAACATCACCACAAATAATACCACTTTTGTCACTTTGTCGCGAGCACTTGCTCCGGCGACCCAACAAATGGTGCGGGCTGCGTCACGATCCGAAAGGCATCGTACACTCGAACCGCACCACATTTACGTCTGCTTTAGTTTCCAAAACTTCGGGGTTACTATCTCTTTCGTGGGCATCATTAGCGGGAACGTGCGGATGGATCTTGATACTTTCCGAACATAACAATACGAAAGGCGGACGTCTGCCTCTGAGTCGGATGACAAAGCTAACATATAGGCAACTGGCCTATTCTTCCATGAACTCTTGGGGCCCAAAGTAACTCGGGCTAAGTTCATACATTTCCAAAACTCGTCACACCACGGCCGGGGTGGTACTTTCAAGAAGACGACCGTTAACACGAACTCTAAAGCGTCGTCGCCGATCATCCTTACGATTCCTACGGTGCGAACTTACAGGCGAGCTTTACCTATCCGCGGTCTGTGGAACAAGCTGATCAACTTCTCGAACCACGCCAACATCAGAACCAATTGGCCGGCAACTTACACTTCTGCCCCAACAAGGCCGTGGCGACATCCGAACTGAAATGGTAACCGCGCTCCTCCACGGAGACAACAATCTCGCAACTTCCACGAAATCCACGCGCTTGGCAGAGGCGAATCACGGTCCCGAGACTCGCACGAGTCCTTAACCTGCACAGTAAAACTTCGAAACAAAACAGCCGTAACACAGGCTCCAGCATGCGCCATAAGGTGAAGGTAGGCACCGTCGCGACCTTACAACCTTTAGACAAATCAACAACTGCGAGTGAGCGGTCCGGCCGAAGAACACGATGGGCTGCCGTCGACCGACCAGCTGGTCGACGGCGTCCACGAACTTCGTGCGCTGGTCAGCTAAACTTGGGCCTAACACCCTCGTGACCCTAACACAAGGCGGGACCACCGCAGCAGACCCGCACTGAACATGCGGCGGGTTGACCCGCATAGCCTCAACCCGACGGCGCATTGCGCAAAACACTAGCTCCCAAGGAACAATCTCGCTAAACCGTTACGAAAACCTACTTGGTCTTCTTAGCTCAACTACCCTCTTTCATTTCGTACCGCAGGACCTATCCCAAACATAGCTCACGTGCGCAATGCACTCAGATAAGGATCAAACATAACACTACACCTTTACTCGAGATGGCCTTACCTGCAGATGCATGCGTATAACACTCTAAGGCTCGCACCTTCTGCATTCCCCAAAATCTTACTCGGTTAACCGCGTGATTTCTCATCACAACTACCACTTGCTATCGAACATAGCACTAGGTGTACTCACCTTGAAAGTTCTGAAGGACCTTCTTTGCTCTGGCCCTCTTACTGTGTCCTTGGTTAACAGTCAATCTCTACGTTTTTCGGCTGCTGTACATAAGCCGTACCAGCCGTACCAACCAATGAAGAATTACTCTTGCAACCCTCTCTTAGGTAGTCGTCAAGACTCGTGGTACATCGGTATAATCTCTGGTAGCCAAATCTATGGCTAATGTGGGTCGCCTCTTTGCGATCTATATTCACTGTTCGGTCGTAGGCGAAGGTTCAAATATCGTGGGCCTTGATGGAGCTGCCGTCATTGTGCTAAACTTCTGCTGGGGCTAGTGGCGTCGCGAAATCCCGAATGAAGCACTACCCTAGGTAATGATTGGGCTGTGCCCTCGTGACCTTCGAACTCAACTCGCGGCTCCACCGTGCCCTGCCTCACTGGGCGGGTTGCCCTGCGCGGAGCATAGCGATAAGGAATGAATTTGCGTCGGAGGTCCGACTTACAACGGCTCTGAGCGCGATCTCGGTGAGAAGAATAGAAACCAATCCTAAATATCCTATAGCCTCACGATTATTGGTGTAGTGCGCGGCACCGATAATCGAACTCTGCGGATGCGATGCGTAGACACTTTCGAGATAACACGGCTCACGATACCACTTTTGTCGCGACCGGCGGGCGTGGTGGTGCCTTGCAGGGCACCCTGGTGACACAACGTCGAGTGTCGGGAACATAAAACAACAACATGAGATAACGAAATATAAAACAATAATCTGTGAAAACTTGCCTGTCGGCATATATATAACCATCAACTCTTTTACAAATGAACGGCAATCGCTTTTTACCAGCCACGCCCTTGCGATACTCTGAGACCTCACAGAATGATCGACCACAATGGCGGGGCGGGGCCCGCCAAACCACGAATGTAAACACTTACGGCGACGGGACTATACTGATAAGCCTCGGGAAGCGGGCTTCCCAAGCGGCTGTGACCACGAGCTGGGATCGGCGGCGATGTGCCTCGACTGCGGCATGAGCGCGGCCAGAAGGAAGTCGATCTGCACAGTGCAGTATGTGAAACTAAAGATAAATCGTAAATGAAATCATAGTAGTCTATACAAAGCGAGGAGACATGTATGATAACCAAACTCTGATTCACCATAAATAGCGATCATGTCAAGTCGAGGACTCGCACCCTCAAGTCGTCGCTCGATTTAACAATGGGTCTCACGCCGCGCATCAATCGTGCGTGGAATACCTTCCGCATGCCGCGATTTATGATATACAAGCACCGAGGAATACATATGAACACGGGTCCCACGTGTCCTAAAAAAGCTGTGCGAGTAAATGCGAAGGCCTGGCGCTACTAACGCCACGGTACCAACAAGGTCATAAAGCGTATCATAAGATCTGTCTGGGCCGTCACATGATCAAAGGCGGCCACTTGCGCGATGTATCTAATGTCTTGGCGTCTAGTCCTGGAACTTCCGCGACTCCGCGTAGGCCAATCTCGTCGGCCGCGTGAGGTATTCCCGCGTCGAGGTAGCTACTCTCCGGCGTCGTCACGGACTTCCAGTCGCGTGGCGCGAGGACCGCGTGCCCATAAGGGCGCACTATCTGGAACTCGTAGCTCGCGCAGGCCCCGGGACCCGCGTAGGTATTCTCGAATCATGGTCCCCGGACCGCTGAGTCTACCACGCGTCGGAGGCGGCAACCCGGAATCATCTCGAGATGAATGCCACAATACTATCATAACGGCCCGATAGTTAATAAGCGCAATCAAGGAAACCCGCACACAAACATCACAAGATACTAACACTGCGTAGCATCCTAACACGTTTACTTATCAAGGCAACAAGAAAGTATTACAAGGCTATCACAAACCAATACAATCGAGTTATTCACCCATGAGTTACTTTCTACTAACAAGTTCGGGTATCTATCCCCAAGTACTTCACACATTAAAATCTAAAAAAATGATCTGTTTCTTTCACATGTCACACAATACCCGTAGTATAAAATAGAGTGACTATCCTTTTAAGAAAACCAAAACTCTTACCTTTGTAAAATCAGTAACAACATTATTTTCCAAGCGTCAGTTTGCCTAATTTCAAATGTTCACGTTTCTTATTTTAGAAAGGTTTAGTAGTCATAGTCTTATTCATTTAAGAATATAATTCTCTTTTAAACAATCGAGAAACATAAGCCTTATATGTGAGTAGGATATTCTTGTTTATAACAATCTTATTCTGACCATGATCTAGGAAATATCATTTTGTCTCATCTTAAGCTTATGCGGATGGAAGTTTCTCTTAGTTTTAATAATACTTAATTATTCAAAACATTTCCTTTTAATGTACTGCGATGGTTTGTCGATACATTCTGATTTCCGAAATCATTAAAGCGTTCTTAAGCGTTATACTAACTTCCCGTAAAAGCTAGTATAACTCTTAAGTTTTCAAACACCAGTATTACTTCTCCTTTCAAAATGATTCAAAAATCTTTTGAAATACTTCAGATTCTTTCTTATCATATAACAAGCGATTTATAGTTCAAATCGATTACCTTTTAAAAACCACATGTATTTTCTTACTAACATAAAGTCATTATAACCAACTTCCCATAAAGCGGTTATAACACTTTATGTTTTAAACCACTCAAACACATTTAGCACGTATGCGTCTCTGTGCTATATAGTTTCCACATATCATGCTAGAAGAGATAGGAAGAGGTTCACGTACCTCGCGAGTATCGACTCATAGCAAAAGCGCTCAGTACTTGAGCGTCGGCTGCCCCTTAAGCCACGTAGATCGGCGCTGCGTAGTACGTGACCTATAAGGCCACAGGCGCTTATTAACATTAGATCTCGCCGTAGAACATTCTAGAAAATTCGGCGACCTCCCCCATGAGCGTGAACACTCCTCTCAGCAGTAGGCTGCAAGCCAACCCGGGGTTATACATCTAACCTGGCAGTGCAATTCTACTCCGCGGTACTACTACACAAGTCTCATGTCTGATCTATGTAATTACTGATTGATTCGATTCTTGAGCTTAAGTCGAGACATTTGCCACAAGCTATGTTGATTATATATATATAGTATACTTGACTATATAATCTAACGACATATAATTTCAATTACAAATAGAGGACAAGATATTTACCTCGATAAGCCCGTAATTATCAGAGTTTAATGTCGATCCTGACAATCGTTTAGCTCGACTCCGGCGCTCGGCCGCTCTAAGCCACCGCAAGTTCTAACCAACACACAATACTCCACGGACCTATGGAAATTTTCCTAGGGTTTGGTTTTGTGACGGGAAATATAATAGTATTCTGGGCTTTCATTATAGGTATAACCTTAGAATACTACAAGGTATCACAGCTAAGGTAATTTGGGCATTATAACAATGCTTGAGTATTTCTACACCATGAGGGGGTATTATCAAAGCAACTAGGCTGGGGTGCCCTCGGCGAGGCCTCTGGGAGGTGCGCCCCTCGGCGTAGGCCTCATGAAAGGAAGAGGGAGGGGCGAAACCATAAGGAAGGGAGGAGGATTCTAACACTTAGGAAATATTTAGGATGAAGAAGTTCGTCAAGGAGAGGGTATTTATAGCACAAGCCAAGGCCAACCAATGGCCAAGATCTAGCCAAGTGTATAGCAAGTGTAAGGCCAAGATTCACCCAGTGCCCCTAGACCCTACTCCTTAAAACCCTGAAATATCTACAAAAAATCAAGCAAGACTTGCTCGTTCAATGGCCCCTAACGCAAGTCCGCTGACGAGAGGGTGCCAAGTGTTGCCTCTCGTTGGTCCAAAGCGTTTGCGTCTCTCGGAAAAATCACAAAAATACTAAATGACATAAGCGTAATTTACCGCCGTAAGTTAGGTAGAGCGTTCGTCGGCGACTCTATGGGTGTTGTGCACAAACATATTCGGCCCAAAGGGTGCCACGTGGGGTGACACGTGTCGCCCCGATTAAATCAAAATATTTCGTCTTAGAAAATATCTATACGACCAAAATCTCAAAATCAAGCGGGCCCCGTAGTAAATTTCTCAGTGGGCCCAGCGTGACCATTCAGGAAATAAAATTCCATAATTCTAATATAATCTAAGAAGTCCAAAACCAAATATGGGAATCGATTCCCATTAACGAACCGTTTTCCTTCCAAAAGCGGAAACTTTTAGTGGAAAATTCATCTCTTTCTTGCTTTCCAATCTTTGCATGCGTGTTCTCGTGCGTCGTCCTCGCATACATACCACGGAACTACAGGTATAACGACTATGATTTCATTTCTGATTTCTGATTTCACATACTTGGTACTGTTGTCTTGACCTCGCCGGAAATTTGCGTTCATGCAGCGTGTATGCGTCGTTGTCGATCCATTTTAGGATCACCTTCGGCATATTGGGAAGCTCAGTTCCTTGGAGCTTATCTTTTGGTATGTGTTACCACTGAGTTGTAGGTTCTTGTACATTCGGGGTATGGCGGGAGCCACTGTCCGTCATAGTTGTTGTAAATCTTAAGTGCATGAATCTTGTTGTGGGCGATGCATAAAAAGGATAAGCTATTGGGTATTTATGTATATATCACGAAGGCAAGCTGTTTTGGTTGGCACCTTATTTATCATGTCTCGTAATTCATGTTCATGTTTTTATTTCCGATTTTCTCGATGGTGTATCACTAGGGTGCAGGGTAAGGCACGATCCGCGGGCAGGTTGGTCGTGACGATACCGATCGTTGATCCTCGCTCTTAGGGTCACGATTCGAGCGTTTGGGAAAGCTCCGTTTCTCGGAGGCTAATGTGGTATAGTCCACATTTGTTGTAGGTGTTTACATTCGAGGTATGGCGGGGCTCTGTCGCCATTGTTATCGTATCATTTCTTAAGTGCATGTAATCTTTGTTGTGGCGGGGTTTGTAAAGAAAGGATTAAAGCATTCATTTTGAAAGAGTTGTTATTATTATTTATCTTGAAAGCAAGTTTTCTAAAGATAAGCGTTATGCAGCTTCTTGTTATTTCATGTTGTTGTGTTATGTTCGTGATTACTCGATGTTGTATCACTAGGGTGCGGGCTAAGACACGATCCGCGGGCGGGTTGGTCGTGACAAATACAAAGCGACATAGCGAATTTTCCGCCGCGAAGTTACGTAAAGCGTTTGTAGAAAAAGCGATTCTATCTGGGGTTGTGCACAAAATTTGAAACTAGCCAAACTTTAAATCTCAAATTGTCGTCGTGCGTCATGCGTATATACTCGAAATACGGTATAACATTCTCCCCTCGCCAGAAACATTCGTCCGAATGTTCCTTCTGAAGCGGTATCGATAAAGTTCCTCTAACAAGTTGCCAGCGCCGCGGCAGCCACGAATAACACCGTTCCTTCCTTCGCTGCGTCGTGCGATACCACTTTTGTCACTTTCTGCGAGGTTCTAGTGTCACTCGGGGCGTGCCATACTTGATCATCAACGGTTCTCAAGCGTGATCACTACCTCGAACTTGGTCATCTTACTAACCTCGATCTTCTTTAAGGCCATTCCGGCCTTCACGAACCCACAGTCGAACATATCCACGAACTCATCGATGGTCACCTAAGCGGGGCCTAGCACCCTCGTGACCACTACTCTGGCGGGACCACGAGCGACCCGCTAAAGCGGGCTCGGGTTGACCCGTAACGCCCTCGGCAGACCCTCGTCGGCCCGACTCTTGCTCTGAAAGCGGAACAATCTTACTAATCAAGTCATGAAAGCTACCACTTCCATCTCACACTACCCGTGGACTTATCCACAAATAATTTCCCATTACTCACTTACTCGATAAGGGTCAAACATGAAATAAATCTTTTACTCGAGGCGACGCTTACCTCTGGGTCTCGATCGTGAAATAGTCTAAGGTTCACACCACGCCCGCTTACTCTTACACTAACGAGTTCTAAATCACATTTTAGCACAAAGATAACCGAACATAACACTAAACACATCATCAACAAGCATACAAAACTCTAGAGGTTAAGGATATGCTGTCTCTACGCTTTCTAATCACGATCACATACTGCGGAGTGGTGCGATTAGTGAAGGTGATGAACGACCGCGATCTGAAGGTGAGTCGTAACATCCGTCAGTGCTACCCTTGGTCGGACGGTTCCTATAAAATGGCCTTTGTCATAAAAGTAACAAGCTCCTTGGCGCGCGACACTCCCGAAATCACGATCTACCACATCGACCACACCGAGGTAGGGGTGACCGCATCTGGCCAACACCACTTCCAGAAACACGAACCCGCCGAGCCACGACTCCCGAATACTCTGGATGCTCACGAAGGTTGTGGAGGACCACTCTGCGGCGGAGAGTACAAAACTAGTATCTTCTTTGGCGGTCCGCCTCGAAAGTCGCAAAGGACCTGTTGTTACGGCCCTCTTGCGATCTTGGTCATTCAGTCGACCTCTCAGTGCCTCGCATCTGAGTGCATGAGCACTGCATGCGGGCAATGTCCATGCCGGTGAAGAGGCTACACTCGAACAAGCCTCTGTCAGTAATCATCTAACCGGTGGCGTGGCGGTGCACTCTATCCTCCGTGGTTGCCACTAAGCGGGGACATCTGAGGCAAGCGAGTCAAACTCGCGTTGTACTCGAGCCGTCGCCCACTCTGTCTCGGCCATCATAAATCGTCGGCCCGTGCCCTCGCCATGCGGAGGTAAGAAGTGAGTGAGGAATGCCTGCGAGAACTCGTCCATCTGCTTTGAGGCGTACTCTCACCGGGACAACTCTCGCGAATCAAACGATCGGCTGCGGTATCACGCGGCCGATGCGAACCTAAGACCAGCGGCTCGGTCTCGGCCTTGATCACTCTCGCGGCCGTGGCTGCCGGATGAACTCCTGCGGATCATCCTCGAGCCTCGACCCATAAAACTCGGCGGGCTCTGACTCGAAAGTCCGTAGCCTCGAACTATACGCTCGAGGTGTACCGCTGGTGCTCACTGGGCTGGGCTGCTGCATCGGCCCTATCCTCATATCGGCCACGACCACGGCGGCCAGCTGGCCATCTCCTTGTACCCGTCTCATCTGCTCCAGTGTGGGGCGGAGGCTCAGTCTGATGGTCTCGGCGACCCGCTGCTGCGACTCTAAGCTTCTGTTGGGGTGGCGGCGTCGCAAAACCGCCGTCACGAAGCATAATCTCGAGCCTTGGCCAGGGCTGCGCCTCGTACTCCTCTGTATCTCACTAGCGGCACCCTCGGCTGTCTTGCCATACGGGCTCTGGTTGCCTGCGCGGAGGCATAGCGGTAAAAGCGAGATCGTCGGAGAGGTCCGACTTCTTTCTGACTCTGAGCACGATCCGAGAATGAGAAGAATGAAACCAATCCTAAATGTCCTATAGCCTCACGATTATAGATGTGGTGCGCAACAGTCGATAATCGAACTCTACTGAACAGTGCAGAGCACCTTCAGGTTCGCGCTCGATACCTCTTTTGTCGCGACCGATCCGGGCGTGTGGTAGTGCTACCGGGCACCTGGTAATCTGACATCGGAGAAAACGCGGAAAATAAAACATAAACATGAAACAAGATATATGATCATAAAGCAGCTGACCAAAAGCGATTGCATACGTATATATACGTAAAACGAGCAGTTTAATCCTTTTTACAACCACGCTTGCAGTACTACAGACCTCTAGATTTCTGACAACCGTAGCGGGACGGGGCCCGCCGTACCACAGAATGTACAGAACCTGACTCGAGAACACGTATCAAAGAATAGGCCTCGGAGAAGCGGGCTTCCCAATCTGTTGACTGTGATCTGTGGCGAGGATCCACTCGATGTACTCTACGTGCGGCATGAGCGGCCGAAGGAGGGCGATCTGGCGGTACGAGTATGTGGCTGTAAAAATACGTAAATGAAATCATAACGATCTATATAAAAGCAGAGACATGTATGATAACAAAACTACGATTCGCTGACATAAGCGATCGTATCAAGTCGGGGACTCACGCCTCAGTCATCACTCAAATATAACTATGGGTCTCACGCCGCGGCATCAATCGCGTTCGCATTATGGCGCGTGCGGAGTGCATCGGTGTAGGCGTATCGTGATGCGACACTAATAACAATGCCCCGTGGCCGCATGCCCCGGAGTCTGCGCCGGTGTGAACCGTCCATGTGACGTACTGCGATAATAACAATGCCACGTGGCCACGCGTGCCGAGATTGCGCCGGTGTAGCCGTCAGTGAAAATATCAGCAATATCTTGGGTGATTAACCCGCGCGTAGCCACGTGCCGGAGTCTGCATCGGTGTAGGCGTGTCCATGTAACCGCAATAACAATATATATCGGGTAATCAACCTGCGCGTGGCCACGTGCCAGTCTGCATCGGTGTAGCATGTCCGTATGACATCAACAACAATATACCCTGCTTGCGCTATCGCAAGCTCGAGCAAATTACCGTATTTCTAGACTTTTATAAAAGATCCACTCCTTCCCGAAGTCACACGATATCAACAACACTTGACAAAGGCTATCACAACAAGCGTAGGCGAGTTACAACAACAAGCATAGGCGAGTTACACGCGACTCGAGTACTTCCATTTTATATCAAAGTCAGGGTTTTAACCACTGAAGTACTACGTCATTAAATTCCTCTTTAAGAGATCCATTCCTTTCACAAAAGTCACATAATACCGTAGTATAGAGTGACTATCTTTTAAGTAAACCAAAATACTTCCACTTTGTAAAATCGAGTACAACATTATTTTCCAAGCGTTCGAGTTTGCCTAATTTCAAATGCTCGGTTCTTATTTTAAAAGGTTTCATAACTCATAGTTTTAATCTCTTTTAAAACAATTGAGTAACATAAGTCTTGTCGTGAGCCGTTTATTCTTGTTTACAACAATCTTATTCTGACCGTGATCTAGGAAATGTAATACAATTTTGTCTTATCTTGGCTTATGCGAGAGGAGGTTTCTACTTGGTTTTAATAACAATTAGTTATTTGTCAATACACTTTCCTTTATTAGTATTTCTTTGTGGTTTGTTCGAATGAGGTTTCCTGACACATTTAACAAAATGTTAATAACCAAGTAAAACAAGTTAAGTCTCTTATCTTTCAGATCAAGTCTCTTAACCTACAATCGATAAACGATCTTTTACCTCGTAGAGTCGTTATAACTAACTTCCCGTAAAGCTATTATAACACCACATGTTTTAAACCAACCAACTCATTTAACACGTATGCGTCTACCGTACTACATAGTTTACAAAGCATCGTGCTAGAAGGATAGGAAGAGGTTCGCATACCTCGCGGCGAGTATCGACAATAAGCAAAGCGCTCGCGATCTTGTAACGGCTGGCGTTTCCACTCTTCAAGTAGAATCGCTGCTCGTAGTACTCCCGCGCTATAAGGCCTGGCGTCTATTAACTTCTAACATGCGGTTCCACGTTCTGAGAAAATTCGTGCCTCACATGGCGTAAATCTCCTCCTCTAACGAGGCCGGCTGCAAGCCAACCGGGGTTATCGTCTAACGGGCGTATACAATTCTACTATCTGATAATACCACAAGTCTCATGTCTGATCCTATGTAATTCTGATTGATTATCTTCTTTATTATATTGAGGCTTAAGTCAAAAGACATTGCCATGGCTATATTCAGTTCTATATATAGTATACTTCAACTATATAATCCTACAACATGTAATTTCCAATTACAATAAGAGACAAGATTATTTACCTCGATAAGCCCAAAATTATCCGAGATAAAAGTCGATCTGAGCAAGGTTTAGCTCGACTCAGTGCGCTCGATCCGCTCCAAACAACCCATAGAAGTTCTAACCAACTTCTACTTAAATCTTCAACCAACTATGAAGATTTCCTTAGGGTTTCGGTTTGAGACTAAAGGACAAAGGTAGTATTTAGGGCTCTACGTCTGAGGTAACTTTTGGAATACTACAAGGTAAAGGCTAAGGTATTTTTGGGCATTATAACAATGCTTGGAGAATACTTCTACCACGAGGGTGTATTATATGAAACAACTAGGCTAGGGGTACCCTCGGCCCAACACTACTAAGGGGAGGGGAAGCTCTCGGCCTGAGGCCACTCAAGGGGAGGAAGGCTTGGGGCGAGAACGACTCAAGAGGAGGAGGAGAGGGACTCGAGACTTGGAAGATTTTGAATGATGAAGTCTTCAAGCTTAGGGGGGTATTTATAGGAAAACCAAAAGCCAACCAATGGCCAAGATCAAGCCATGTGCAAGGCAAGTGTAAGGCCGTGATCAAGCCAAGTGCGCCCTATCCCTACTCCACGAAACATGGCGCAAAACAAGGCGCCAAACAAGCCACAAAACAAGGCCAAAACAAGGAGCCAATTGGCTGAGCAGTGACCCAACCGGCCATCCATCGCCCACTTGAGGGTGACAAGTGTCACCTCTCGTTGGCTGAAAATATTCGTCGCTCGGAAAAATCCATAAATACAAAGCGACATAGCGAATTTTCCGCCTTACATGAAGTTACGTAAAGCGTTTGTAGAAAAGCGATTCTATACGGGGGTTGTGCACAAAATTTCGAAACTAGCCAAACTTTAAATCTCAAATTGTCGTACGTACGTCCTTACGTATATACTCAGGAAATACGGGGTATAACAAAAGGCATGGAAATTGTCTTGGTTTGTTAAAATGATGGTTTATTCATTTTATGATGTTGAGAGTCAAAGATTATCTTAACTTGCATATGTTGTTCATGATAGCCATTGGTGCTAGTGTTATGAGTATAAATGCGGGGTAAACCCCCAAGATGTTATACACCTCCTGAGTATAAATGCGGGGTAAACCCCCAAGACGTTATACACCTCCTGAGTATAAATGTGGGGTAAACCTCCAAGATGTTATACACTTTCTGAGTATAATTGCGGGGTATACCCCAAGATATTATACATCTCCATGGATTTGCTACCCATGATGCGAGCATGGCGTATATGCTCATTGAGGGCCCTTAGGGCCTAAGCGGGTGAAATAGTCCTATGCGGGGCAAATTATCCTATGCGGGTCCACAAGACCATTGCGGGTGAAAGCGATCCGAGTAGGTTTGCATAATGATACTCTGGCGTGTTATACCCGTATTTTGAGTATATGCGTGGGGCGTGCGTAGAAAAATTTGAACTTGAGAATAGGCTTGGCGAATTATTTTTGTTCCAACACGGTTAGAGTCGTTTTTCGGCGAAAGCGTTTTCCACGACTTTCGTAGGAAAATTCTGGCTATGTCATTTCTAATTTTTGCGGATTTTTCAGAGGCGAAACATTTTGGACCAACAAGAGGCGACACTTGTCACCCTCTCGTTGGACAGGCTTGGGCGGTCGAGGTGGGCGAATTGGGTGAGTTTTGTCAAGTAGTAGGTAGGATATTTTGGTGGTAGATGGATAAGGTGCACTTGGCATGATCTTGGCCTACACTTGCTATGCACTTGGCATGATCTTGGCCATTGGTTGGCCTTTGCTGAACTATAAATACCACTTTGGAAGACTTCTTCATCCATTCCAAATATTTCCTAAGTGTTAAAATCCTCCTCCCTCCTTTGTGTTGAGTTCGGCGAGAGCCCCTCTCCCATGGCCAGAGTACCCCAGTAGTGGGGTGGTAGAGGTATACCCCACTCGCTTGTGGTGCTAGCAGTGAGGTACCCACACTGCTAGTTGTTTTTGTATAAATACCTCATCTTGGTAGAAATACTCTCAAAGTATTGTTACTATACCCAATTACCTTAGCCAGGTATACCTTGTAGTATTTAAGGTTATCTTGTCTGAAAAGCCGAAATACTATTATACTTCCCTTGATCCAAGCAGGAAACCACAGGAAAATCTCCATAGTTAGTTGGAGTATTAAGTAGAAGTTGGTTAGAACTTCTAAGGGTGGTTCGGGCGGGTTGGAGCGCGGAGTTGGGCTAAGCGTTGCCGAGGATCGACTTTATACTTGGATAATTTTGGGCTTATCGAGGTAAACACTTTTGACCTTACATTTGTAATTGGAAATTACATGTTGTTGAATATATAGTTATAGTATACTATATATAGAATGGAACATAGTTGTGCGGCAATGTCTTTTGACTTAAGCATGAATAATACTTACGGCAATATCTTGCGACTTAAGCCTGAATGTAAAGAAGAGTACTGAACTTTAATTACATAGGACTGTATTCTGATGAAGCTTGTGTAGCTTTTACGTGGGGTAGAATTGTGCGTCGGGTTAGGCGTATAAACCCCCACTGGTTGGCTTAGTGGCCGGCCGATAGAGGAGGAGATTTCTGTTGCGGGGAGGTCTTTGCGAATTTCGGTAGAATGTTCTCTGATAAGATCTAGATGTTAATAAGCGCCTTGTGGCTTTATAGGTTGAAGTACTCGTGTGGCGCGATCTACTTGGCAGGAGTAGTTGGCGGTTTGAGGTGCTTGGGCGTTTTGCTATTAGTCGATGTCGTCGCTAGGTATGTGAACCTCTTCCTACCTTTTCTAGCATGATATGTGTATAACTATGTGATGCGGCGGGCATCTAATATGTATATTTGATTGGTTTGAAACATAAAGTGTTATAACGGCTTTATGGGAAGTTGGTTATAACGACTTTATGTAAGTAAGAAAATGCTTTATGGTTTTAAAAGGTAATTGATTTGACTTATAAGCGACTTAATGTGTAATAATAAAGAATCTTGAAGTATTTCAAAAGAATCTTTGAATCATTTTTCTGGAAGAATAATACTTGGTTTTGAAAACATAAGAGTTATACTAGCTTTATGGGAAGTTAGGTATAACATCTTAAGAATAGTAAAATGAATGGTTTATTGATTTTAAAAGTTAAGAGACTTGATCTTAAAGATAAGAGACTTAACTTGTTTTACAGTAATTAACATTTTGTTAAAAATGTTGTAAAACCTCATTCGCGAGTAATGAGTACTTGATTTTAAAAGCAACGATGTTTCTTGATTTGAAATCGAATAAGTATCGAACAAACCACGTGACGCAAATAAAGAAATGTTTTGACTAATAATGTATTAGTAAAACCGTAGAAACTTCCATCTACATAGAAACTAAGATGAGACAAAATGATGTTACATTTCCTAGATCATGGCCGCTTAAATAAGATTGTTATAAACATGAATAACCTACTCACGTATCAGACATATGTTTCTCAAATTGCTTTTAAAGGAGAATTATATCATTAAGTGATTAAAATTATGAACTACGAAACCTTTCGAAAATGAGAAACTTGAGTAATTGAAATTAGGCAAACTTGAAACATTTGGAAAAGAATGTTGTTACTTGATTTCTGAAGAGAAGTGTTTTGATTTACTTCAAAGGATAATCACTCTATTTTCATATACTACGGGTATTGTGTGACTTTTGTAAACGTAAAGTATCTTTTAAAAGATAATGTATAAAGTACTTTGGGAATAGATACCCGATCTTGTTAATCATATATTAGAATGTACCTTGTGTGTATAACTTGATTGTGTTGATTTGTGATAGTCTTGTAATACTTTCTTGATTGATTTGATAAGTAGACGTGATATGATCTATGTGTGTTAGTGTCTTATAGCGTTTGTGTAAGAGAGTATTCTTGTTGTGCTTATGTTGTTTAACGATAAGGCTATTATGTTAGTATAATATCACTCGCCTCTTGACATATTCTGGGGTTAAAGGCCCTCCGTCTGCGGAGTAAACTTCGGTGATGCAGGACCGTGATTCGAGGATACCTCATGCGGGTCAAGGACCTATGCGAACTACGGGAGTTCGAGGTTAGTGATGCGGGGTTATACCTCATGCGGTCTATGTGGCGTGCGGACTACGAGTCGGGGCGATGCAGAGTAGCTACCCTCGATGCGGGGTTACATACCTATGCGGGCCTATATGAGTGGCCTATGCGGACTACGGGAGTCGAGTTAGGCTTGCATGGTGATACTACGGGCAATTGGCCTGCCCGATCATTCGCGACCTAGAAAAGACTGTTCTGATTTACCTATTGTTGCTCTTGTTTATGATGTGGCACTATGTGCGGTTACCTTGGTTGTTTCATACATACTTGCAAAACTGATTTTAAAATGAGATGTTTTCATTTAAGTACTTTCTGATTTCATATACTTGGTACTGTTATCTTGACCTCGCTTGAAGTGCGTTCATCTGCGAGGTTGAAGTACGCGATCGTTGATCTAGTTCTCGAGTCACGATTCGGCGTATGGGAAGCTCGTTTCTCGGAGGCTTATCGGTGGTATAGTCCACTGTCGTTGTAGGTATTTACATTCGGGGTATGGCGGGGCCTGTCGCCATTGTTGTCGTATCATTCTTAAGTGCAGTAATCTTGTTGTGGCGAGTTGTAATGGGATGTGGCGTTCGGTTTAAAATTGATTTATATATATGCGTAAGACAAGTTTTCTCAGGTTCATTTCTTACTTCATAATATTTTCATGTCTTGTTTATGTTCGTGATTACTCGATGTTGTATCACTAGGGTGCGGGGTAAGGCACGATCCACGGGCAGGTTGGTCGTGACAAAAGTGGTATCGAAGCGATTAATCCTCGGAAAGTGTCTCTGAACCGTATCCGATGAAGTCTTGATTATCGGTGTGTTGTGCACCACACCAATGTCGAGGAGGCTATAGGATATTTAGGATTGGTTTCTATTTCTTCTCACTCACGAGATCGTGCCTTAGAGGTGTTGTAAGTTGGACCCTGCGTAATTCTTTCCCTTATCGTTATGCCTCGCGTAGGAAACCGGGCTCGGGAGAGGCAAGCGGCCAGAGGCTGCGAGTAAATCTGAGAGGGTTACATGGGCGCAGACCCGATCATCACGCAGGGTGGTGCTTCGTTCGGGGAGTTCTGCGGCGTCGCTAAGCCCGTGAGTTTATGCGGCGGCGGTTCCTCTGCGACCATGATATATGAACCTTGATTCCACGGCCAGGAGCAGAGAATATAGATTGCAAAGCGACCACATTACTAGCTATGGATTTGGCTGCAGAGTATCTGCGATGTCTGCGAGTCTTGATGACTATCTAAGAGGTTGCACAAGAGTAATTCTTGATTAGGCTTGGCATGGCACATTATGCGGGCTTATGCGCGCGAGCCAAAAGCGTAGAGATCGGCGGGTTAACGAAGGGCGAGAAGAGGGCGAGCGGCGAGGTCCTTTGGTAACTTTCGAGGCAAGTCGCCTCGCGGTGATTAGATATGCACCTCGCGGTCGCGAGTGGTCTTCGCGGTTCGGGGCGTTCGGGGTATCGAGGAGTTGGTGAGCTCGAGTTTCGGTTCCACGACCACGCGTATGTTCGGCCGGCCGGATTGATTTTCCCGGTGTTGTGTGTGACGTCGTCGGGAATGTCATCTTTTAGTTGGTACTTGTTTTACTGCGGCCGTCGGGCCGTGTGTCGAAAGGATGTCCTAGTAGGAGGACTTAACCTTTAGGATCGGTGGGTAGTTCGTCATCTCCCTGCTATGTGCCTACGGTGGGTTTGTTTAGAGCGACTAAGGAGAGTGAAGCGATGAATCTGGTATATCCTTAACCTGCAGAGATCGGTATGTATGATAAAATGGGTATATCATAAGTGCTATGTTACGATGGCGATGTGTAATTAGTGATTAGAAATCATGGTTAGTGCAGGGAAAGATTGACGGATAGGGAAGTGTGAGCCTTAGAGCTTTATCGTAGAGACCTTAGAGGTAAGGCCGTCTCGAGAAAGGTGTAGTGTTTTGTTTGATCCTTATCAGTGCATAGTGCCGTGAGCTATGTTTGGGATGAGTCACGAGTAGTGTGGAATGAAGGAGGGTAGTTGAGCTAAGAAGGCCGCTGGGTTTCGTAGCGTGATTAGTGAGATTGTTAGGATCGGGAGCTGGCGTTTGGCGTTGCGGGTCGGGTTGAGGCCACGTTGCGGGTCGGCCAGCGGCATGTATGGTGGTGGGGTCGGTTTATGGTGGTCGCCTTGTGGTAGGAGTCACGAGGTGTTAGGCCCAAGTTTAGTTAACGTGCGAGTTCGTGGATGCGTTCGACCGATGAGTCGGGCGAGGAAGTCGGTCCTCTTGTCTTTTAGTCGGGACCGTTTACTCGGCGAGAGGTTATGCGAGATGGTATATACGAAGGTGGTAAAGGCTGCGGGGTGCTGCTTTCACCTTATGAGCAGTGATGGAGCCAGTTCGGTGTTTCTTTACGGAAGTTTTACGAGCGGGGTTAGGAACTTCGGTGAGTCTCGTGTCGCGTTAAGCCCTCGGGCGATGTTTGGATTTCGGGGTAGTTGTAAGGATTGTTATCTCTGTTGGGAAGTGTTTTATAGCTACCATTTGGTGTTCGGATATCGCCTTGTGGCGCCTTGTAGGGGCGGAAGTGTAAGTTGTCGGTCGATTGGTTCGGCGTTGGCAAGGTTGGATAGTTGGTTCATCGTGTTCGGCGTGATGTGGATAGGGTGAAGCTTGTCTAGAAGAGGTTACGGCGGCTCGGAGAAATCGTGCGGATAATCGGCGGCGCTTAGAGTTCGAGTTGGCGGTCTTCTTGAAAGTACCACCGGGTTGGGTGTGGCGAGTTTTGGAAAGCAGAGGAACTTAGCGAGTTACTTTGGGCCGCTTTTAAGTTCATGTGAAGAAAGGCGGGTTGCCTATATGTTAGCATTTGTCGTCCAGAGCTTAGGAAGCGATCGTCCGGTCTTTCGTATTGTTATGATCGGGAAAGTATCGGAGATCCGTCAGTGTTCGATTAATGATGACCACGTTAGAGATAGTAACCGAGTTTTGGAAGCGACGATGTCGAAATGTGGTAAGGTTCGAGTGTCACGGCGGCCTCGGGGATCGCATGCGGCCGGTACCATTTGTTGGGTCGCGGGTGACACTAGAACCTCGCGGCAAAGTGACAAAAGTGGTATCACGACGAGTAAAGGGAGAAGCGAGCATGTATGACGAGCATAGATGTGATCATTTCTTTTGGAAGGAGAAGGTGCGAAGGAAGTATATTTTAGACCCGGAGAGGTGTTTGTGGTGATGTTAGAGGTGTTTCCTCGTGGACTTGGATGTAAGTATTTTGCGCAAGTTGTTTCTGTGGCCATGTGTGGCAGGGTTTGTTTCGTAAGTATAGTAGTGAAGACTATCTGGGCGCGCGTTGTTTTGAGACTTAGAAGGAACATTCGGGACGAATGTTTCTAAGGATGGGAGAATGTTATACCGTATTTTGAGTATATGCGTGGGGCGTGCGTAGAAAAATTTGAACTTGAGAATAGGCTTGGCGAATTATTTTTGTTCACAACACGGTTAAGTCGTTTTTCGGCGAAGCGTTTTCCACGACTTTCGTAGGGAAAATTCCGGATATGTCATTTTTAATTTTTGCGGATTTTTAGAGGCGAAACATTTTGGACCAACAAGAGGCGACACTTGTCACCTCTCATTGGATAGGCTTGGCGATCAAGGGTGGGCGAATTGGGTGAGTTTTGTCAAGTAGTAGGTAGGATATTTTGGTGGTAGATGGATAAGGTGCACTTGGCATGATCTTGGCCTACACTTGCTATGCACTTGGCATGATCTTGGCCATTGGTTGGCCTTTGCTGAACTATAAATACCCGCTGGAAGACTTCTTCATCCATTCCAAATATTTCCTAAGTGTTAAAATCCTCCTCCTCACTGTGTTGAGTTAGTGATCCCCACACAGTGCCCCAGTAGTGGGGTAGGCGAGGTATACCACTCCTTGTGGTGCTAGCCAGTGGTACCCCTAGCCTAGTTGTTTTGTATAAATACCCTCCTCTTGGTAGAAATACTCTCAAAACTATTGTTACTATACCCAATTACCTTAGTAGTATACCTTGTAGTATTCTAAGGTTATACTTGTCTGAAAAGCCCGAAATACTATTATACTTCCCTTGATCCAAAACCGAAACCACAGGAAAATCTCCATAGTTAGTTGGAGTATTAAGTAGAAGTTGGTTAGAACTTCTAAGGGTGGTTCGGAGCGGGTTGGAGCGCGGAGTTGGAGCTAAGCGTTGCCCGATGGGGCGTATTCTGATGAAGCTGTGTATCTTTTACGTAGGGTAGAATTGTACGTCAGGGTTAGGCGTATAAACCCAGGTTGGCTTGTAGTGGCCCAGATAGAGGAGGAGATTTCTGTTTGTTGCGGGGAGTCTTCTTAGAATTTCGGTAGAATGTTCTCACGATAAGATCTAGATGTTAATAAGTGCCTTGTGGCCATATAGGTTGAAGTACTACGTGTGGCGCGATCTTGGCAAGGTAGGCGATGGTTTGAGGTGCTTAGGCGTTTTGCTGTAGTCGATGTCGTCGCTAGGTATGTGAACCTCTTCCTACCTTTTCTAGCATGATATGTGTATAACTATGTAGTGCGGTGAGCGTCATGTGTTAAGCGTATTTGATTGGTTTGAAACATAAAGTGTTATAACGGCTTTATGGGAAGTTGGTTATAACGACTTTATGTAAGTAAGAAAATGCTTTATGGTTTTAAAAGGTAAGCGGTTGACTTATAAGCGACTTAATGTGTAATAATAAAGAATCTTGAAGTATTTCAAAGAATCTTTGAATCATTTTTCTGAAGAATAATACTTGGTTTTGAAAACATAAGAGTTATACTAGCTTTATGGGAAGTTAGGTATAACGTCTTAAGAATAGTAAAATGAATGGTTTATTGATTTTAAAAGTTAAGAGACTTGATCTTAAAGATAAGAGACTTAACTTGTTTTACAGTAATTAACATTTTGTTAAAAATGTTGTAAAACCTCATTCGCGAGTAATGAGTACTTGATTTTAAAAGCAACAATGTTTCTTGATTTGGAAATCGAATAAGTATCGAACAAACCACGGCGCTAATAAAGGAAATGTTTTGACTAATAATGTATTAGTAAAACCGGTAGAAACTTCCATCTACATAGAAACTAAGATGAGACAAAATGATGTTACATTTCTAGATCATGGCTTAAATAAGATTGTTATAAGCAAGAATAACTACTCACGTATCGGACATATGTTTCTCAAATTGCTTTTAAAGGAGAATTATATCATTAAGTGATTAAAATTATGAACTCTGAAACCTTTGAAAATGAGAAACTTGAGTAATTGAAATTAGGCAAACTTGAAACATTTGGAAAAGAATGTTGTTACTTGATTTCTGAAGAGAAGTGTTTTGATTTACTTGAAGGATAATCACTCTATTTTCATATACTACGGGTATTGTGTGACTTTTGTAAGCGTAAAGTATCTTTTAAAAGATAATGTATGAAGTACTTTGGGAATAGATACGATCTTGTTAATCGTATATTAGAATGTACCTTGTGTGTATAACTTGATTGTGTTGATTTGTGATAGCCTTGTAATACTTTCTTGATTGATTTGATAAGTAGGCGTGATATGATGCTATGTGTGTTAGTGTCTTATAACGTTTGTGTAAGAGAGTATTCTTGTTGTGCTTATGTTGTTTAACGATAAGTGTTATGTTAGTATAATATCACTCGCTCTTGACATATGCAGGGGTTAGGCGCCTCCGTGCGGGAGTAAACTTCGGTGATGCAGGACCGTGATTCGAGATACCTCATGCGGGTCCAAGGGACCTATGCGGGCTCTGGGAGTTCGAGGTTAGTGATGCGGGGTTATACCTCATGCGGTGTATGTGGCCATGCGGACTACGAGTCGGGGCGATGCAGAGAGTAGCTACCCTCGATGCGGGGTTACATACCTATGCGGGCCTATATGAGTGGCCTATGCGGACTCTGAGTCGAGATTAGGCTTGCATGGTGATCTCTGAGCGGTGGCCTGCTTGATCATTCGCGGCCTAGAAAAGACATTACAGTTTACCTATTGTTGCTCTTGTTTATGATGTGGCACTATGTGCGATTTACCTTGGTTGTTTCATACATACTTGCAAAACTGATTTTAAAATGAGATGTTTTCATTTAAGTACTTTCTGATTTCATATACTTGGTACTGTTATGCGACCTCCTTGAAGTGCGTTCATCTGCGAGTTGAGTACGCGATCGTTGATCCTAGTTCTCGGGGTCACGATTCGTATGGGAAGCTCCGTTTCTCGGAGGCTTATCGGTGGTATAGTCCCTGTCGTTGTAGGTATTTACATTCGGGGTATGGCGGGGCCACTGTCCGCCATTGTTGTCGTATCATTCTTAAGTGCAGTAATCTTGTTGTGGCGAGTTGTAATGGGATATGCGTTCGGTTTAAAATTGATTTATATATATGTCGTAAAGGCAAGTTTTCTCGATTCTTGTTTCTTACTTCATAATATTTTCATGTCTTGTTTTATGTTCGTGATTACTACGATGTTGTATCACTAGGGTGCGGTAAGGCACGATCAGGCAGGTTCGGGTCGTGACAGGGCGGGTGGCCCTAGATTAATCATAAGCTTCCTATTTTAAAGCATGTAAAGTTTACTCTCATTGTTAAAAAGGCATAGTGTGCCGGTAGTTGTATGTTATACTTGTTACATGCTGACAATGATGTTGTATTCCACGGCGTATACGTGATATTATATCTTTGAGGAAGGTGTCGGATTTTGATATGGCTTTCATATTTGAAAGTGGTGCGATTATTCTGATGGTGCGGTGATCTGATGATTGGCTCTGATTTTTATATGGCACGGTAGGATCTGGTATTTGATTTTCATACTTGCCCTGTCATTCCTTGTATAGTTATGATCTTAATTGTTGTACTTTATTTCCGTTCCATACTTAGTACTTGTTGTACTGACCCCCTTTGGGGGGCTGCGTTCATGTCCGCAGGTCTAGGTACACAGTTGTGGATCCACGAGCTTAGGATCCTTGTTCAACATTTTGAGATGGCTCCAATGTTCCGGAGCTTGTCATTATGGCTAGGTATATTCAGGGGTACGGACGGGCCTTGTCCCGTCATAGTATTTGTCCAAACTCTTGGAGGTCTGTATTCATATGTGGACTGGAATGGCTAGAGTTGTATTTACATTATTGAATAGTGTAGACCCTTTTGGGTGATTTATCTTCCGCAGTTTATTGTGTTGTATGAATAGAAGGGTGCCCAGGTAGGGCACGATCCGAGCTTGGTTAGGCGTGATAGAGTGGTATCAGAGCAGTTAGTCCTCGGAATGTCTACAGACCGTGTATAGTAGAGTCTTGTTTATCGGTGTGTTGTGCACCACATCTATAAACAGGAGGATATAGTACACTTAGGATTGGTTTCCCTTCTTCTCACTCCGAGATCGTGCGATAGAGCTGTGTTGTTAGGGTGGTTTCTCCCTAACATATTATTGTGATTGCAGCTATGAGAAAGGCAACAGTGGCCCAGTAAGGATTATATGGATTGCGTATCCAGGTTGGTAAAATTATTGTATAGATGGCATTATGATGATGTGTCACGACCCGTTCCGGGGCCCGTGACTGGTGCCTTACCCGGGCACCCAAGTAGTCATACATCAGAGTAATCAGCGGAACATAAGACAAGACAAGAAACATTATGAAAAGAGAAAACAGTTTATCTGATGAAAAGCTTGCCTTTCGGCATATATATATAACCCAAGTTTTGCAGTTACATCCCAACTGTATAATAGGACTACAGACCTCTAAGGAAGTAAACAACTATGGCGGGACAGGGCCCCGCTATACCCTGAATGTACAAAAACTATCTACAATACAGGGAGATCATACCCAAAATGTAGAGCCTCGGAGAAGATGGAGCTCCAGACACCAAAGCAAAGATCCTAAGGATGCGGATCTAGCACTGTTGCCCTTACGTGGCATGAGCGGCCCAGAAGGAGGTCGACAACGGTACTAAGTATGTGAAAGCTTAAAGTACTTAAATGAAATCATATCATTTTAAAATCAATTTTACAAATATGCGCGAAACAACCAAGGTAATCGCACATAGTGCATCATAAACAAGAGCAACAATAGGTACTGCTATGCGAGTCTTTTACGGCTGCGAATGATCGAAGCAGGGCCAATCGCCCATAATATCATTATGCAAGCCAAATCCTGGACTCCCGTAGTCCGCATAGGCCACTCACATAGGCCCGCATAGGGTATAACCCCGCGTCGGTACTACTCTCGTCGTCCTGGACTCGTAGTCCGCATGGCCATATAGACGCGTGAGTATAACCCCGCACACTAACACGAAACTCGTAGCTCCGCATAGGTCCCTGGACCCGCGTAGGTATCCTCGCATCATAGTCACCTGGTGCACGAGGTATACCCCGCATCGGAGGGCAGCTTAACCCCCGGTATTATGTCAAGAGGTGAGTGATATAGTACTAACATAACAACTTATCGTTAAACAACATAAGCCTGACAATAATACCGCTTTTACACAAACATTACAAGACACTAACACCCATAGTATTATGTCTACTCATCAAACCATCTTTTTATGTTTTCCAGAAATCAATATAAGTCTTTTGTAAACACACAAGTAAATCGTTCCTTTTATCTTTCTTAAGTTGTTATACCTAGCTTCCCATAAAGCTAGTATAACTCTTAAGCTTTTTGTTTAAAACCGATTAGTTCTCTTACATTAAAAATGATTGATATTATTTTTGAAATGCATCAAGATTCTTATTATTGGGCTTAAGTCAAAAGACATTGCGTAATTATTATTGAGCTTAAGTCAAAAGACATTGCCGTAGTTATTATTCGATTAACACGTATGCGTCTGCATACTATATATATATTTTAAAATATCATGCTTAGGAAGAATCACATACCTTCTCGAAATCCACCGCCAAGTCGAATATGTCGCGCGAGAGAATCAACCTATAATAGTCGACACGTCATCAGCGTCGGACTACTGCATGCTTGATTCTAAGCGGAGGGTTCTCTATCCTACGGAAAATTGGGCAGCACTTCCCTGCGTCGAGCTACTCGAGTCTCTTTGTGAAAGCGATCACTAAGTAAGTATAGTTCAATTATTCTTCTTATAAACCCTTCTTGTGATATGATTCAATTTTATTCCTTAATATTCTTTCATATCTTATACTCAGTCTTAACTATTCTTATATGTAATATCCGATTACAATAGAAGGGCAAGAGTATTTACCTCGACAAGCCCAAAATTATCCAAGTTAAAAGTCGACACGAGCAAGGTTTAGCTCCTAATTTGTAGCTCAGATAGCTCAGAGAACCTTAGAAGTTCCCACAACCTGCTAAGATACTATAAGGGAATTGGGCTAGGGTATTTGGAAGACAACTATCTACCAAAGAGGCGGGTAGTGTTTAGGCTAGGGCTTCCTTTAGAGGGTGTATTCGGCCAAGGCCTTCACAAAGGGGGGGGGGGGGGAGAGGGAATGTTGGACGAAAAGCTTTAAGAGAGGGGGAGGGATTTTAGACTTGGAAAGTTTGTTTTGTGGATGAAGAACTCTTCATCTTAAGGGGGGTATTTATAGGTCAAGAAATGCCAACCAATGGCCAAGATGATGCCAAGTGCAAGGCAAGTGTAGGGTGGAGATTCACCCAAGTGCCCTTATCCATCTACTACACAAATATCCTACCAACTCCTTGACTTTGTGCAAGGCACAAAAAACGTGCAACCTTATCCCATGTTTGCCGTCCAATGAGGGTGACAAGTGTCACACTCCCGTTGGTCCAAAATGTTTCGTCTCTCGGAAAAATCCGCAAAAATTATAAATGACATAGCCGGAATTTACCCTACGCGAGTTTAGTAAAAAGTTTCGTCGAAAAACGATTCTTTTAGTGAGTTGTGCACAAACTTTTTCGTCCATAATGCCTAACTAAGGCTAAACTTTTGTACGTACACCCTTACGTACATACTCTGAAATACGGGGTATAACATTCTCCCCTCCTTAGAAACAATCATCCCGAATGTTCCTTCCCAAACGATTAACGATAAAGCTTAAGCAGTTAGCAAATGCCACACGCGGCCACAAAACAACACTTAGGCATATATGGCAATGAAAATTTACAAGTAGGAAAGTGAATTACGGAGGTGTGGGGAATAGGTGAGATACTTCGCCTCATGTCCTCGCCGGCTTCCCACGTCATCTCACTCGAGCTCGTTCCGCCACGAACTTTGTGGAAGCTTGCGTCGCAGTCGCGAGCCTTCTTTGACGATCGACTATCGCTATGGGAATCTCCTCATCGATAACCCCTAGGTCACTGGACATGCGTCAATCGGGTGTACCACAGATGGATCCCGATACATCTCTTGGCATAGATCGTGAAAAACCGGATGCATGCGCCTCCGGATCGGCGAGATCAACTCATAGGCAACCTTGCCTACCACTGCGGACAATCGTCACGGCCGATGTACCTTGGGTGATTTTCCCTTTCTTCCCGAATCTCATCACACCGCCGTGGGTGACACCAGAAAACCCAATCATCGACCTCGAACTCGGATCTGCGGCGATGATCTGCGTATGACACATGCGACTCAGGTGTCGTGCCGCTCACGGATAAGCTTCACCTTATCCACTTTCTTGCACCAAATCTGGTCCCACTGCGCACCTGCGCCTACATCAAACCAACCTATCGGCGATCTGCACTTCCTCATACAAGGCCTCATAAGGCGCCATCGAATCTTGGAGTGGTAGATATTATTATCATAAACTCAACTGGAAAATGATCCTCGGCTACCCACGAAGTCGATAACATAGTCTCGCGGCATATCCTCGAAGTGCGGATAGTGCGCTCGGCTGTCGTGCATGCGTGGATGGAATGCGATGCTCGGGCTCACTGCGTCCCTAAACCCACGGAAAGACCTCGAAGTTAGCGTAAAGCGGGCTCCTGCATGCGATATGATCGAAATAGGGACTCCATGCGATCGGCGATCTCTCGGATGTAAAGTCTGGCATAATCCTCAGCCGAAAAAGTCGTCCTGACGGGAAGAAAGTGGGCTGATTTCGTCAGCCTGTCGATGATAACCCATATAGCATCATGTCTCCTCTGAGTGCGAGGTAATCCTGTGATAAAGTCCATGTTGATCACCTCCCACTTCCAGGTCGGGATCTCTATCATCTGCAATAAACCACCAGGCCTCTGGTGCTCTACCTTCACCTGCTGACAACACGGGCACTGAGCTACGAACTCTGCAACGTCCCTCTTCAAGCCATCCCACCAATACACAGATCTAAGGTCGTGGTACATCTTGGTCGACCACGGATGGATGAATGTACTTGGCATGTGCTTCCCCAGAACCTGCTGCGAAGTCACGAAACATCTGGAACACACAACACGCCCTCAAACCTCGGCACCCATGGTGCTACCTCAAAGGACCGCTTGCCTCGCGAAGAGCGTATCACGATGCGAATCAAAGCGGATCCTCAGCTGTTGCCTCTTCACCTCGCCGGCGATGGAAGACTCGACAACCTCACGAACTCGAACCCCACTGCTATCAGAATCAATCAAACGGACCCCAAGGCTCTCTAACTGATGCAAATCATGAACCATACCCCTCCTCTCCGGCTGCACCTATGATAGGCTACCCATGGACCTACGACTAAGGGCATCTGCCACAACATTGGCCTTCCCCGGGTGGTACAGGATATCGACGTCATAATCCTTAAGCAACTCTAACCACCGTCTGCTGTAAGTTCGGCTCTCTGCGTGAAGATATACTAGAGGCTCTTGTGGTGCGTATAAATATCCATATGAACCTCATTACAAATAGTGCCTCCGGATCTTGGCGTGAATCACGCGCGACTCAAATCATGGGTGGGGTAGTTCCTCTCGTGTTTCTTAAGCTGTCGGGATGCATACGCTATAACCTTTCCTGCTGCATCAACACACATCCCAACACGATGCCTGGCCGTCACAATACACGACATAGCCTTACGGACCTGCGGAAGAGTAAGAACGAGGCGGTCGTTAGTCTCTCTTTCAAGCTGGAAACCACGCTCACAAGCATCGGTCCACTGAAACTTAGCGCATACGAGTCGGCCTAGTCAATGGTGCGAGAGATAGAAGCAAACTTCTACGAACCGCGGTAATAACTGCAAGGCCTAAGCTGAACCTCTGTCGGAGTAGTAGGTCGAGGCCAACTCCTGACTGTCTCGATCTTGGCCGTATCCACCTGAATACCATTGGCCCCGACAATATGCCCAAGAAAAGCCACCGAAGCTAACCAAAACTCACATATGGAAAACTTGGCGTATAACTGCTGGTCTGAGAAGCTGTCGGCCACGGTCGCCAAATGCTCTGCGTGCTCGCTCGGCGAGAATAAACCAAGATATCATCGATGAACACTATCACAAACGTGTCCAAAAATGGTTTGAACACTCGGTTCATCAAATCCATGAATACCGCCGGAGCATTGGTCAATCCAAAAGACATGACCCTGAACTCATAATCCCCGTACCGGGTCCGGAATGCAGTCCTAGGGATATCCGCCTCTCTGACTGCACGATGATAGCGATCGCGATCAATCTTGGAAACATCTCGCACCTGCGGTGGTCGAACAAATCATCAATCACAGGAAGGGTATCTTTTCTTAATGGTCACCTTGTTGTGCACTGTAATCCAACGTGCGCGGCGTCCGTCCTTCTTCTTCACGAACAATAGCGCTCCTGGGAGAAACACTAGGTCTGATGAAGCCCTTATCCGGCAAATCTCTCGGTGGTCCTTGACTCTCTCGGCTGGCGGTGCCATTACGTATGGCGGAATGGAAATAGGCCGAGTGTCGCAAAGACATCAATACAAAACTCTATCTCCTCTCGGGAGGATCTGGAGGATCGTGCAGGAAACACGTCAGGAACTCTCGACTCTTGGGGTGAAAATCTGGTCCGCATGACCTCGATTATCAAACACCGAATGAGATGGTAGATATACCCATTCTGCACCATCTTCCTAGCCGAGGTAGGAAATAAACCTACCGCCGACACCGTGTTCCTCCCACTCAATAACCGGCTCCGAAGCGGAATCGTACCACTCTCTCCCTGCAGTCTACATTGACATAGCAAGACGCTAGCCAATCCATGCCCATGATCACGTCGAAATCAGTCATGTCCAGCTCTATCAAGTCTGCTAGGGTCTGACGACTGCATAATGTCACTGGACAAGCTCTAAATACCCGCCGAGCTACCACTGAATCACCAGCTGGCGTAGCTACCTCGAAAGGTCTGGACTCGTGCTCTATCCTATCCTACTAGCAACAAAGGGAGATATATGGGGAGTAGAACCGGATCTATCAAGGCATACACATCATGTCGGAGGCGATAAGGTACGGCGACATCGGTGAGGCCTCACGATCTGCCTGGACAAGGCATAAATGCGGTTACGAGGACCGCCAGAAGCTGGGACCGCGCCCACGACCTCTGCGCGACCTGCTGGCCCATGAGTACCTGCCTCGGGCGAAATATGATAGGAGATGATAACGGCACAGACCACAGTGAGCCCTACCACCCGCTGCCCCGGTCGGATAGGCCCTCGCAAAATGACCCAATGGCGCAAGCGTAACAAACTCTGAGAGTACCACAATTCCGAAATGGGATCTACGCATCGGCCACACTGAGGTGGTCGGCCGACCGGCCAGCTCTGCCACCTGAAGTCCGAAGTCACAGGGCGACACGCCCGAATACTCGTTGGCTGAGGGCGGTGCAAAGTACTCTGGTGTTTGTAGTGCGAATCTAGACCGCCTGAGGCCGTCCACCGATAACTACCAAGGACCCTGCGTCTGGTCTCTTCTCTTCTGTCTGTCAACCCGTCGGCCTCGGCGCTCATCGCATCCGGTCGTGAGCTGCATCGGGTAATATCCATACTGGTGAAGAGCCACACCGCGCAAGACTCGGCCATATAATCATCTAGCCCGGTGGCGTGGCGATGCACCTGCCTCCATATCGCTGCAGCGCGGGGACATATCGAGCCAACGAATCAAACTCAACGTTGTACTCTCTAACTGTGCGTCCTCTCTGTCTCAACAATAAAAATATGTCGGCCCGTGCCCTCCTCATCTGTGGAGGCAAGAAGTGAGTGAGAAAGGCCTCCGAGAACTCGTCCCAAGTAGCTGGGGACGCGTGCTTTCCCCGGGATAACTCCCACGAATCAAACCAATCGACTGCGGTATCACGCAACCTATGTGAACCGAAGATCACGGACTCGGTCTCTGAAGCCTTGATCACTCGCATGATCCTCTGTAGCTGACGGATGAACTCATGTGGATCATCCTCAGGCCTCTACCCGTAGAACTCTGGCGGGCTACAGCTCAGAAAATCTCATAGCCGCATGGCCCCGATCTCGGGTGAACTACGTATGCAGGCTGGAACCGCGGCATCCGGCTATCTCCGTATGCAGCCACGATCACGGCGATGGCGGGCCCATCTCGGTAACCCGTCATCCGCTCGGTGTGGGGGAGGTACTGGTGTCTTGTGGTCTCTGCTGGCGGCGTCATGGAACTCGCCGTCTCGGGTATAAATGGGCACGATCCTCGTAACTCTCGGTGTCCTACTACCCGGCTCCTCGTGCCTTGCCCATACGGGCGGGTTGCCTTACGTGGAGCATAACGTATAGAAAGGAATACGTTAGAGGTCCAACTTATAACACAACTCTAAGGCACGATCTCGAGTGAGAAGAATGGAAACCAATCCTAAATATCCTATAGCCTCACGATTATTGGTGTGGTGCACAACACCGATAATTAAGACTCTACTAGATACGGTGCAGTAGACACTTTCAGAGGATTAAGCGCTCTGATACCACTTTTGTCACGACCCGTTCCGGGGCCCGTGACTGGTGCCTTACACGGGCACCTAAGTAGTCATACATCAGAGTAATCAGCGTAACATAAGACAAGACAAGAAACATTATGAAAAGATAAACAGTTTATCGATGAAAAGCTTGCCTTTGCATATATATATAACCCAGTTTTGCGATTACATCCTAAGCGTACAATAGGACTACAGACCTCTGGAAGTAAACAACTCAAGTGCGGGACGGGCCGCCATACCCTGAATGTACAAAACTATCTACAATAGGGAGATCATACCCAAAAGTAGAGCCTCCGGAGAAGATGGAGCTCCTGACACCAAAGCAAAGATCATAAGGATGCGGATCTAGCACTGTTTGCCACCACTGCGGCATGAACGCAGCCCCGAGGAGGTCGACAACAGTACTAAGTATGTGAAAGCGTAAAGTACTTAAATGAAATCATATCATTTTAAAACCAATTTTACAAATATGCACGAAACAACCAAGGTAACGCGCATAGTGCCATCATAAACAAGAGCAACATAGGTAAATCTTTATGTGTCTTTTACGCTGCGAATGATCGAAGCGGGCCAATCGCCATAGTATCATTATGCAAGCCAAATCCGGACTCGTAGTCGCATAGGCCACTTCATAGGCGCGTAGGGTATAACCCGCGTCGGTAGCTACTCCTCGGCATCGTCTGGACTCGTGGTCGCGTAGCCACATAGACCGCATGAGGTATAACCCGCACACTAACACGGAACTCGTAGCTCGCATAGGTCCCTGGACGCGTGAGGTATCCTCGCATCATAGTCACACAGCTGCACGAGGTATACCTGTTATACCGTATTTCAGTATGTATGCGTGGGGCGTGCGTAGAAAATTTGAACTTGAGAATTAGGCCGAATTAACTTTGTTCACAACACGGTTAGAGTCGTTTTTGACAAAGCGTTTTCCACGACTTCGTATGGGAATTTCGGCTATGTCATTTTTATTTTTGCGGATTTTTTTAGAGGCGAAACATTTTGGACCAACAAGAGGCGACACTTGTCACCTCTCATTGGAACCTTGGGCGGAAATTGTGGTGGCGAAAGTGTGGCTTTTGTGTTCAAGTTTTGGTAGGATATTTTTGTGTTAGTTTGCTAGTTTGCACTTGGAAAGATCTTGGACCTACACTTGCCTTGCACTTGGCAAGATCTTGGCCATTGGTTGGCCTTGGCTTGTCCTATAAATACCCTCTCCATTTGAAGACTTCTTCATCCTTAAATTTGCCTAAGTCTTGAAAGCTCTCTTTCTCCCCCCTTGTGAGCCCTTGGCCGAGAGCCCCTCTTCCCCCGGCGAGAGTCCCCACTGAGTGGGGTAGGTAGAGGGTAGACACCCCACTCCAGAGGTGCTTGTAGTGGGGTACCCACAGCCTAGTAGTTTTCGTATAAATACCCCCCCTCTTGTTAGAAATACTCTCAAAAGTATTGTTATAATGCCCAAATTACCTTAGCCGTATACCTTGTAGTAATCTAAGGTTATACTTACAAGCCGAAATACTATTATACTTCCCTTAGTCACAAAAACCGAAACCACTGAAATCTCCATGGTTAGTTGGAGTAATAAGTAGAAGTTGGTTAGAACTTCTAAGGGTTGTTTGGAGGCGGGTCGAGCACACAGAGTAGGAGCTAAACCTTGCTCGGGATCGACATTTAAACTCGGATAATTATGGGCTTATCGAGGTAAATATCTTGTCCTCTATTGTAATTGGAAATTACATGTTGTATGATTATAAAGGTGAAGTATACGATATATAGAACTCAAGGTAGTTATCGGCAATGTCTTTTGACTTAAGCTGAATAATAAGAAACCTTTTGAAAGAAAGTCTTGTTGTATTTACATAGGGTGTATTCTGATGAACTTGTGTAGCTTTTACGTGAGGTAGAATCGTACCGTCAGGTTAGGCGTGCAAACCCCATGGTTGGCTTGGTAGCGGCCTCGATAGAGGAGGAGATTTCTGTTGTTGCGGGGAGAGTCTTTGCGAATTTTACGTAGAATGTTCTACGATAAGATCTAGATGTTAATAAAGCGCCTTGTGGCCTTATAGGTTGAAATCTGCGTGTGGCGCGATCTACTTGGCTTAAGGAGTAGCCGGCGGCGGTACTTGGAGTGTTTTGCTATTAGTCGATGCTCGTCGCGAGGTATGTGAACCTCTTCCTATCTCTTCTAGCATGATATATGTGAACTATGTAGTGCGGTGAAGCGTCATGTGCTAAATGTATTTGATTGGTTTAACACGTAAAGTGTTATAACGGCTTTATGGGAAGTTGGTTATAACGACTTTATGTTGGTAAGAAAATACTTGTGGTTTTAAAAGGTAAGCGATTTGAACTATAAGCGGCTTGTTATGTGTTAATAAAGAACTTGAAGTATTTCAAAAGATTTTGAATCATTTGAAAGAAGAAGTAATACTTGGTTTTGAAAACTTAAGAGTTATACTAGCTTTATGGGAAGTTAGGTAATAACGGCTTAGAATGTTTCTTGATTTGAAATCGAATTTGTATCGACAAACCAACTGCGGCGTTAATAAAGGAAATGTTTTGTGATTTAGTATTATTAAAATCAGTAGAAACTTCCATCTGCATAGAAGCTAAGATGAGACAAAATGATGTTTCCTAGATCATGGCTGCTGTAATAAGATTGTTATAAACAAGAATATCCTACTCACATATAAGACTTATGTTGCTTAGATAGTTTAAAGGAGAATTATATTCTTAAATGAATAAGACTATGAACTACGAAACCTTTCTAAAATAAGAAACGTGAACATTTGAAATTAGACAAACTTGGACGTTTGGATAATAATGTTGTTACTTGATTTTACAAAGATAAGTGTTTTGATTCACTTCAAAAGATAATCACTCTATTTTCATATACTACGGGTATTGTGTGACTTTTGTGAAAGTAACGTATCTTTTAAAAAGTTAATGTATGAAGTACTTTGGGAATAGAAACCCGAACATGTTGACATATAGTAGAAAGTAACTTGTGAGTATAATTTGATTGTGTTGGTTTGTGATAGCCTTGTAATACCTTCGTGATGCTTTGATAAGTAATCATATTAGGATGCTACGTGTGTTAGTATTCTGTGATGTTGGTGTAAAGGGGTTTTCCCTTGATTGTGCTTATGTTGTTTAAGCGATAAAGCGTTATGTTGGTATTATACCACTCACGTGTGTTCCGGGGTTAAGCTGCCCTCCGTCTGGGGTAGACTCGAGTGATGCAGGACCGTGATTGAGAATACCTCATGCGGGTCACAGGGCCTATGCGGGCTACGAGAGTTCGAGTTAGTGTCGCGGCCTTTATGGTCATGCGGTTGCATGTGGCCATGCGGTGCGAGTCGGGGCGATCGGGAGTAGCTACCCTCGATGCGGGGTTATACCTCATGCGGGCCTATGAGGCGGCCTATCGCGGGCTGCGGGAGTTCGAGGCTAGGCAGCGCACATTTGATATTGCGAGCGGCGACCGGCTTTGATCATGTGGCCGGTCTGAAGCGGATATCATGATACATTTTATGACCTTGTTAGTCTTGTAGGTGTTAGTAGGCGGCTATGCCTTCGTTACCCGTCTTGTTTTATTTAGACACGGTGGGACACATTTGTTCATGTATTCCTTGGTGCTTTTCTATCATTGGCCGGCGGTGAGGAAGGTATTCCACGGGCATGATTGATGTTGTGGGCGTGAGACCCATTGTTATATTGGATGATGACTTGGCGTGAGTCACGACTTGATATATTTGCTTATTTATTGTGGCGTAGTTTGGTTATCATACATGTCTCTGCTTTATATAGACTACTATGATTTCATTTACAGTATTTTCATATTCACATACTCGGTACTGTTATCTTGACCTCGCCCGAAGCTGCGTTCATGCCGCGAGTAAAGGTACACGATCGTTGATCCTCGCTCTTAGGAGTCACGGTTCAGCGTTTGGGAAGCTCCGTTCATACGGAGGATTATCTTAGTATAGTCCCTGTTGTTGTAGGTGCTTACATTCGGGGTATGGCGGGGCCACTGTCCGTCGTTGTTATCATATCATTCGTAAGTGCATGAAATCTTGTTGTGGGCGGGGTTTGTAAAAAGATTAAAGCTATTCGAGTTGAAAGAGTTGTTGTTTCTATATATATGCGAAAAGGCAAGTTTTCCTGAGTTATTGTTTATACTTAGTTATTTTATGTTATTGATTTATGTTCGCTGATTTTCTCGATGTATGACTCTTGGGGTGCGGGGTAAGGCACGATCCGGGCGAGTTAGTCGTGACAAAAGTGGTATCGAGCGATTAATCCTCGGAAAGTGTCTGACCGTATCGATGAAGTCTTGATTATCGGTGTGTTGTGCACCACGCAATGTCGAGAGGCTATAGGATATTTAGGATTGGTTTCTATTTCTTCTCACTGAGATCGTGCCTTAGAGGTGTTGTAAGTTGGACCTCTAACGTATTTCTTTCCACTAGTTATGCCTCGCGTGAGCGGCAAACCAGGAGGCAAAGCGGCGGAGGCTGCGAGTAAATCTGAGAGGTTCACGTGAACTGAGCCCAATCATCACACAGGTGGTGCTTCATTTAGGGAGTTTGCGGCGTCGCTGCCCAGTGAGATTAGCGGCGGCGATTCCTCTCTGCGCCATGATATTTGAACCAGTTCGCGGCCAGGAGCAGAAAATATATATTTCAAGGCGACCACTGTATTTGACTACGGAAATGCCGATGTACGCGAGTTTTGATGAATATCAGCGAGAAGGTTGTGCAAGTAAGTTCTTGATTGAAGCTTGAGCATGGCACGTATGCGGGCTTATGCGCGTGAGCAACGTGAGATCGGCGGGTTAACGAAGGGCGAGAAGAGGTCGAGTAGCGAGTCGCTTTGGTAACTTGCGGCGATCGCCTCGCGGCAGATTAGATTATGCGCATCCACGGTGCGAAAGGTCCTCCGCGGGGTTCGGGGCGTTAGGTATCGAGGAGTTGGTGAGCTCGAGCTTAGGTTCCACGGCTGCGTAGGTTCGGCCCGGCCGGATTGATTTTCCCCAGTGTTCACGATGTGGCGAGCGTCGTCCGGGAATGTCGTCTTTTAGATGGTACTTGTTGTACTATGGCCGTCAGTGCGATGTCGAAAGAGTGTCCTTGCGGAGGACTTAGCCTTGAGGATCGGTGGGTAGTTCGTCATCTCCCCTAGCTATCGCCACTACGAGGCGGTTTGATTAGAACGACTAAGGAGTGAAGCGATGAGATATAGATATATCCTTAACCTACAGAGATCTGTATGTGTGATAAGGTGAGTATACCTTAAGTGCTATGTTACGATAGCGATGTGTTAGTTGTGATTAGAAATCATGGTGGGTTAGCAGAGTAAGATTGTGGGGATAGAGAAGGTGTGAGCCTTAGAGTTTTATACGTAGAGACCTTAGAGGTAAGGCCGTCTCGAGTAAAAGATGTATTGTTTATGTTTGACCCTTATAGGAGTGCATAGTGCACGTGAGTTATGTTTGTGGGATTAGTCACGAGTAGTGTGGAATGAAAGAGGGTAGTTGAGCTAAGAAGACCGCTAGGTTTTAAATAGCGTGATTAGGAGAGTTTTCCTTGGAGGCTAGCGTTTAGCGCGTTCTTGGTCGGGTTGAGGCCGCGTTGCGGGTCAACCAGCGGCATGTTTGGTGGTGGGGTCGGTTGTGGTGGTCGCGCTTGTGGTAAGTCACGAGGTGTTAGGCGAGTTTAGTTAACCAACGTATGGTCGTGGATGCGTTCGACCGAGAGTCGGGCGAGGAGGTCGGCCGTCTTGTCTTCAGCAAAGCCGTTTACTCGCGAGAGGTTATGCGAGATGATATATCGAGAAAGGTTGTAAAGTGCACGAGGTGCCTACCTTCACCTTATGGCGAAGTGGAGCCAGTGCGGCTGTTTTGGTTTGGAAGTTTTACCAAGCGGGGTTAAGAACTTCGGGTGAGTCTCGGAATCGCATTCGCCTCGGGCCGGTCGTGGATTTGAGGTAGTTGTGGGATTGTTGTCTCTGTGGAGGAGTATTTAAGCTACCATTTCGGTGTTCGGATGTCGCCTTATAAAGCCTTGTAGGGCGGATGTGTAAATCGCCGTCGATTGGTTCGATGTTGGCAAGATTCAAATAGTTGGTTCGGGCTTGTTCCGGTAATTTGTGGATAGAGTAAAGCTTGTCTAGAAGAGGTTACGGCGGCTCGGAGAAATCGTGCGGATAATCGGCGGCGCTTAGAGTTGAGTTAACGGTCGGTCTTCTTGAAGGTACCACCCGGTTTGGGTGTGAGTTTTGGAAAGCGAGAGGAACTTAGCGAGTTACTTTGGGCCCTTTTAAGTTCATGTGAAAAATAGGCGGATTGCCTATATGTTAACATTTGTCGTCCGACTTAGGAAGCGATCGTCGGTCTTTCGTATTGTTATGATCGGGAAAGTATCGGAGATCCGTCAGTGTTCGATTAATGATGACCACGTTAGAGATAGTAACGAGTTTTGGAAGCGGCGATGCTCGAAATGTGGTAAGAGTTCGAGTGTCACGATAGCCTCGGGGATCGCTTACGGCCGATACCATCTGTTGAGTCGTCGGTGACACTAGAACCTCGCGGCAAAGTGACAAAAGTGGTATCACGGCGAGTAAAGGGAGAAGCGAGCATGTATGGCGGCATAGATGTGACCATTTCTTTTGTTGGAAAAAGTGTGGAGGAAGTATATTTTAGACCCGGAGAGAGGTGTTTGTGGTGATGTTAGAGGTGATTCCTCGTGGACTTGGATGTAAGTATTTTCTTGTGATTGTTTACGTGGCCATTGTGGCGAGATTGTTTCGTAAGTATGGTAGTGAAGACTATCTTTGGCGCGCGTTTGTTTGAGACTTAGAAGGAACATTGGGGCGAATGTTTCTAAGGAGGAGAATGTTATACCCGTATTTCAGTATATGCGTGGGGCGTGCGTAGAAAATTTGAACTTGAGAATTAGGCTTGGCGAATTAACTTTGTTCACAACACGGTTAAGTCGTTTTTTGAAGCGTTTTCTGACTTTTATGGGAATTTCCGCTATGTCATTTTATTTTTGCGGATTTTTCAGAGGCGAAACATTTTGGACCAACAAGAGGCGACACTTGTCACCTCTCATTGGAACCTTAGGCGGAAATTGTGGTGGCCGAAAGTGTGGCTTTTGTGGTCAAGGTTGGTAGGATATTTTTGTGTTAGTTGGCTAGTGTGCACTTGGCAAGATCTTGGCCTACTGCTTGCCTTGCACTTGCAAGATCTTGGCCATTGGTTGGCCTTGGCTTGTCTATAAATACCCTCTCCCTTTGAAGACTTCTTCATCCTTAAATTTGTCTAAGTCTTGAAAGCTCTCTTTTCCCCTTGTGAGGCCTTGGCGAGAGCCCTCTTCCCACTTGGCGAGAGTCCCACAGTGGGGTAGGCGAGGGTAGACACCCACTCCTTGAGGTGCTAGCCGTGGGGTACCCACGGCCTAGTAGTTTTCGTATAAATACCCCTCTTGTTAGAAATACTCTCAAAAGTATTGTTATAATGCCCAAATTACCTTAGCCAGTATACCTTGTAGTATTCTAAGGTTATACTTACGAAAAGCCCGAAATACTATTATACTTCCCTTAGTCACAAAAACCGAAACCCTGAAATCTCCGTGGTTAGTTGGAGTAATAAGTAGAAGTTGGTTAGAACTTCTAAGGGTTGTTTGGAGGCGGGTCGAGCACGGAGTAGGAGCTAAACCTTGCTCGGGATCGACATTTAAACTCGGATAATTATGGGCTTATCGAGGTAAATATCTTGTCCTCTATTGTAATTGGAAATTACATGTTGTATGATTATATAGTTGAAGTATACTATATATAGAAGCGAGCGTAGTTATCGGCAATGTCTTTTGACTTAAGCACGAATAATAAGAAACCTTTTGAAGAAAATCTTGACTGTATTTACATAGGGTGTATTCTGATGAGACTTGTGTAGCTTTTACGTGAGGTAGAATCGTACGTCCGGTTAGGCGTGCAAACCCCCTGGTTGGCTTGGTAGCCGGCCTCGATAGAGAGAGGAGATTTCTGTTTATTGCGGGAGAGGTCTTTGCGAATTTTACGTAGAATGTTCTACGATAAGATCTAGATGTTAATAAAGCGCCTTGTGGCCTTATAGGTTGAAATCTTGTGTGTGGCGCGATCTACTTGGCAGGAGTGGCGAGCGGCGAGGTACTTGGGCGTTTTGCTATTAGTCGATACTCGCGAGGTATGTGAACCTCTTCCTATCTCTTCTATCATGATATATGTGAACTATGTAGTGCGGTGAGCGTCATGTGCTAAATGTATTTGATTGGTTTAACACGTAAAGTGTTATAACGGCTTTATGGGAAGTTGGTTATAACGACTTTATGTTGGTAAGAAAATACTTGTGGTTTTAAAAGGTAAGCGATTTGAACTATAAGCGGCTTGTTATGTGTTAATAAAGAACTTGAAGTATTTCAAAAGATTTTTGAATCATTTGAAAGAAGAAGTAATACTTGGTTTTGAAAACTTAAGAGTTATACTAGCTTTATGGGAAGTTAGGTAATAACGGCTTAAGAATGTTTCTTGATTTGGAAATCAGAATGTGTATCGACAAACCAACTGCGGCGTTAATAAAAGGAAATGTTTTGTGATTTAGTATTATTAAAATCGGTGAAACTTCCATCTACATAAGCTAAGATGAGACAAAATGATGTTTCCTAGATCATGCATTCTTTGTAATAAGATTGTTATAAACAAGAATATCCTACTCACATATAAGACTTATGTTGCTCGGATAGTTTAAAGGAGAATTATATTCTTAAATGAATAAGACTATGAACTCTGAAACCTTTCTAAAATAAGAAAGCGTGAACATTTGAAATTAGGCAAACTTGGGCGTTTGGATAATAATGTTGTTACTTGATTTTACAAAGATAAGTGTTTTGATTCACTTCAAAAGATAATCACTCTATTTTCATATACTACGGGTATTGTGTGACTTTTGTGAAATGTAACGTATCTTTTAAAAGTTAATGTATGAAGTACTTTGGGAATAGAAACGAACATGTTGACATATAGTAGAAAGTACCTTGTGTGTATAATTTGATTGTGTTGGTTTGTGATAGCCTTGTAATACCTTCGTGATGCTTTGATAAGTAATCATATTAGGATGCTACGTGTGTTAGTATTATGTGATGTTGGTGTAAAGGGGTTTTCCCTTGATTGTGCTTATGTTGTTTAAACGATAAAGCATTATGTTGGTATTATACCACTCACCGTGTTTAGGGGTTAAGTGCCTCCGTCTGGGGTAGACTCGGTGATGCAGGACCGTGATTCGAGAATACCTCATGCGGGTCTGAGGGCCTATGCGGAGCTACGAGTTCGAGTTAGTGTGCGGCCTTTATGGTCATGCGGTCTATGTGGCCGTGCGGTGCGAGTCGGGGCGATCTTGGGAGTAGCTACCCTCGATGCGGGGTTATACCTCATGCGGGCCTATGAGGCGGCCTATGCGGGAGTGCGGGGAGTTCGGGGCTAGGCGCGCGCATTTGATATTGCGAGCGGCGACCGGCTTTGATCATGTGGCGGTCTAGAAAGATATCATGATACATTTTATGACCTTGTTAGTGCTGTAGGTGTTAGTAGGCGGCTATGCCTTCGTTACCGTCTTGTTTTATTTGGACACGAGTGGGACACATTGTTCGTATGTATTCCTTGGTGCTTTTCTATCATTGTTTGGCGGTGAGGAAGGTATTCCACGGGCATGATTGATGTTGTGGCGTGAGACCCGTTGTTATATTGGAGTGATGACTTGGCGTGAGTCACGACTTGATATATTTGCTTATTTATTGTGGCGTAGTTTGGTTATCATACATGTCTCTGCTTTATATAGACTACTATGATTTCATTTCTGATATTTTGATTTCACATACTAAATTTTTGTTATGCGACCTCCTTGAGGCTGCGTTCATGCCGCGGTAAAGGTACACGCGATCGTTGATCCTCGCTCTTAGGGTCACGATTCGGCGTTTGGGAAGCTCCGTTCCTCGGAGGCTTATCTTGGTATAGTCACTGTTGTTGTAGGTGCTTACATTCGAGGTATGGCGAACCTGTCCGTCGTTGTTGTCATATCATTCGTAGAAGTGCGTGTAATCTTGTTGTGGCGGGGTTTGTAAAAGGATTAAAGCATTCGAGTTGAAAGAGTTGTTGTTTCTATATATATGCGAAAGTCAAGTTTTCACGAGTTATTGTTTATACTTAGTTATTTTATGTTATTGATTTATGTTCGCTGATTTTCTACGATGTATGACTCTTTGGGGTGCGGGGTAAGGCACGATCCACGGGCCGAGGTTGGTCGTGACATACCCGCGTCGGAGGCGACTTAACCCTCGGTATTATGTCAAGAGGTGAGTGATATAGTACTAACATAACAGCTTATCGTTAAACAACATAAGCACAACAATAATACCCTTTTACACAAACATTACAAGACACTAACACCCATAGTATTATGTCTACTCATCAAACCATCTTTTTATGTTTTCCAGAAATCAATATAAGTCTTTTGTAAACACACAAGTAAACCGTTCCTTTTATCTTTCTTAAGTTGTTATACCTAGCTTCCCATAAAGCTAGTATAACTCTTAAGCTTTTTGTTTAAAAACCGATTAGTTCTCTTCTGTTAAAAATGATTGATATTATTTTGAAATGCATCAAGATTCTTATTATTCGGGCTTAAGTCAAAAGACATTGCGTAATTATTGTCGAGCTTAAGTAAAAAGACATTGCCGTAGTTATTATTCAGTTAACACATGTACGTCTACCGTACTATATATATATTTTAAAATATCATGCTTAGGAAGAATCACATACCTTCTCGGCGAAATCCACCTGCCAAGTCGAATATGTCGTATGAGAGAATCAACCTATAATAGTCGAACCGTCTATCAACGTCCGGACTACTGCATGTGATTCTATGAAGAGGTTCTCTATCCTACAGAAAATTGGGCAGACTTCCTGCCGTCGAGCTACTCAAGTCTCATTGTGAAAGCGATCCTAAGTAAGTATAGTTCAATTATTCTTCTTATAAACCCTTCTACTTTGTGATAACGATTCAATTCTATTCCTTAATATTCTTTCATATCTTATACTCAAGTCTTAACTATTCTTATATGTAATATCCAATTACAATAGAAGGACAAGAGTATTTACTTGACAAGCCCAAAATTATCCAAGTTAAAAGTCGCTCACTGAGCAAGGTTTAGCTCCTAACATGCGCTCAGATAGCTCCAAGAACCCTTAGAAGTTCCCAACAACTTCTACTAAGATACTATAAGGGAATTGGGCTAGGGTATTTGGAAGACAACTATCTACCAAAGGGGGTAGTGTTTCGGCTAGGGCTTCCTTTAGAGGGGGGGGGGGGGTATTCGGCCAAGGCCTTCACAAAGGGGGGGGGGGGAGTGGGAGTGTTGGACGAAAAGCTTTAAGAGAGGGGGAGGGATTTTAGACTTGGAAAGTTTGTTTTGTGGATGAAGAACTCTTCATCTTAAGGGGGGTATTTATAGGTCAAGAAATGCCAACCAATGGCCAAGATGATGCCAAGTGCAAGGCAAGTGTAGGGTGGAGATTCACCCAAGTGCCCTTATCCATCTACTACACAAATATCCTACGACTCCTTGACTTTGTGCAAGGCACAAAAACGTGCAACCTTGGCCCATGTTTGCCGTCGATGAGGGTGACAAGTGTCACCCTCCCATTAATCCAAATGTTTCTCTCGGAAAAATCCGCAAAAATTATAAATGACATAGCCGGAATTTACCCTACGCGAGTTTAGTAAAACGTTTCGTCGAAAAACGATTCTTTTAGTGAGTTGTGCACAAACTTTTTCGTCCATAATGCCTAACTAAGGCTAATCTTTTGTACGTACACCCTTACGTACATACTCTGGAAATACGGGGTATAACATGATGTATATATGTACAAGTGTATTTATTAGGGGCTATGTGTGTTGCCTAGAATGGTTATGAATTACCATGAGTTGGTTAATGTAACGACCCGTTCCGGGGCCCGTTACTGGTGCCTTACCCAGGGCACCCTAGTGATACATACATCAGAGAAAATCAGCGGAACACAAAACAAGAGTCATTTAACAAGAGATAAATGAATAAACAGGCCAACCAAAACAGTTGCCTTCAGTATAGACATAAAACACAAACAGTTTAATCCTTTTACAACCACACAACAACATTTCTGCACTTAAGATATATACAATGACTATGGCGGACAGGCCCGCCATACCACTGAATGTACAAGAACCTACAACTCGAGGAACACCTACTAAAAGATAAGCCTCGGAGAAACGGAGCTTCAAATCTGTTGAACTGTGATCCTATGGCGAGGAACCACGGCCGATGTACCTCACTGCGGCATGAACGCAGCCCCCGAAGTCGATAACAGTACCAAGTATGTGAAAGCCCATAATATCAAATGAAATCATACTAGTCTATATAAAGCAGGAGACATGTATGATAACCAAACTACAGTTCACAACATAAAACAGTCATCACTCCAATGGGTCTCACGCCCACAACATCAATCAGGTTCGCATTATGGCCGCATGCCCCCGGAATACTGCATCGGTGTAGACATGTCCATGATGCAACAATAATACCAATGTCCCATGGCCACATGCCCGGACGCATCGGTGTAGACATGTCCATGTGACCTCAACAACAAGACAGAAATCCAAATGGAAGCATACCCGTGCGCTACGCATCGTGTCAGTATGTCCAAAGGGAAAAATAAGACAACATTCCAAATGGACGCATACCCGTGCGCTACGCATCGTGTCAGTATGTCCAAAGGGAAATCACAAGGCGATAATCAACATGGAAACATGCGATGCGCTCGCATCGTGTCGATATATCAGCGATTAACACAAGACCTTAACCAAAATGGAAGCATACGTGCGCTACGCATCGTGTCGATATGTCAGCGATTAACCACAAGACCTTAACCAAAATGGAAGCATACGTGCGCTACGCGTCGTGTCGGTATGTCAGCGATTAACAACAATAATACTATCAGCGAGGCGTGCGTGGAATTTCTCCGTCGCTGCGCGTCGAGTAAGTTCTCAACCAGTCAACCGAATCTGTCGAGACGCGGTAACACGAAACACAACGATTGTACAATAAAGGCTATCATCACAAGCATAGGCAAGTTTCACAACAACAAGCATAGGCAAGTTTCACACAACTCAAAGTACTTTCATTTTATGCCAAAGTCGGTTTTAACCCCAAAGTACTACATCGTTAAGTTCTTTTAAAGAGATCCATTACTTTTATAAAAGTCACGATACGTAGTATTGGAATGACCAACCCACCTTCCTTTTCAAAATCAAGTAACAACATTCTTTTCCTAAGTTCGGTTGCCTAGTTTCAATTACTCAAGCTTCTCATTTTCAAATGGTTTCATAGTTTCCCAAACTTAATCACTTGATTCCTTTTTAGAACAATTGAGTAACATATGTCATATCGTGAGTAGTTTATTCTTGTTTATAACGATCTTATTACAGCGACCATGATCTAGAAAATGTAATATCATTTTGTCTCATCTTAGCTTCTATGCGGATGGAGGTTTCTCTGGTTTTAATACAACACATCATTATTGATATTTTCCTTTATTAACGCTGCGGTGTGCAGCCGATACACGTTCGATTCCGAAATCGGTAAAACATTATCCCTTTAAAACCAAGTACTCATTACTCACGAATGAGGTTTCACACAAACATCCACATTAAAACAAATAAGTTAAGTCTCTTATCTTATAAGATCAAGTCTCTTAACTTCTAACATCGATAAACCATTTTCACTTACATAAGGTCGTTATAACTAACTTCCCATAAAGCTATTATAACACCCTATGTTTTAGACCAACCAAATCACTTAGCACGTATCGTCTGCGTACTACATAGTTCACAACAATCATGCTAGAAAGATAGGAAGAGGTTCACATACCTCGCGACGATTTATCGACAATAAGCAAAATGCTCCAAGTACTACAACGCACTAGCCCTTTCCACTCCTTGAGTAGAATACGCTACTCTTAGTACTTTCACCTATAAAGGTCCAAACGTCTATTAACCCAAAACACAAGTTTCTATCTTTCTATAGAAAATTCGCGACACCTCACCCATGACAGCGTAAATCTCTCTCTCTATCGAGGCCTGCTACCAAGCCAACCGGGGTTTACCGTCTAACCGGGCGTGTACAATTCTACTCGATACTACACAAGTCTCTGCAATACAGTCTATGTAAATACTGATTGATTCGATTCTTTATTCTTGGGCTTAAGTCAAAAGACATTGCCGAATACTAAGTATAGTTCCATATATAGTATACTTCAACTATATACTCTAACAAACATGTAATTTCCAATTACAATAGAGGGACAAGATAATTACCTCGATAAGCCCAAAATTATCCAAGTTAAATGTCGATCCTTAGCAGCGTTTAGCTCACTACTCCGTGCGCTCCAAACAACCCTTAGAAGTTCTAACCAACTTCTACTTAAATACTTCCACCAACAATGAAGATTTTCTTTAGGGTTTCGGTTTGAGACCAAAGGGACAAAAGGTAGTATTTCCGGGCTCTACGTATAGAGGTATCTTTGGAATACTACAAGGTACAAGGCTAAGGTATTTTGGGCATTATAACAATACTTGGAAGACAACTTTCTACCAAGGGGGTAGGCTCACTAGCCTGACTAGGCTAGGGGAGGGTGTTCTCGGCCAAGGGCCTCTTTCTAAGGGAGAAGGGAGTTGGGCGAGAGCAACAACAAGGAGAGGAGGATTTCAAGACTTAGACAAAGTGAGGAGTGAATGAATAAGTCTTCACAGGGAGGGTATTTATAGCAAAGCCAAAGGCCAACCAATGGCCAAGATCTAGCCAAGTGCTACACAAGTGTAAGGCGAGATCAAGCCAAGTGCACCTAACCTACTCCACAAATCCTCACAAATATCTACACAAATATCTACTACAACTTGCCCGTCCATTCGGCCCTAGCGCCCTTCAGTCCACCAACGAGAGGGTGCCAAGTGTTGCCCTCTCGTTGGTCCAAAACGTTCCGTCTCTCGGAAAAATTCGCAAAAATACTAAACGACATAGCCGGAATTTTCCCTTCGTAAGCTTAGTAAAACTTTTCCGTCGAAAACTCACATCTTTCTTTCTTTTCAAAATTTCTGCCGTACTCTCGTACGTACGTCCTCACATACATACCCTGCAACTACGGGGTATAACAGGTTAAGCCTTAGTAAATTCTTGGAAGGTGTGAAACAATTGATTGAATCCACACCTAGGCTTTATGTATGTACTGATTTTATATAGTCAGGAAGTAATGAACTATGTAGGATGGTGATTGACTCTTAGGAGATCATGTTTAATTGAGTTGATAGCATACCATGTTGTTAGATTAAGCGGTGTGGTACGCTTAAGTGATTGCGTGAATAATAATGGTATGGAGTAATTAGAGTTGTTGTGAGTAAGACAACATGTTTGTGAGAGATTGAGAAGCTACATTTCCGTATGTGAGGATTGATAATGTAAGCTTGGAACATGGAATAATTGTGAACCTTGGAACATTGATGACCGCAGAGACCTTAGATGTAAAATACCTTCTCGGGTAGAAAGATTTATTACAGACCAAGAATGAGAATTAAGTGCGACCATGGGGCAGATTAAGGACCAATTACGGGTCAACCAATGGCATTAAATTGAGTGGGGTCAGTTTGAGGTGGTCCCGCTATGTGATAGGGTCACGAGGGTGAAAGGCCCAAGTCTAGTTAATCGTTGTACGAGTTCGTGGGCCAGCGTTACACGAGAATCGGTCGTGATAGAAGACCTTAAAGTATTAAAAAGAATTGAAGTGTTATAATTATGACTAATGAAATGCGAAAGGAAAATCCTTTTAGGCCATGAATGGGAGTTAATAGTGGTAATGTACACTCTAGATTTGAGATGTATATGTATGTGTGATACATTATGTCCATATGTGGCATAATTGGTTTCGTTAAAGTGTAGTTTAAGGAGACTATACCAAGATTTGTTTAGCATGGACCTAGTATGAACATTCGGGACGAATGTTTCTAAGGGGGGAAGGATGTTACACACCGTATTTCCAAGGCAATGAGATGAGAACGTACGAAGGAAATTGAGATTTGAATTTCGGAAGGAAAGAAGGATTACTTTTCTTAAGGAAAAATCTCGGGAATTTGTAAAGGAAAAGGTTTATTAATTGGAATTCGGTTCTCAAATTTGGTATTTGAGACTTTTGGAATATATTAGAATTATGGATTTTTAAATTCAGATTTGGTCACGTGGGGCCCACGGGAAAATTTTATGGTTTTGTGGGGCCCACAATATTTTGAGATATTTTGACCAATTATGGATATTTTGAGGATGAAAATATTTTTAGACCAATGAGAGGGTGACACGTGGCACACCCCTTTGACTATTTGACTTGGTCTTGGAAGATATTTTGGAGACAAGTGGAGGTGGGTCCCACTCCACTTGTCTTGCTACACATTGTCCATACACTTGTCAAGCATCTACACTTAGAAACATATTATATACACATAGAGGCTTGCAAGACTTCATTTGCACAACACTTAGAAATATTTCATCTCTTTCCCTCTTCTCTTATGCTCTCGGCCAAGGTTGGCATATTTCAGCCAACTTTGGAGAGGTATATATCCTGGTATACAAGGATTTTTTAGGTGTTTCAAAATCCTAAAATTAAGTTCGTCTAGTCTAGTTTCCAACTCAACAAACCGTTTGTCGACCGGACATCGGAGTAAAGATTTATGGACATCACAAGTTCGGCTGACAAAACAGTGAGCAAAAATGCTACACTAGGCCGAGAATAGAGGGTGAAACCCTAGGGGTTCCGTCGACTTTTTGGTGATGGAATGTGAAGGGAAGTTTCTCCTAAGGTTGTAGGGGATACATATATGTGATTGGATCTTGAAGAAGTGGAGCGAAACGAAAACTACCGGCCATTGTTGAGCATTCTGCCCGGGACGTTTTTGGGCACAAAAATGAGGTAATAGTTCCTCTAAAATTAAAGTAACTGGATATTACTTATTGTTATAATATATAGATGAATTCATATTAAGGAAGAAATTGAAAATAAGATGTGTATGAGGTAGATATGTTGTTGGCCGATTTGAGACAATTTTGTGCCCTTGGTTTCGTTGGTTTTTGTTGTTGTTAAACGTCATTAATCGCATGTTAAAATGAAGGGAAGATGGTTGTTACAAGTTGATGTTGTTTGTATATAAATTTTGAAATACGAATTGGATCATAAGGAGTTATAAAGAGGACTTTGGTTGTAGTAGTTGGCCGGAAAAACTGCATGAAAGCGTGAGGCGTTGTTGTGCAGTTTTAGGGACTGTTTTAGATGTGTTGTATGCTGGAAAATCATCCCCTATATTTCATGTTTAATGTAGTAGATTGCTAATGAAAACCCCGATGGAATAAGGGTGTGGAAAGGCGTTGAAAGGCCTCACATTCCACCCTCGTTATAGTTAATTGTGGACTGTTTTAGGGGTTGTTTTGTTATGGTTTTGTGGCAGAATTTTACACGTCCTGTTGGGCGTATAATCCCCTTTGATTAGCTGAGTTGGTTGTGCCTTAAATTGTTACGCCCCGTAATTCAAGAGAATAAGATGAGAACGTACGAAAGGAAATAAGTTTTGAATTTGGAAAGATAAGTTGGCAAAAATGTTTTAGGCAAATTTTTAGTCAACTTTGAAGTGCGATATATCCAAGTTTATTAAGAGTTTTTAGGTGTTTAAAAAGCCTAATATGAAGCTCGTTGAGTCTAGTTTCTAACGCAACAAACCGATCGTCGATAGGACTTCGGAGCGGAGAATTATGGACGTTAGAAGTTCAGTTGGCAGAAGTGAAGGAAAAATAATCCGATCGGGCGCCACGGTACAGCGCCGATTGCGGGGCAGGCGGATTTTTTGTAGAAAAAGGGTAAAATTAGAAGATATTTTTGTAGAGGGCCTATGGGAGGGCGACAAGTGTCCCTCCCAACTTGTAAGGCAAGCTAGACCTTATATTATGGCCAAAGTATTGCAAGACTTGACCATTTGCAAGATTTCATTCTAAGAAATTGCTCCTCTCTTCTCTCTCAAAAGTTGATAAACCCTAAGTGTGATGAAATTTTTGGAAAGGCGACAAGAAGGATATATGTTGGCAAGCTTGTAGGGGTTACGTAGAGGTGATTTTAACGTGAAGAAGAATTTCGGAAAAAGGGATTATTGAGGTAAAATCTTCACCTTCTTAATGTGATTGAAGATTACATGTTATAGTAGTTAGAAAATGAGCATGTGGTATATATATTGAAGTTTGAAAATATTTGGATCATGTCGACTTGTTGAAAACCGAAAATGGGCATGTTAGTCACTAATGTTGTAATCAATTCGGTTGTTAGCTAAAATCGTTACATGTTATATATAGAAGGGTATATAGTTGTTATAATTGATTATGACTTATATAACATGTTAGAATAACGATTTGGATTGAAAGGATTTGAAAAGGATGATATGTGAGCATGTTGTAGCCGAGAAGTTGCCTTAAACTAATTGGATTATTTAATATGAATTGTGGGGTAGAATTTTACACGTCCGATTAGGCGTGTAATCCCCTTTGTATTGCTGAATTGTTGGGCCTTAAATGTGGCGTTAGGTTAAAGGAAGTGCTATCCAATTTTCCGTAGAATATGTGCACGCCGACAGTGATGGAGGATGCCACGGGCGCATTACATGGATATGTCTTACACTTACGGCTGTCGGCAGTGATGGAGGATTCCACGGGCACGCTTTGAGGTGTTGCGGGCCTGAGACCCTTACTGGACTGTGTGATGGTTTTGAGGGCTTGTGTCCCTAGCCATGGTGTGACTATTGTTTATGTGTTGAATAGTCTTTTAAAAGGTAAAACTGACTTTCATTTCGGCAAGACGCGGTTGTACTGTTAATTTGGTTATCATACATGTCTCCAGCTTTATTTTAGACTATTATGATTTAAATTACAATACTTTCAGTTTTACATACTTGGTACATATTTTGTACTGAACTCCTTCGGGGGGTTGCGTTCATGCCGCAGGTTGAGGTACATAGCTTGCTGATCCGCACTCTTGGGATCACTGTTCAGTTCTTGGAAAGCTCCATTTCTCCGGAGGCTTTGTCTTTTGGTACGGTTCCCTGAGGTTGTAGATCTTTGTACATTCAGGGGTATGGCGGGGCCCTGTCCCGTCACATTTGTTATATCAAAACTCTTAGAGGTCTGTAGTCATATCTTGTGGGTCACTTTGAAAAAAAAAGGTAACTGTTTTTGGTTTTATATATATATCCCGGGAGGTAGCCTTATCGGCTAACCTGTTATTTATTTCTTGCTAAAGTTCATGTATGTTCCGCTGATTATCTCTGATGTATACTGTGGGTGCCTGTGTAGGGCACCAGATGTGAGCGGGTTGGGTCGTGACAAAAGTGATATCGAGCGATTAGTCCTCGGAAAGTGTCTGCATCGTGTTCAGTAGTCTTGATTATCGGTGTGTTGCACCACATCTATAATCGGGAGGTTGCAGGCGTTAGGATTGGTTTCATTCTTCTCTCTCGAGATCGTGCAATAGAGCTATCCTATTAGGTTGAATCCTCTCGACCTATTCTTATGTATCGATTATGCCCACCGGCGCGACCAGGCCCGAAGGGCAAGGCAAAGCGGGAGATGCTAGTGGCACACGATGGTTAATAGGACTCGAGCCCGGACTATGCACGAGGTTATGGCGGTCGGCGAGTTCACCACGCCAGCGGATTAGAGGAACCGAGGCGGTGTAGCTCCGCAGGTTCCGATACCGAGCCTCTAGTTCCGCAAAGCGGTATAGGGATTATGGAGAGCGGTCGGTTATTGACTAGCATAGTGGCAGGGCAGCGTCGTCAGGAGCAGGTAGCTAACTCTAGAGCCGACAGTTTGAGGATTTAGGACTTTCTGGGTTGTAACCCACCCGAGTTCTATGGTTTGAGATCTGAGGAGGATCCTCAGGAGTTCATTCGGCAGGTACAACAGACTATGCAGGTGCTTAGAGCCTCGGAGGCAGTCCGTTGTTGAAGCTTACCAGTTATGCGATATTGTGTTGAACTGGTTTGAGTCATGGGAGCTGTCTAGAGGTGTGGGTGCTCCTCCAGCCATTTGGGATGAGTTCACGGAGGCCTTCCTCGATCACTTTTTGCCTCCTGAGATGAGGAGAGCCCGTGTGGATAGGTTATTGTCATTGAGACAGAATGGGAGGACCATGTTACACCCAGTATTTACAGGACATGTTTTAAGAACGTACGTAAGAACTCACAAGTGTTGAGAATTGAGACTTGTAAAAATTTATCGGAATTATGAAATTGTCGGAAAACGAATATTGTGACGAATGGGAGGGCGACACGTGTCACCCCCCCTTATAGTTGTCTTGGACGAAATATGTCATGGCCAAAATGGTCATTGACCATAGTCTTATGATGACTAAGTCTTGCAAGTAGTGAGCTTGAGAATATTGACTAAGTCAAAGGGTCCACAAAGGCTTGATATTTAATAAGAGCTCATCCAAGCCACCCATTTGTTTACATCTTGACCCTCCATTGTACTATATAATACTAGTAGTAGCAAGACAATCTTAACACTTAGAAATAATTTCAAGAAAATTGAAGAACACACAAGGTTGCTCTCGGGTTCAAGGCTATTTGAAAAAGAAATTTTTTTGTTTCTTGTCCATTAAGCTCCACACTTTAAACCAAGGTTCTTGAGTGTATTGTAAGTGTATCTCAATAGAAAAATCTCGGAAAAAGATAGTTTTCGTATTAGTCATGAGTGAAAACCTAGTTGCTTTCTAGGTTTTGTTTGGAGGTTTGAAGGAAATTTGTTGGTGTTGTTCTAAGGGTCTCAAGTAGCGGATTGAGGTGTCTTGAAGAGGCTCTAAGTTGCTAAGGAGCGACTTCGGTTTTGGAGTTGGATTAAGATTCGTTGAGGTATAATCTTGTCTCTTAAAAGTGTTACAAGATTATTTATATTGTTGTTAGCTTTACATGTTGCTAGTATGAAGTATATGTGTTGAAGTTTATAAGTATTATGGATTGCTTGTGGCCTTAAAATCCGAAATGTAATGTAAGCCATGTGAAGTTGGATTACAATTTGGTCGTTTACTAGAATCGTCGCATGTTACTTACTTGAAGATTATAGTAGTATAATCGATTGCGACTTGATATCATGTTATGCTAACAATTTGGATTGAAATGGAAATTGGATAAGAATTGATGTTATAGTACCTCAAGTTAGCCGAATTGGCCTAGTAAGTTGTATTAGTTTTATATCGTTTGTGGGGCGGAATTTTACACGTCTAGTAGGCATGTAATCCCCTATTGTTGGTTGCATTGATTGGGCCTTAAATGTGGCGTGTTTGGTTATTGAATTCGGCCTTGAAAAAGGTGGCAAAGTAAGTAGAAACAAAGGAGGTGCTGTCCGATTTTCCGTAGAATTTAGAGACTTTACACTTATAATATTCTACGTTTGAAGTAAGGCGTTAATAGACGTATTGTGGATATTATAGGTTGACATTCTACGGGCGGGATTTTGTACTTGGCAAGTGGTTTGACCCGAAGAGGTATGTAGAACTTTCCTATCTTTTGAGCATGACTAGTTGTACGTATATAGTACGGTGAGCGTCAAGACCTTGATATCCTTTACTAGTTTTATGAATAGCCAAGTCGGGTGAGTTAGGAGATTAACTCACTTCTTTGAAAATATTAAGGATGTCTTAAGTTTTATTAAAGTTAAGGGACTTGAAGAGTTTTAAAGTATGTGATACTTGTTTCGTTTTAAACGTATAAGTCCCTTGGATAGGAAATTGTACTTGACTAAGGTATAAAGTGAATATAACGACTTTATGGGAAGTTGGTTATATTATCTTTATGGAAAGATAAATGACTTGATTTAATGAAAGGCAATTTGATTTTAAGGCATCAATTGCCTAAGGTTTTATAAGAAAAGGAGTCACTTGATTTAGAAACCTAACTTTATTTCTAAAGGTATTGTGCCTTGAAACGTAATTTCGACTTGATACTATGGTTAATAGTATCTTGGAACTTTTATACTAAAAAGAGTCATTTGTTTTGTCACGACCCGATCCCGGGCCCGTGAATGGTGCCTTACCCCGGGCACCCTAGTGATACAACATCAGAGAAAATCAGCGGAAATAAAACTTTAAACATGAAACAAGAGATAAGATCATAAAACAGGCCAACCAAACGGTTACCTTCCAATAAAATATATGTATACAAATCTTTCAAACCGAACAGTCTAATCCTTTTTACAAACCCCGCCACAACAAGATTACTGCACCTCTAAGAGTTTTTATAAAACATGACGGGACGTGGCCCGCCATACCCTGAATGTACAAGAACCTACAACTCAGGGTAACATACCAAAGATAAGCCTCCGGAGAAACAAAGCTTCCCAACGCTGAACTGTGATCCTAAGAGCGAGGATCAGCAATCGATGTACCTCTACCTGCGGCATGAACGCACTCTCAAGAAGGTCGATAACAGTACCAAGTATATGAATCGAAAATATCAGAAATGAAATCATAGCGATCTATATAAAGCGGAGACATGTATGATAACCAAACTACGATTCACAATAAATAAGCGAATATGTAAGTCGGGGACTCACGCCGAGTCATCACTCAAATATAACTATGGGTCTCACGCCGCAACATCAATCATGCGTGGAATACCTTCCTCACCGCTAGCCTATGATATAATAACACCACGAGTACACACGAACACCAAGTCTGCATGCTATACAACTAAACCACGGCCGATACGGCAAGTATGAAAGCCGACTACCGGATACCAAGGTCGTGTCACGTAATGACCGGCAAGTACGAGGGCTAACTACGGTGCACCAAAGTCAGATCACGAGACTTCGTCACTAAACTGAACGGGGCAAGTGCAAGGGCTAATTACCAGGTACCAAGGCCGAATCAGCCACGAGATGGGGCAAGTACGAAAGCAGACCACCAGATACCAAGGCCGATCAGTAAAAACCTCATGGAGATCTAGTCCATGGAATAACACTATCAACAGGGAAACGAACCCTCATCATGGCCGCATACCCGTGGACCATCCATCGAGTCAATATGCCCATGGACTATCATAGTGGAAGCATACCCGGGCCACCCATCGTGTCGAGATGTCCAAAATGATCAAGAATAACACGACCGCCCTCCATTCGAGACGCGAACATAAGAATACAACACTTTGCACAACAAGGCTATCATACACAAACATAGGAAAGTTACACACAACTCAAGGTACTTTTTATTTATGCCAAAGTCCAGGTTTTAATCCCAAAGCACTACGTATGTTAAACTCTTTTTAAAGGCTCCATTTCTTGTACAAAGGTCCCCCTATACCCAAAGATAGAGTGACTAACATCTTTAAGTAAACCAAAACAACTTCCATACTTTCCTTTTAAAACTAAATTAAGGCAATACCATGCCTTCTTTTTAGACCAAAACACTTCTCCTTTTAAAGTCAAGTTACCACTTAAAAACCAATGATAAAACCATTCCTTTGTTTTCATAAAGTCGTTATAACTAACTTCCCATAAAGCTGTTATAACACTTTATGTTTTAAACCAATTTTAAGACAAAACAATGCCTTTCTTTTAAACCAAAGACTCTTTAATTTCCTCAAGTCTCTTTTAGAAATCAAGTTCCTTACTTATTCTCATTTCCAAATCAAGAAACATTATTCTTTAAAACCAAGTACTCATTACTCACGAATGAGGTTTCACACTTCTTAACAACTTTCACATCAATTCAATTAAGTCAAGTCTCTTATCTTTTAAGATCAAGTCTCTTAACTTCTTAAAAGCAATAAACCATTCTTTTTATCTCTCTTAAGTCGTTATACCTAACTTCCCATAAAGCTAGTATAACTCTTAAGCTTTCAAACCAAGTATTATTCTTCATTCAAAAAGGATTCTTAATTCTTTTGAAATACTTCAAGATTCTTATTATTCAGGCTTAAGTCAAAAGACATTGCCGTAGAACTATATTCAGTTAACACACGTACGTCTACCGTACTATATATATATTCTTGTAAAATACTTCCAGATTCTTATTATTCAGGCTTAAGTCAAAAGACATTGCCACACGTACGTCTACCGTACTATATATATATTCTTGTAAAATACTTCCAGATTCTTATTATTCAGGCTTAAGTCAAAAGACATTGACACACGTACGTCTACCGTACTATATATATATTCCTTTAAAATATCATGCTCAAGAGTATAGGAAGAATCACATACCTCGCGACGATTATCGACTATCAACAAATAGCTCCAAAGTACTGTAATCCTGCTAGCCTTTTTCACTTCTTCGAGTAGAATACGCTACTCGCAGTACTTCACCCTATAATGGTTATACAAGTCTATCAATGTCTAGACTACTCGGTAGGATAATTCTAGATACAAGATTCTACGGAAAATTGGGCAGCACTTCCCTACCCGTCAAACTTCACAAGTCTCATCAGAGATACAAATCTATGTAAATCTGATTCAATTCTCTTCTTATATACCTTCCTTGTATATAACTTATACTTAAATCCTTAAACTTCAACGGATGTAAACTCTAATTACAAAGAAGGTCAAGCGTATTTACCTCGATAAGCCCAAAATTATCCAAGTTTAAATGTCGATCCTGAGCAACGTTTAGCTCCAACTCTGGGCGCTCTAACCCGCTCCAAACAACCCTTAGAAGTTCTACGCAACTTCTACTTAATACTTCAACTCGCTATGAAGATTTTCCTTAGGGTTTTGGTTTGAGACTAAAAGGACAAAAGGTAGTATTTCCGGGCTCTACGTATAGAGGTAACTTTTGGAATACTACAAGGTATAAGGCTAAGGTATTTTGGTATAGTAACAATACTTGGAGAGTATTTCTACCAAGGGGGGGGTGTATTTTACGAGAACAACTAGCCAAAGGGGGGGGGTACCTCTCGGCCAAGGGGCCTCACAAAGGGAGGGTGCTCGGGGCGAGAGCATCAAGAAGGGGGGAAGGGATTTCAAGACTTGGAACACATTTGTGGATGAAGAAGTCTTCAACAAGGGAGGGGTATTTATAGGACAACCAAGGGCCAAGATAAAGCCAAGTGGGGGGCAAGTGGAGGGTCAAGATCAAGCCAAGTGCACCCTAACCCTACTCCACAAATCCCTCACAAACATTGACCCTTGAATTAGGCCATGAAACATGCCACGAAATGGGCACCAATCGGCCATCTTCAACCGTCCACTTGAGGGTGACAATTGTCGCCCTCTCGTTGGTCCAAAATATTTCATCTCTCGGAAAAATCCGCAAAAATTATAAATGACATAGCCGGAATTTTCCCTTCGCAAGTTCTCAGAAACGCTTTTAGAAAACGATTCTTTACGGGGGTTGTGTACAAATTTCGAATTTTGCCTAACTTAAGGCTCAAACTTTTCTACGTACGCCCACACGTACATACTCTGGAAATACGGGGTATAACATTCTCCCCTCCTTAGAAACATTCGTCCCAAATGTTCCTTCTCATGACAGATAATGATAAGTTCCTCTTAACTTAAACAAGTTGCCAAAGCCACACCTGGCCACAAAACAACACTCGCGTAAATACTTAACCCAAGTCAACGAGGAATCACTCCTACATCACAAAAGCTTCCACCCAGGTCTAAAGGATACTTCCTTCGCAATTTCACTTCACAACAAAATTATCACTTCTATGCTCTCAACACATGCTCGCTTCTTCCCTTACTCGTCGTACTCTTCTAGTATCGCATCATACTTGATCATTACTTGGTTCAAAATCTGAGTCACTACCTCCAAACTTGGTCATCTTACTAGCCTCGATCTTCTTAAGGCCATTCTCGCCTTCACGATCCGCTTCAGTCGAACATATCCACGAACTCATACGATGGTCATCTAAACTTGGCCTAGCACCTCGACCTACCACCGGGACCACCATCCGACTGCACCAAACCGCTGCGCGTTGACCCGCATACGCCTCAACCCTCGTCGCGCCAACTCTTGCTCCTCGATACGGAACAATCTTACTAATTCACATCAGGAAAGCTACCACTTTCATTTTACACAACTCACGGAATTATCCCACAATACACACAAAGCTATCTGTACATAGCACTCAACATACAATCATCGTATCACGCATGCAAAACTCTAGAGGGTCAAGGATATACCTGAAAAGATAGGCGGTTCAAAGGACCGCTAAAATTGGGAACTTCCACCGCGACTGCCGGTAGCTCGCCGTGTATGAACATCCCGCCTAGCTATGGAAGGTGAAGAACCCGCAATCGATCTCGTAGTCTGTGCTATCCTACCGCATACCCTGGTGAGCCTCTCGCCAGATGGCCTGGCCGCAAGAATAACAATCTCCGGTTAGTATGCCACTCTCCCTTATGAAGTTTTCCACAACGCCACACCGAGACAAGGCGACCTCATCCGCGAGCACTCTACTCTCGCGAAAATCTGAAACACAGGAGCCCTGACCGCTCTCGAATATCCCGAAGGTCCCGAAGCGTGGAGGACCACTGCATCTGCGGAGGTACATAACTAGTCTGCTGCTGAGGCGGTCCGCCTCGAAAGTTATCAAAGGACCCTGCTGTTCTGGCCCTCTTCTGCTGATCTTGGTTATTCCGTCGACCTCTCCGCTCCTCACATCCAAGTGCATAAGCCTGCATGCGGGCAATGTCCATGACCGGCTGAAGAGCTACACCCGAACAAGCCTCTTCCAAGTAGTCATCGAGCCCGGTGACGTAGCTGTTATACCCCGTATTTCCAGGGTATGTACGTGAGGGCGTACGTATATAAATTTGAGCCTTAAGTTAGGCAACTTTCGAAATTTGTACACAACACCCGATTAGAGTCGTTTTTCGACGAAACGTTTCCACAGCTTTCGTAGGGAAAATTACGGCTATGTCATTAATAACTTTTGCGGATTTTTCCGAGAGACGAAACATTTTGGACCAACGGGAGGGTGACATGTGTCACCCTCACATTGGAAGGAAGTGGACGGCCAAAGGGGAATTGTTGGCACGTTTTTTGTCCAAAAATTGTGGTCAAGGGTTAGGTAGGATATTTTGTGTAGTTGATGAGCAAGTGGGACCCACAAAGACATGGCTTCATCTTGACCTTACACTTGCCTTACACTTGGATAGATATTGGCCATTGGTTGGCCATTTCTTGACCTATAAATACCCCTCTAAGTTGATGAACTTATTCATCCAAAAATTGTCTAAGTCTTGAAAAATCCCTCCCTCTCCCTATTGTTGTTTTTCGTCCACCACCCCCCTCCCCTTTGAGAGCTCTAGCCGAGAGCAACCCCCCCTAGCCTAGTTGTGCTAGTCGAAATACTACCCCCCCTTGGTAGAAATGTATTCTACAAGTATTGTTATAATGCCCAAAATACTTTAGCCATACCTTGTAGTACTTTCCAAAGTACCCTTTATCTGAAAGCCGGAAAATACTATTATACTTTCCTTTAGCCACTAAACGAAACCCTAAGGAAAACCTTCATAGTCGGTTAAAGTGTTTAGTAGAAGTTGCGTAGAACTTCTAAGGGTTGTTTGGAGCGGATGGAGCACTCGAGTAGGAGCTAAACGTTGCTCGTGAGCGACTTTTACTTGGATAATTTTGGGCTCATCGAGGTAAATACTATCGTCCTTCTAGTGTAATTGGAAATTACATATCGTAGTAGTATAGTAATGAATATAAGATTCATAGAAGAGAATTGAACTGTAATGAAGGATATTACGTAAAGACTTGAATCAAATCACTTGAAGAATATAAGTAAGTTCAATCAGATTTACATAGATCGTATATACTGATCGATAACCTTTATTGGTTGAATGTTCTGCAAGTAGCATGGGCTACTTAGAAGGTGGACCAAAGCTAGGGTTATAGCCGTGGAGCGTTTTGCTTATAGTCGATAATCGTCGCGAGGTATGTGATTCTTCCTATACTCTTGAGCATGATATTTTAAAAGGAAGATATATATAGTACGACAATGTCTTTTGACTTAAGCCTGAATAATATATAGTACGGTAGACGTACGTGTGCTAATTGAACGTGGTTATACGGCAATGTCTTTTGACTTAAGCTGAATAATAAGAATTTTGAAGTATTTCAAAATTTTTAAGAAACCATTTTTGTTAAGAGTAACACTTGGTTTTAAAGGTTTTAAAAAGAGTTATACTAGCTTTATGGGGAGTTAGGTATAACGTCTTAAGAGAGGTAAAGAAGATGGTTTACTGATTTTAGATGTTAAGAGACTTGATCTTATAAGATAAGAGACTTAACTTAAATGAATTAATATGGATTTTGTGTGAAACCTCATTCGTGAGTAATGAGTACTTGGTTTTTAAAAGGAATAATGTTTTATCGATTTGAAATCGAATGTGTATCGATAAACCATCGCAGTTAATAAAGGAAAATGTATTGAATAATTAAGTATTATTAAACCATGAGAAACCTCCATCCGCATGTAAGCTAAGATAAGACAAAATGATATTACATTTTCTAGATCATGGCTTAATAAGATTGATTATGAACAAGATTAACCTACGCACCTATGGCATATGTTACTCTATTGTTTTAAAAAGAGATTAAGACATTGAACTATGAAACTTTTCTAAAAAGAGACTTGCGTAATTGAAATTAGGCAAACTGGAACTTTTAGGGAAAAGAAAGGCATTGTGTTGTCTTAAAATGGTTTAAAACATAAAGTGTTATAACAGCTTTATGGGAAGTTGGTTATAACGACTTTATGAAAACAAAAGAAGGGTTTTATCATTTGTTTTAATGTGGTAACTTGACTTTTAAAAGAGAAGTATTTTGTCCAAAAGGAAGGCATGGTATTGCCTTAATTTGGTCTTAAAAGGGAAAGTATGAAAGTTGTTTTGGTTTACTTAAAAGATATAAGTCACACATTTTTATATACTACGGGTATCGGGTGACTTTTAAAAGGAATGAATCTCTTAAAAGGAATTTAACGATTTAGTACTTTAGGTTAAAATCCGACTTTGATATAAAATGAAAGTACCTTGAGTTGTGTATAACTTGCCTATGCTTGTTGTTATGAAACTTGACCATGTTACGTGTGATAGCCTTGTTGTGCAAGTATTGTGTTCTACTCGACTACCGATTCATGGGATGAACCGGGAATGTATTTCACTCGACTACCGGTTCATCCGGGAATGTATTTCACTCGACTACCGGTTCATCCGAATGTATTTCACTCGACTAGGTTCATCCAGAATGTATTTCACTCGACTACCGGCTCATCCGGGAATGTATTTCACTCGACTACGGTTCATGGGATGAGCCGAATGTATCCCACACGTTTCTATCGGGTCCATAAGATGGGCCGAGACATGTTATACGTATCACATGATTTGTACCTAGGCTGCGGTGAGGAAGAAGTTCCACGCACGTGAGGATGACTTTGAGGCGTGAGCCCCCGACTTGACATAATCGCTTTTATGTTGTGAACTGTATTTTGGTTATCATACATGTCTCCTGCTTTATATAGAGTAGTATGATTTCATTAAAGTATTTTTACAGTTTCACATACGTGGTACCTGTTGTACTGACCTCCTTCGGGGGTCTGCGTTCATCTGCAGTGGTAGAAGTACCATTTGCCGATCCGCGTTAGGATCTCATTTCGTCTTGGGAAGCTCCGCCTTCTGAGGCTTATCTTTGGTATGTTACCACAGTCCAGAGGTCCTTATACATTCGGGGTATGGCGGCCCTGTCCCGTCATAGTTGTTGTATAAATCTTAAGTGCAGAGTAACCACAAGTGTGGTTGTAAGGATCAGAATCGTTCAAATGTTTATATATATATATGTTGAAAGGCAACCGTTTTGGTTGGCCTATTTTCTTTCATCTTAATCCATGTCTATTTACATGTTTAAGTTTTATTTCCGTTGGTTTTCTCTGATGTTGTATCACTAGGGTGCCCGGGGTAAGGCACCAGTCACGGGCCCGGGTTCGGGTTGTGACAAAAGTGGTATCAGAGCAGTTAGTCCTCGGAAAGTGTCTACAGACCGTGTCTAGTAGAGTCTTGATTATCGGTGTGTTGTGCACCACATCTATAATCAGGAGGCTATAGGACATTTAGGATTGGTTTCCATTCTTCTCATTCTGAGATTGTGCCTTAGAGTCATGTGATAAGTTGGACCCCTCTGACGTATTCCTTTCCTTTACGATTATGCCTCCGCGTAAAACCCAGCCCGGATGGGCAAGGCGATGAGAGCTGTTAGTGAGATCTGAGGAGTGCGAGCGCGAGCCCGGTCAAGACTGAGCAGCTTCCGACGGCGGGTTTCGCGACGCCGCCAAAGACCAAAGAAGTTAGAGCCGCGGCGATGGGCTGAGACTATAATACTGAGCCTCGGTCCCACACTGGAAGCGGATGAGATGGGTACAAGGAGATGGTTCGCCATCGCCGTGGTCGTGGCGATATGAGGATAGGCCGAATCAGCAGCCTCGATCCCGTAGCACCGTAGTTCACCCCGAGCGATTTGAGACTATGGTATTTTACGAGGTGTAACGCGAGTTTTATGGGTCGAGGCACGAGGATGATCCGCATGAGTTCATCCGGCGATTCTGATGGTCGCCAGAGTGATCAAGGCATCGGATACCGAGTCAGTGGTCCTAGGTTCGCATCGGCTGCGTGATACCGCAGTCGACTGGTTTGATTCGTGGGAGCTGTCCCGGGGAGAGAATGCACTTCCAGCTATATGGGACGAGTTCTCAAAGGCATTTCTTGCACACTTCTTGCCTCCACAGATGAGGAGGGCGCGGGCCGACAGATTTTTGACGTTAAGGCAGGACGGGCGGACGGTTAGAGAGTACAATGTGGAGTTCGACTCGTTAGCTCGGTATGTCCCCGCTGTAGTAGCTGATATGGAGGACAGAGTACACCGCTACGTCACCGGGCTAGATGATTACTTAGCAGAGGCTTGTGCGTGTAGCTCTTCACCGGGCATGGACATTGCCCACACGCAAGCTCATGCACTAGGATGCGAGGCACGAGAGGTCGGCAAAATGGCCGAGATCGCGAGAAGAGGCCGTGACAGCAGGTCCTTTGGTAACTTTCGAGGCGGACCGCCAAAGAAAGTTAGTTATGTACCTCCGCCAAGATGAGTGGTCCTCCACGCCTTCGTGGCGTTCGGTATTCGAGGCGCTCGAGCTCCGTGGCTTCGTTCACGGTATACGTGAGTGCTAGCCGCCAGGATTTATGTCCCTCGGTGTACGCGATGGCAAACATCATCCCGGGAATGTCGTTTTTCTCGGTGCTTGTTTCACTGCGCCGTCGAGGCCATGTGACGAGAGATGCTTATAGGAGAGGTACCGCGGCAGCGCGACCTCCGGATCGATGGCGGTTCATCGCCTTCTACTATGCGCCTGCGAAGGCCTATGATTAGAGTGGAAGCGATGAGTTCGGTATATCCCTAACCTCTAGAGTTTTGCATGCTTGATATGATGATCTTATTGTTGTGTGCTATATGCGGATAGCGTTGTGTTATATTGTGAGTTAGAAAACATGGTTAGTTGGAAGAGTAAGTATGGGGCATGGAAGGTGTGAACCTTAGATTATTTCACGATTGAGACCTTACGGATAAGGTTGTCTTGAGTAAAAGATTCATTTTATGTTTGACTTTTATCAGAGTGCGTAGTATACGTGGGATATATTTGTGTGATAAGTCCATGGGTAGTGTGAAATGGAAGTGGTAGCTTTCATGATGTGAGTTAGTAAGAATTGTTCCGTATCGGGGAGCAAGGGTTTAGCGCGATTGTGGGTCGGGTTGAGGACGTGTTGCGGGTCAACCCGTGCTTGATTAAGGTGGGGTCGATTCAGGTGGTCCCGCCAGATGGTAGGGTCACGAGGTGCTAGGCCCAAGTTTAGATGACCATCGTGAGTTCGTGGATATGTTCGACCAAAATCAGTTCGTGAAGGCCGAGAATGGCCCTAGAAGAAATCGAGGTTAGTAAGATGACCAAGTTTGGAGGTAGTGACTCCAAGGGTTGGAAACAGAAGCGTTGACTGAAGTGTGGTACGTATACTAGAAGAGTTCAAGTGTTCGAGAAGAGTACGACGAGTAAGGGTAGAGGCGAGCATGTATTGCGAGCATAGATATGATCATTTCTTGTGAAGGGAGAAGGTGCGAAGGATGTATATTTTAGACCTCAGGGATCGCATGCAGTCCGGTACCATTTGTTGGGTCGCCGGAGTGACACTAGAACCTCGCGACAAAGTGACAAAAGTTTGTGATGTTAGAGGTGTTTCCTCGTGGACTTGGATGTAAGTATTTGCGGGTGTTTACGTGGCAGTGTGGCGAGATTGTTCTCGTAAGTATAGTAGTGAAGACTATCTGGCGCATGTTTGTTTTGAGGCTTAGAAGGAACATTCGGACGAATGTTTCTAAGGAGGAGAATGTTATACCAGTATTTCCATGGTATGTACGTGAGCGTATATATATAAATTTGAGCCTTAAGTTAGGCAAGTTTGAAATTTGTACACAACACCCGATTAGAGTCGTTTTTCGACAAACGTTTCCACAACTTTCGTAGGAAAATTACGCTATGTCATTAATAATTTTTGCGGATTTTTAGAGACGAACATTTTGGACCAACGGGAGGGTGACATGTGTCACCCTCGCATCGAAGAAGTGGGCGCCAAAGGGGGAATTGTTAGTACGTTTTTGTGCAAAATTGTGGTCAAGGGTTAGGTAGGATATTTTGTGTAGTTGATGAGCAAGTGGGACCCACAAACACATGGCTTCATCTTGACCTTACACTTGCCTTACACTTGGATAGATTCGCCATTGGTTGGCCATTTCTTGACCTATAAATACCCTCTAAGTTGATGAACTTATTCATCCAAAAATTGTCTAAGTCTTGAAAATCCCTCCCTCTCCTCTTGTTGTTTTCATCCACCACCCTCCCTTTGAGAGCTCTGGCGAGAGCAACCCCCACCCTAGTTGTGCTAGTCGAAATACTACCCCCCCTTGGTAGAAATGTATTCTACAAGTATTGTTATAATGCCCAAAATACTTTAGCCATACATTGTAGTACTTTCCAAAGTACCCTTTATAAGAAAAGCCCGGAAAATACAATTATACTTTCCTTTAGCCAATAAACGAAAAACTAATGAAAACATTCAAATAAGGTTAAAGTGTTTAGTAGGTTAGCGTAACTTCTAAGGGTTGTTTGGAGCGGATTGGAGCACTCGGAGTAGGAGCTAAACGTTGCTCAGGAGCGACTTTTTACTTGGATAATTTTGGGCTCATCGAGGTAAATACTACTGTCCTTCTAGTGTAATTGGAAATTACATCGTAGTAGTATAGTAATGAATATAAGATTCATAGAGAATTGAACTGTAATAGAAGGATATTACGTAAAAGACTTGAATCAAATCACTTGAAGAATATAAGTAGAAGTTCAATTGTACTTACATGGATTGTATATACGATGGTGATAACCTTTATTGGTTGAATGTTGCAAGTAGCATGGGCTACTTAGAAGGTGGACCAGCTGGCGGGTTATAAATGGGCGTTTTGCTTATAGTCGATAATCGTCGCGGTATGTGATTCTTCCTATACTCTTGAGCATGATATTTTAAAAGGAAGATATATATAGTACGACAATGTCTTTTGACTTAAGCTGAATAATATATAGTACGGTAGACGTCGTGTGCTAATTGAACGTAGTTATGCAGCAATGTCTTTTGACTTAAGCACGAATAATAAGAATTTTGAAGTATTTCAAAATTGTTAAGAAACCATTTTGAAGAGTAACACTTGGTTTTAAAGGTTTTAAAAGAGTTATACTAGCTTTATGGGGAGTTAGGTATAACGTCTTAAGAGAGGTAAAGAAGATGGTTTACTGATTTTAGAAGTTAAGAGACTTGATCTTATAAGATAAGAGACTTAACTTAAATGAATTAATATGGATTTTGTGTGAAACCTCATTCGTGAGTAATGAGTACTTGGTTTTTAAAAGGAATAATGTTTCTTGATTTGAAATCGAATGTGTATCGATAAACCAACGCAGCTTTAATAAAGGAAAATGTATTGAATAATTAAGTATTATTAAAACCAGTAGAAACCTCCATCTGCATAGAAACTAAGATAAGACAAAATGATATTACATTTTCTAGATCATGGCTGCTTAATAAGATTGATTATGAACAAGATTAACCTACTCACCTATGGCATATGTTACTCTATTGTTTTAAAAAGAGATTAAGACATTGAACTATGAAACTTTTCTAAAAAGAGACTTGCGTAATTGAAATTAGGCAAACTGGAACTTTTAGGGAAAAGAAAGGCATTTGGTTGTCTTAAAATGGTTTAAAACATAAAGTGTTATAACAGCTTTATGGGAAGTTGGTTATAACGACTTTATGAAAACAAAAGAAGGGTTTTATCATTTGTTTTAATGTGGTAACTTGACTTTTAAAAGAGAAGTATTTTGGTCCAAAAGGAAGGCATGGTATTGCCTTAATTTGGTCTTAAAAGGAAAGTATGAAAGTTGTTTTGGTTTACTTAAAGATATAAGTCACACATTTTTATATACTACGTATCGGGTGACTTTTAAAAAAGGAATGAATCTCTTAAAAGGAATTTAACGTCGTAGTACTTTAAGGTTAAAATCCGGTCTTTGACATAAAATGAAAGTACCTTGAGTTGTGTATAACTTGCCTATGCTTGTTGTTATGAAACTTGACCATGTTACGTGTGATAGCCTTGTTGTGCAAGTACTGTGTTCTACCTACTCTGGGTTCATGGGATGAACCGAATGTATTTCACTCGACTAGGTTCATCCGAATGTATTTCACTCGACCACTGGTTCATCCGAATGTATTTCACTCGACTACGGTTCATCCGGAATGTATTTCACTCGACCACGGTTCATCCGAATGTATTTCACTCGACTCTGGTTCATCCGGAATGTATTTCACTGACTACGGTTCATAGGATGAGCAGGAATGTATCCCACACGTTTCTATACTGGGTCCATAAGATGGACCGAGACATGTTATACGTATCACATGATTTGTACCTAGACTGTCGGCAGTGAGGAAGAAGTTCCACGGGCATGAGGGATGACTTTGAGGGCGTGAGCCCCTGACTTGACATAACTGCTTTTATGTTGTGAACTGTAGTTTGGTTATCATACATGTCTCCTGCTTTATATAGACTATTATGATTTCATTTACAGTATTTTTACAGTTTCACATACTTGGTACCTGTTGTACTGACCTCCTTCGGGGGGCTGCGTTCATCTGCATGGTAGAAGTACCCGCTCGATCCTCGCGTTAGGATCTCATTTCGTCTTGGGAAGCTCCGTCTTGGAGGCTTATCTTTGTATGTTACCCGAGTGCAGCAGGTCCTTGTACATTCGTGGTATGGCGGGCCCTGTCCGTCATAGTTGTTGTATAAATCTTAAGTGCATGCTGTAAGTTGTGGGCAGTTGTAAGGATTAGAATCGTTCAAATGTTTATATATATATATGTTGAAAGGCAACCGTTTTGGTTGGCCTATTTTCTTTCATCTTAATCCATGTCTATTTACATGTTTAAGTTTTATTTCCGCTGGTTTTCTCTGATGTTGTATCACTAGGGTGCCCGGGGTAAGGCACGATCACGCCCGTGTTCGGGTTAAAGATGTGCGCACTCGTTGTTATACCGTATTTCCAGTATGTACGTGAGGCGTGCGTAGAAAATTTGAACTTGTAATTAGGCTTGGCCGATTTGTGTTTGTGCACAACACCCGATTAGAGTCGTTTTTCGAAAGCGTTTCCACTTTTCGTGGGAATTTCCGGCTATGTCATTTCTAATTTTGCGGATTTTTCCGAGAGGCGAAACATTTTGGACCAACGAGAGGCGCCACTTGGCACCCTCCCATTAGCGGGCGTGAGGCGGACATTGGGCCAATGGAGAGTGTAGTTGGTAGGATATTTTGTGTGTTGTTTGATAAAGTGGGACCCACACACACTTGTCCCAATCTTGGCCTACACTTGCTATGCACTTGGCATAATCTTGGCCATTGGTTGGCCTTGGCTTGACCTATAAATACCCCTCTCCCTTTGATGAATTCTTCATCCTTTCCACAAATCTTCTAAGTGTTAAAAATCCCTCCCCCGTGTGAGGCCTTAGCCGGGAGTCCCTCCCTCCTCGGCGAGCCCCCAGTGGGTAGGCCGAGGGGTATACACCCCCCTCCTTATGGTGCTAGCCGTGGGTACCCCTAGCCTAGTTGTTTTCGTATAATACCCTCTTGGTAGAAATACTCAAAAGTATTGTTATAATGCCCAAATTACCTTGTAGTATTCTAAGGTTATACCTATACAAAGCCCAGTCGTACTATTATACTTCCCGTCAGTCACAAAACCGAAACCCTAAGGAAAATCTCCATAGTTAGTTGGAGTCATAAGTAGAAGTTGGTTAGAACTTCTAAGGGTTGTTTGGAGCGGGTTGGAGCACACGGAGTAGGAGCTAAACCTTGCTCAGGATCGACATTTAAACTCGGATTATTATGGGCTTATCGAGGTAAATATCTTGTCCCTCTATTGTAATTGGAAATTACATGATTGTTAGACTATATAGTTGAAGTATACTATATATATAGAACTGAACGTTGTTGTCGGCAATGTCTTTGGACTTAAGCCTGAATAATAAGAAACCTTTTCAAAAGAAAATCTTGTTTTTTACATGGATCAGTATTACTGAGACCTCGTGTAGCTTTTCTGTGAGGTAGAATTGTGCACGTCCGGTTAGATGTATGAACCCCCCCCCTGGTTGGCTTGATAGCCGGCCCCGATAGAGGAGGAGATTTGCTTGGCCATTGCGGGGTGGAGGTGTCGCCAATTTTCTGTAGAATGTTCTACGAAGGGATCTAAATGTTAATAAGCGCCTTGTGGCCTTATAGGTTGAAGTTGTCACGACCCGAACCGGGGCCCGTGACTGGTGCCTTACCCCGGGCACCCAAGTAGACATACATCAGAGAAATCAGCGGAACAAACACAACCATATGAGATAACAGAAGTATAAAACAATAATCTGTGAAAACTTGCCTTTCGGCATATATATAAATGACAATTTTTAACATGAACAGTTTAATCCTTTTTACAAACCATGCCCACAGCGATTACATGGACCTAAGAATGATATGACAACAATGGCGGGACAGGTCCCCGCCAAAACCCTGAATGTAAACACTTACTACGAAAGGGGACTACACCACTGATAAGGCTCCGGAGAAACGGAGCGTCCCAAACGCCGAATCGTGACCACGAGAGCTAGGATCAACGATGGTGTACCTCGACTGCGGCGTGAACGCAGCCCCGAGGAGGTCGATAACAATTTAGTATGTGAAACTAAAAATACTTCAAATGAAATCATAATAGTCTATAAAGCAGGAGACATGTATGATGACTAAACTACAGTTTTACAATAACTAAGCAGTCATATCGAGTCGGGACTCACGCCTCAAGTCATCACCAAAGAACATAACAGGGTCTCACGCCACAACATCAATCGTGCGTGGGACACATTCTCATCGCCGGCGGTTTATGATATAAAAGTTCCAAGGAACACACATGAACACGAGTCCCACTGTGCATAATAACACCAGACGGTAAGTGCGAAGGCATAGCCGTCTACTAACACCCACGTACCAACAAGGTCAGCGAATCAGATCATAGGATCTGTCTGCATCGTCACATGATCAAAGCCGCCACTTGCCCGCGATATCTAATGTGCGCGTCTAGTCTGGAACTTCCGCAGCTCGCGTAGGCCAATCTCATCGGCTGCGTGGCGTCCCTCGCGTCGAGGGTAGCTACTCCCGGCATCGTCACGGACTTCGCGATCGCATGGCCACGCGACCGCATGCCCATAAAGGGCGACACTAACACGGAACTCGTAGTTCGCATAGGCCGGGACTGCGTGAGGTATTCTCGAATCATAGGTCCATCGACCGCTGAGTCTACCCCGCGTGGAGGGCGCTTAACCGGAATCATCTCAAGAGATGAATGCCACAATACTATCATAACGATCGATAGTTAATAAGCACAATCAAGAAACCCCTTCACACAAACATCACAAGATACTAACACACGTAGCATCCCAACACGTTTACTTATCAACGCAAATCAAGAAAGTATTACAAGGCTATCACAAACCAATACAATCAAGTTGTTCACACAAGGTACCTTCTACTATATGATTAACAAAATCGGTTTTTTATCCCCAAAGTACTTCATACATCAACTCTTTTAAAAGATCGTTACTTTCACAATGTCACACAATACGTAGTATAAAATAGAGTGACTATCCTTTTAAAGTAAATCAATTACTTCTCTTTGTAAAATCAAGTAACAACATTATTTTTCAAGCGTCAAGTTGCCTAATTTCAAATGTTCACGTTTCTTATTTTTAGAAAGGTTTAGTAGTTCATAGTCTTATTCATTTAAGAATATAATTCTCTTTTAAACAATCGAGAAACATAAGCCTTATATGTGAGTAGGATATTCTTGTTTATAACAATCTTATTACAAAGACCATGATCTAGAAATATCATTTTGTCTCATCTTAGCTTCTATGCGGATGGAAGTTTCTCTGGTTTTCATAATACTTAATTATTCAAAACATTTCCTTTTATTAACGCTGCGATGGTTTGTCGATACACATTCTGATTCAAATCAAGAAAGCATTCTTAAGCCGTTATACCTAACTTCCCATAAAGCTAGTATAACTCTTAAGTTTTCAAACACCAAGTATTACTTCCTTTCAAAATGATTCAAAATCTTTTGAAAATACTTCAAGTTCTTTCTTATCATATAACAAGCCAGTTATAGTTCAAATCAGTTACCTCTTAAAAACCACATGTATTTTCTTACTAACATAAAGCTGTTATAACCAACTTCCCATAAAGCCGTTATAACACTTTATGTTTTAAACCATTCAAACACATTTAGCACATGCGTCTCCGTACTACATAGTTCACACATATCATGCTAGAGAGATAGGAAGAGGTTCACATACCTCGCGACGATTATCGACTAATAGCAAAATGCTCAGTACCTCGCCGCCGCTACTCCTTAAGCCAAGTAACGCGCCACAAGTTGTACTTCAACCTATAAGGCCACAAGGCGCTTATTAACATTGAGGTCTCATCGTAGAACTTTCTACGAAATTTGACTCTCCCACAACAGAAACCTCCTCCTCTAACGAGGCCGGCTACCAAGCCAACCAGGGGGGGGGTTATACATCTAACCCTAACGGGTACAATTCTACTCCACGGTACTACTACACAAGTCTACTGTAATACAGTCCTATGTAATTACAGTTCAGAACTATATATAGTATACTTCTACTATACAATCTAACAACATGTAATTTCCAATTACAATAGGGGGACAAGATAATTACCTCGATAAGCCCATAATTATCCGAGTTTAAAGTCGATCTGGGCAATCGTTTAGCTCAACTCCGAGCGCTCAACCCGCTCTAAACCACCCTTAGAAGTTCTAACCAACTTCTACACAATACTCCAAATCGGACTATGGAGATTTTCCTAGGTTTGGTTTGTACTGACGGGAAGTATAATAGTATAAGCGGGCTTTTTGTAAAGGTATAACCTTAGAATACTACAAGGTATATGGCTAAGGTAATTGGGCATTATAACAATACTTTGAGAGTATTTCTACCAAGAGGGGTATTATATGAAAACAAACTAGGCTAGGGGTACCCCACGCCACACCACAGCGAGGAGGGGTGGCTACCTCGCCTACCCCACTGTGGGGAACTCTCGCCGAGGCCTCACGAAAAGTGGAGGAAGGCTCTCAAGACTTAGGCATTTTGGATGAAGAAGTTCATCAAAGGAGAGGGTATTTATAGCACAAGCCAAGGCCAACCAATGGCCAAGATCTAGCCAAGTGCCTAGCAAGTGTAGGGCCAAGATTCACCCAAGTGTCCTAGCCAACTTGCACACAAAATATCTACCAAAAATATCTCCCACTGGCCCTCCCCAAAATCGTCCATGCCGCCCACTGTGCCCACCAATGAGGTGCTGCGCGCCTCTCGTTGGTCCAAAATGTTCCGCTCTCGGAAAAATCCATAAAAATACTAAATGACATAGGAAATTCCCTACGAAAGTCGTGAAAGCGTTTCGTCAACGACTTAACGGTGTTGTGCACAAACATATTTCTACCAAAGGTGCCACATGGGGTGACACGTGTCGCCCGATTAAATCAAAATATTTCGTCTTAGAAAATATCCAAAACGCCAAAATCTCAAAATCAAAGCGGCCCCACAAAACCAGAATTTCTCCCGTGGGCCCCAGTGACCATTTTCAAAATAAAATTCCATAATTCTCTAATATTCCAGAAGTCCGAATACCAAACTGGGAATCCAATTCCATAAACGAACCTTTTTCCTTCACAAAACGGAAACTTTTCCGTTGAAAATTCAACTCTTTCTTACTTTCCAATCTTTACTGCCAGATTCTCGTGCGCACGCCCTGCATACATACCACGGAACTACGGTATAACATTCTTCCTTAGAAACATTCGTCCCGAATGTTCCTTCTAAGTCTCAAAACAAACGTGCGCCAGTATAGTCTTCACTACTATACTTACGAAACAATCCTGCCATACCTGGCCACAGAAATACCTGCGCAACACTTACATCTAAGTCCACGAGGAAACACCTCTACATCACCACAAATAATACTACTTTTGTCACTTTGTCGCGAGCCTTGCTCCGACGACCCAACAAACGGTACCGGGCTGCATGCGATCACTGAAGCTGTTGTACACTCGGATTCTTATCACATTTACATCGCTTTAGTATCCAAAACTCGGGTTACTATCTCTAACGTGGTCATCATTAATCGATCATTCGGATGGATCTTCGATACTTTCCCGAACATAACTATACGTACGACCGGACGTCCTTCCTCCTATGTAGGTCGGCTCATGCTAACATATAGGCTACCTGGCCTTTTCTTCATGAACTCACAAAGGCCCAAAGTAACTCGGGCTAAGTGCCTGCTGTTTCCAAAACTCGGCACACCCTGCCCGGGGTGGTACTTTCAAGAAGACCGACCGTCGGCTCGAACTCTGGCGTCGTCGATTATCCGCACAATTCCTCCGAGCCGCCGTAACTTCTTCTAGACAAGCTTCACTATCCACACCGGAACAAGCTGAACCAACTATCTCAACCCCGCCAACATCGAACCAATCGGCCGTGACTTGCATTTCGCCTACAAGGCGTCGCAAGGCGACATCCGAACACCAAATGGTAGCTTAAACACTTCAACCGAGACAACGATCCTCACGGCTACTCTCAAATCAAAACATCGCCCGGCGGGCGAACGCGATCTGAGACTCACCGAGTTCCTAGCCCCGCTGTACAAACTCCCGAAGAGAAACAGCCGTACCCTGGGCTCCACTGTCCGTCATAAGGTGAAGGTAGGCACCCCGTGCAACCTCACAACCTTTTCAGATAACATCAACACTGCCGAGGAACGACTCGACCGAAGAACACGATAGTCGCCCCATCGGCCGGACCACCGGGTCGAACGCATCCACGAACTTCAGCACGGCTAACTAAACATGGGCCTAACACCTCATGACCCTAACACAAAGAGGACCACCACAACTGACCCCACCACTAAACCTACCGCGGGTTGACCCGCGTAGCCTCAACCCCGACCCGCAAGGCGCAAAATACCATCTCCCGGGAACAATCTTACTAAACACGTTTAAAACCAGCGGTCTTCTTAGCTCGACTACCTTCCTTCAAACCACGCTACTCTGGGACTTATCCCACGAACATAGCTCACGTGCACTATGCACTCCTTATAAGGGTCAAACATAACACTACACCTTTCTCGAGATGGCCTTACCTCTAAGGTCTTTACGTATAACACTCTAAGGCTCACACCTTCTCTATCCCCCAAAATCTTACTCGGTTAACCCACCATGATTCTAATCACAACTAACACACTGCTATCAGAACATAGCACTTAAGGTATACTCACCTTGAAAGTTACCGAAGGACCTTGCTGCTCTGGCCCTCTTCTGCTGTCCTTGGTTAACCCACAATCTCTACGTTTTCGGCTTTGCATAAGCCCGCATACGTGCCATGCTCAAGCCCAATCAAGAATTACTTGCACAACCTCTTAGGTAGTCATCAAGACTCGTGGTACATCGGTATAATCTCTGTAGCCAAATCTATAGCTAGTAACAGGGTCGCCTCTTTGAAATCTATATTCACTGTTCCCGGTCGTGGAACTGAAGGTTCAAATATCGTGGACGCAGTAGGAACTGCCGTCACTGTGCTAAACTCTGCTGGGGCTAGTGACGTCGCAGAAATCCCCGAATGAAGCACTACCCTAGGTAATGATTGGGCCTGTGCCCTCGCCACCCTCTGAACTCTACTCGCAGCTCCGCCGCTTGCCCTCCTGGGCTCGGTTGCCACTACGCGAGGCATAATGATAAGGAAAAGATTTCGGAGGGTTGACTTACAACACACTCTAAGGCACGATCTCGAGTGAGAAGAATAGAAACCAATCCTAAATATCCTATAGCCTCGATTATTGATGTGGTGCGCACAACACACCGATAATCAAGACTCTCTGATCGATACGGTAGACACTTTCCGAGGATTAATCGCTTCGATACCACTTTTGTCACGACCAACCGGGGCGTGGATCGTGCCTTACCGGGCACCCAAGTAGACATACATCGTGAGAAATCACGAACAAACACAACCATATGAGATAGTATATAAAACAATAATCTGGAAAACTTGCCTTTCGCATGTATATAAATGACAACTTTTAACATGAGCAGTTTAATCTTTTTACAAACCATGCCCACAACAAGATTACTGCACTTAAGAATGATATGACAACAATGGCGGACAGGGCCCGCCAAACCCCTGAATGTAAACACTTACTACGACAGTGACTACACCACCGATAAGCCTCCGAGAAACGGAGCTTCCCAAACGCTGAATCGTGACCGAGAGCTAGGATCAACGATCGGTGTACCTCAACTGCGGCGTGAACGCACCAAGGAGGTCGATAACAAAAATTTAGTATGTGAAACTAAAAATACCGCAAATGAAATCATAATAGTCTATAAAGCGAGACATGTATGATGACCAAACTACGATTTACAATAACTAAGCGATCATATCGAGTCGTGACTCACGCCTCAAGTCATCACCAAAGAACATAACAATGGGTCTCACGCCCACAACATCAATCGTGCGTGGGACACATTCTCACCGCCGTGGTTTATGATATAAAAGTTCCAAGGAACACACATGAACACGAGTCCCACCTGCCATAATAACACCGTCGCGGGTAAGTGCGAAGGCATAGCCGTCTACTAACACCCATGCATCAACAAGGTCATGAATCAGATCATAGGATCTGTCTGCACCGCCACATGATCAAAGCCGCCACTTGCCCGCGAGTATCTAATGCGCGCGTCTAGTCCTGGAACTTCCCGCAGCTCGCGTAGCCAATCTCATCGGCTGCATGAGGCATCCCCGCATCGAGGTAGCTACTCCGGCATCGCCCCGACTTCGCACCGCACGCCACGCGACCGCGTGCCCATAAAGGGCGTCACTAACACGGAACTCTCGTGAGTTCGCATAGCCCCGGACTGCGTGAGGTATTCTCGAATCATAGGTCCATCGACGCTGAAGTCTACCCCGCGTCGGAGGGCGCTTAACCCGGAATCATCTCAAGAGATGAATGCCACAATACTATCATAACGACTGATAGTTAATAAGCACAATCAAGGGAAACCCCTTCACACAAACATCACAAGATACTAACACACGTAGCATCCCAACACGTTTACTTATCAACGCAAATCAAGAAAGTATTACAAGGCTATCACAAACCAATACAATCAAGTTGTTCACACAAGGTACCTTCTACTATATGATTAACAAAATCGGTTTTTTATCCCCAAAGTACTTCATACATCAACTCTTTTAAAAGATACGTTACTTTCACAATGTCACACAATACCCGTAGTATAAAATAGAGTGACTATCCTTTTAAAGTAAATCAATTACTTCTCTTTGTAAAATCAAGTAACAACATTATTTTTCAAACGTCCAAGTTTGCCTAATTTCAAATGTTCACGTTTCTTATTTTTAGAAAGGTTTCGTAGTTCATAGTCTTATTCATTTAAGAATATAATTCTCTTTTAAACAATCTGAGAAACATAAGCCTTATATGTGAGTAGGATATTCTTGTTTATAAGAATCTTATTACAATGACCATGATCTAGGAAATATCATTTTGTCTCATCTTAGCTTCTATGCGGATGGAAGTTTCTCTTAGTTTTCATAATACTTAATTATTCAAAACATTTCCTTTTATTAACGCCGCAGGTGGTTTGTCGATACACATTCTCGATTTCCAAATCAAGAAAGCATTCTTAAGCCGTTATACCTAACTTCCCATAAAGCTAGTATAACTCTTAAGTTTTCAAACACCAAGTATTACTTCCTTTCAAAATGATTCAAAATCTTTTGAAAATACTTCAAGTTCTTTCTTATCATATAACAAGCCAGTTATAGTTCAAATCAGTTACCTCTTAAAAACCACATGTATTTTCTTACTAACATAAAGCTGTTATAACCAACTTCCCATAAAGCCGTTATAACACTTTATGTTTTAAACCATTCAAACACATTTAGCACATGTACGTCTACCGTACTACATAGTTCACACATATCATGCTAGAGAGATAGGAAGAGGTTCACATACCTCGCGACGATTATCGACTAATAGCAAAATGCTCCGAGTACCTCAAGCCGTCGGCTACTCCTTAAGCCAAGTAGAACGCGCCACACGTAGTACTTCAACCTATAAGGCCACAAGGCGCTTATTAACATTTAGGTCTCATCGTAGAACTTTCTACAGAAATTTCGGCAGCACCTCCCCCCCCCGCAACAGCGTAAACCTCCTCCTCTAACGAGGCCGGCTACCAAGCCAACCAGGGGGGGTTATACATCTAACCCTAACTGGTACAATTCTACTACACGGTACTACTACACTAGTCTCATCTGAATACACCCTATGTAATTACTGTTCAGTACTATATATAGTATACTTCTACTATACAATCTAACAACATGTAATTTCCAATTACAATAGGGGGACAAGATAATTACCTCGATAAGCCCATAATTATCCGAGTTTAAAGTCGATCCTGGGCAATCGTTTAGCTCGACTCAGGCGCTCCAACCCGCTCTAAACCACCCTTAGAAGTTCTAACCAACTTCTACACAATACTCCAACCGACTATGGAGATTTTCCTAGGGTTTCGGTTTGTGACCGACGAAGTATAATAGTATAACCGGCTTTTTGTAAGGTATAACCTTAGAATACTACAAGGTATATGGCTAAGGTAATTTGGGCATTATAACAATACTTTGAGAGTATTTCTACCAAGAGGGTATTATATGAAAACAAACTAGGCAGTGGGTACCCACGCCACACCACAGCGAGGGGGTGGCTAACCCTCGGCCTACCCCACTGTGGGGAACTCTCGCAGGGGCCTCACGGTGGAGGGGGAAGGCTCTCAAGACTTAGGCATTTTGGATGAAGAAGTTCATCAAAGGAGAGGGGTATTTATAGCACAAGCCAAGGCCAACCAATGGCCAAGATCTAGCCAAGTGCCTAGCAAGTGTAGGGCCAAGATTCACCCAAGTGTCCTAGCCAACTTGCACACAAAATATCTACCAAAAATATCTCCCACTTGCCTTCCCCAAAATCGTCCATGCCGCCCACTTTGCCCACCAATGAGAGGGTGCCAAGTGCCGCCCTCTCGTTGGTCCAAAATGTTCCGCCTCTCGAAAAATCCGCAAAAATACTAAATGACATAGCCGAAATTCCCTACGAAAGTCGTGGAAACGTTTAAAAACGACTCTAACCGTGTTGTGCACAAACATATTTCGCCCAAAGGTGCCACATGGGGTGACACGTGTCGCCCCGATTCGCCCAAAATATTTCGTCTTCCAAAATATCCAAAACGGCCAAAATCTCAAAATCAAAGCGGCCCCACAAAAGCAGAATTTCTCCCGTGGGCCCCACGTGACCATTTTCAAAATAAAATTCCATAATTCTCTAATATTCCAGAAGTCCGATACCAAACTGGGAATCCAATTCCATAAACGAACCTTTTTCCTTCACAAAACCTAAACTTTTCCGTGGAAAATTCACCTCTTTCTTCCTTTCCAATCTTTCTGTATTCTCGCACGCACGCCCTGCATACATACCGGAACTACGGGTATAACGGAAGTACTACGTATGGCGCGATCATCGCTAAGGAGTAGCCGACGGTTTGAAGTACTGAGCGTTTTGCTATTAGTCGATACTCGCGAGGTATGTGAACCTCTTCCTATCTCTTCTAGCATGGTATGTGTGAACTATGTAGTACGGTAGACGTACATGTGCTAAATGTATTTGATTGGTTTAAAACATAAAGTGTTATAACGGCTTTATGGGGAGTTGGTTATAACAGTTGTATGTTGGTAAGAAAATACTTGTGGTTTTTAAAAGGTGACTGATTTGAACTATAACTGGCTTGTTATGTGTTAATAAAGAACTTGAAGTAATACTTGGGTTTTAAAAAAACTTAAAGAGTTATACTAACTTTATGGGAAGTTAGGTATAACGGCTTAAGAATGTTTTACTGATTTCGGAAATCAGAATGTGTATCGACAAACCACTGCAGCGTTAATAAAAGGAAATGTTTTGACTAATTAAGTATTATTAAAACCAGTAGAAACTTCCATCTGCATAGAAGCTAAGATGAGACAAAATGATATTTTCTAGATCATGGTCAGTAATAAGATTGTTATAAACAAGAATATCCTACTCACATATAAGGCTTATGTTTCTCAGATTGTTTAAAGGAGAATTATATTCTTAAATGAATAAGACTATGAACTACGAAACCTTTCTAAAATAAGAACCGTGAACATTGGAAATTAGGCAAACTTGAACATTGGAAAAGAATGTTGCTAATTGATTTTACAAAGAGAAGTAATTGATTTACTTTAAAAGATAATCACTCTATATACTACTTATCATTGCGTGGTTTTTGTGAAGTAACGATCTTTTAAAGATTTAATGTATGAAGTACTTTGGGGATAGATACCCAACTTGTTAGCATAAAGTACCTTGTGTGAATAGCTTGATTGTGTTGGTTTGAGATAGCCTTGTAAATACTTTCTTGTTGATGTGATAAGTAAACATGTTAGGATGCTACGTGTGTTAGTATCTTGTGTGATCGTGATGTAAGGGGTCATTCTTGTGCTTACGTTGTTAAACGTTAAGCCCGTTGTACTATTATTATATCACCTACCCTTTGACTTATACCGAGGGCTTGCCACCCGATGCAGTCTTTACGCCCTATGCGTCCTTGTGACTATGCGGAGCGCGGTAGCTCGGGATTGATCATTCGGTGTTTAGCCCGACGCGGGATTCCTATGCGGTCTATCGAGACTATGCGGTCTTTTGAGACTATGCTGGTTGCGGAGCCTAGGTGGATACCGGGTTAAGCCGCCCTCGATGCTGGTATACCAGCGATGCAGGACCATGATTCGAGGAATACCTCATGCGGGTCCGTGTGACCTATGCGAGTCGCGAGAGTTCGAGGATAGACGCGCGCATTGATATTGCGCGAGTGGCCGCCCGATCATGTGGTGCGGTCTAGAAAGACCTCGGGATACGCTTTGTGGTATTTTTGGCATGGGTCTTAGTAGTCGGCTATGCCTTCGCATTTCTGCCCCGCACGGTTGTATTGTGATAACTTTGGCGTGAGTCACGACTTGACATATTCGCTTATTTATTGTGAATCGTAGTTTGGTTATCATACATGTCTCGCTTTATATAGACTACTATGATTTCATTTACGATCTATTTTCATTTCACATACTTGGTACTGTTGTACTAACTCCTTCGGGCGTTCATGCCGCAGTAAAGGTACACGTCGTTGATCCTCGCTCTTAGTCACGCTCACGTTGGGAAAGCTCCGTTTCTCGAGGCTTATTGGTATAGTCCGCCGTCAGTAGGTATTTACATTCAGGGGTATGGCGGGGCCCTGTCCCGCCATTGTTGTCGCATCATTTCTTAGAGGTCTGTAGTACTGTTGTGGGCAGGGTTTGTAAGAAGGATTAAAATGTTCATTTTGTAAGAGTTGTTATTTATATATGCCGAAAGGCAAGTTTTCCTCAGACATCGTTTGTACTTCATTTGTTTCATGTATGTGTTTTATGTTCCGCTGATTACTCTGATGTTGTATCACTAGGGTGCCCGGGGTAAGGCACCAGTCACGGGCCCAGGTTCGGGTCGTGACATCTGTCCTCCATACTGGCTACTAACGCGGGGACATACCGAGCCAATGAGTCGAACTCCACATTGTACTCCCGAACCGTACGCCCGCTCTGCCTCAACACCAAAAATGTTTACCGAGCCCTCCTCGCCTGTGGAGGTAAGAAATGTGCAAGAAATGCCTCTGAGAACTCGTTCCATACGGCTGGAAGTGCATGCTCTCCCCGGGACAGCTCCCATGAATCAAACCAGTCGACTGCAGTATCACGCAGCCGATGCGAACCCAAGACCACTGACTCGGTCTCCGAAGCCTTGATCACTCTCATGATCCGCTGTAACTGTCGGATGAACTCCTGCGGATCATCCTCAGGCCTCGACCCGTAGAACTCTGGCGGGCTACAACTCAGAAAGTCCCGTAGCCTCAAACTATCCGATCTCGGGTGAACCACGGGTGCTACTGGAACTGCTGCGTCCAGCCTATCCTCATGTCTGGCCACGATCCTGGCCAGTAACTGGGCCATCTCTTTGTAACCCATCTCCTCTGCTCAGTGTGGGATCGAGGCTCAGTCTTGTTGTCTCGCACCACCGCTGCGCTCTAAACTCTGCTTGGGCCGTGGCGCAAACACGCCGTCAAGCACAATCCGCATCTTGGCTCGCGCTGTCGCATTCTCTCAGATCTCACTAGCGGCTCTCTGCTTTGCCCACTGGGCCCGGGTTGCGCTAGCGGAGGCATAATCGTAAAAACGAGATACGTCGGAGGGTCCAACTTACAACACAACTCTAAGGCACGATCTCGTAATGAGAAGGCGGAAACTAATCCTAAATGTCGCAGCCTCACGATTATAGACGTGGTGCACAACACACCGATAATCAAGACTCTACTGAACACGGTGCGTAGACACTTTCCGAGGATTAATCGCTCGATACCACTTTTGTCACGACCGATCCTGCCTGGATCGTGCCTTACCCCGCACCCTAGTGATACAACATCGTGAGAAAATCAATGAAATAAAACTTTAAACATGAAACAAGAGATAAGATCATAAACAAAGCAACCAAACTGCTACCTTCCAATAAAATATATGTATACAAATCTTTCAAACCGAAGTCTAATCTTTTACAAACCCCGCCACAACAAGATTTCATGCACTTCTAAGAGTTTTTATACAACATGACGGGACAGGGCCCCGCCATACTCCTGAATGTACAAGAACCTACAACTCAGGGTAACATACCAAATATAAGCCTCCGGAGAAACGGAGCTTCCCAACGCTGAACTGTGATCCTAAGAGCGAGGATCAGCAATCGATGTACCTCTACATGCGGCATGAGCGCACTTCGGCGAGGTCGCATAACAGTACCAAGTATATGAAATCAAAATCATCAGAATGAAATCATAGCTATATAAAGCGGGAGACATGTATCATAACCAAACTACGATTCACAATAAATAAGCGATATGTAAGTCGTGACTCACGCCGTAGTCATCACTCAAATATAACTATGGGTCTCACGCCCGCAACATCAATCATGCCCGTGGAATACCTTCCTCACCTGGCGCCTATGATATAATAACACCACGGAGTACACATGAACACCAAGTCTGTACTATACAACTAAACCCCGAAGCTGATACGGGGCAAGTACGAAAGCCGACTACCAGATACCAAGGCCGTGTCACGTAGGCGAAATGACGGCAAGTACGAGGCTAACTACTGTACTGCGTCAGATCACGAGACTTCGCCACTAAACCGAACGGCAAGTGCGAGGATAACTACCAGTACGAGGACTAATCAGCCACGAGATCGGCAAGTACGAAAGCCGACCACCGGATACCAAGGACGATCAAGAAAACCTCATGGAGAGCTAGTCCATGGAATAACACTATCAGGGAAACGAACCTCATCATGGCCGCATACCCGCGACCATCCATCGAGTCGAGATGCCCATGGACTATCATAGTGGAAGCATACCCGTGGGCCACCCATCGTCGTCGATGTCCAAAATGATCAAGAATAACACGACCGCCCTCCATTCGAGAGAAGCGGTAACATAAGAATACAACACTTTGCACAACAAGGCTATCATACACAAACATAGGAAAGTTACACACAACTCAAGTACTTTTATTTATGCCAAAGTCCAGTTTTAACCCCAAAGCACTATGTATGTTAAACTCTTTTAAAGGATCCATTTCTTTTACAAAGGTCACCCGATACCGCATGATAGAGTGACTAAAATCTTTAAGTAAACCAAAACAACTTCCATACTTTCCTTTAAAACTAAATTAAGGCAATACCATGCCTTCTTTTAGACCAAAACACTTCTCCTTTTAAAGTCAAGTTACCACTTAAAACCAATGATAAAACCATTCCTTTGTTTTCATAAAGTCGTTATAACTAACTTCCCATAAAGTCGTTATAACACTTTATGTTTTAAACCAATTTTAAGACAAAACAATGCCTTTCTTTTAAACCAAAGACTTTAATTTCCTCAAGTCTCTTTTAGAAATCAAGTTCCTTACTTATTCTCATTTCCAAATCAAGAAACATTATTCTTTAAAACCAAGTACTCATTACTCACGAATGAGGTTTCACACTTCTTAACAACTTTCACATCAATTAAATTAAGTCAAGTATCTTATCTTTTAAGATCAAGTCTCTTAAATTCTTAAAAGCAATAAACCATTCTTTTATCTCTCTTAAGTCGTTATACCTAACTTCCCATAAAGCTAGTATAACTCTTAAGCTTTCAAACCAAGTATTATTCTTCTTTCAAAAGGATTCTTAATTCTTTTGAAATACTTCAAGATTCTTATTATTCAGCTTAAGTCAAAAGACATTGCCGAGAACTATATTCGGTTAACACACGACGCCTACCGTACTATATATATATTATTGTAAAATACTTACAGATTATTATTATTCGAGCTTAAGTCAAAAGACATTGCCACACGTCGTCACCGTAGACTATATATATTCTTGTAAAATACTTCCAGATTCTTATTATTCGTGCTTAAGTCAAAAGACATTGCCACACGTCGTCTACCGTACTATATATATTCCTTTAAAATATCATGCTCAAGAGTATAGGAAGAATCACATACCTCGCGACGATTATCGACTATCAGTAAATAGCTCCAAAGTACTGTAATCCTGCTAGCCTTTTCACTTCTTCGAGTAGAATACGCTACTCGCAGTACTTCACCCTATAATGGTTATACAAGTCTATCAATGTCTAGACTACTCGGTAGGATAATTCTAGATACAAGATTCTACAGAAAATTGGGCAAAGACTTCCTACCCACAAACTTCACAAGTCTATCAGAGATACAAATTCTATGTAAATGGTTCAATTCTCTTCTTATATACCTTCCTTGTATATAACTTATACTTAAATCCTTAAACTTCAACAGTATGTAAACTCTAATTACAAAAGAAGGTCAAGCGTATTTACCTCGATAAGCCCAAAATTATCCAAGTTTAAATGTCGATCCTGAGCAACGTTTAGCTCAACTCAAGCGCCCAACCCGCTCCAAACAACCTTGTTATACCCGTAGTTCCGTGGTATGTATGTGGGGATGTACGAGAATACGACAGAAATTTTGGAAAGAAAGAAAGATGTGAATTTTTCGACGGAAAAGTTCCGGTTTTTGTGAAGAAAAAGGTTCGTTAGTGGGAATTGGATTCCCAGATTTGGTATTCAGACTTCTTGGATTATATTAGAATTTTGAGATTTTATTTTCGGAAATGGTCACGTGGGGCCCACGTGTCACGACCCGATCCCGGGCCCGTGACTGGTGTCTTACCCCGGGCACCCTAGTGATACAACATCAGAGAAAACCAGCGGAAAATAAAACATAAACATGAAACAAGATATATGATCATAAAATAGGCCAACCAAAAACGCTTTGCCTTCAGATATATACATAAAACCCGACAGTTTAATCCTTTACAACCCCGCCCACAACAAGATTCATGCACTTAAGATTTACAACAACCATGACGGACAGGCCCCGCCATACCACGAATGTACAAGAACTCACGACTCGGGGAACACATACCAAAGAATAAGCCTCCGAGAAACGGAGCTTCCTAATACGCTGAATCGTGATCCTATGGCGAGGATCCACTACCGATGTACTCCTACCGCGCATTGAACGCAGCCTCGGGCGAGGTCGATAACAGTACCAAGTATGTGAAATCAAAATATCGCAGCTTAAATCATAACAGTCTATATAAAACAGGAGACATGTATGATAACCAATATACAGTACGCAACATAAAAGCAGTCAAGTCAAGTCAGAGACTCACGCCCTCAAGCCATCACTCAAATATAACTATGGGTCTCACGCCCACCACATCAATCATGTTCGCATCATGGCCGCATGCCCCCGGAATACTGCATCGGTGTAGACATGTCCATGATGCAACAAGAAGAACAAGGCCGCATGGCCACATGCCACCGCAATACAGCATCGGTGTAGACATGCCCATGCAACCTCAACAACAATATACTGGGTGATCAAGCCCGCCACATGACCACGCCCCGAATTCAAGACGGCAGACATGTCCCCGTGACCTCAATAACAATATACCGTAATCAACCCCGCCGCGTGGCCACATGCCCCTGAATTTGCAGGTAGACATGTCCATGTGACATTAACAACAACATACCGCACAACCAGGCTATGACAAACAAGCTTAAGCAAATTACCATACTTCTAGACTTTCATAAAAAGATCCACTCCTTCCCAAGAAGTCACCTGATATCAACACTTGCACAACAAAGGCTATCACAAACAAGCATAGGCGAGTTACACAACAACAAGCATAGGCAAGTTACACACAACTCAAGGTACTTCCATTTTGTATCAAAGTCTGGGTTTTAACCCTAAAGTACTACGTACGTTAAATTCCTTTTTAAGAGATCCATTCCTTTCATAAAGGTCACCCGATACCCGTAGTATAAAAATAGAGTGACTCACATTTTTAGGTAAACCAAAATACTCCCCTTTTGTAAAATCAAGTAACAACATTATTTTCCAAACGTTCAAGTTTGCCTAATTTCAAATGCTCCGGTTCTTATTTTAAAAAAGGTTTCATAACTCATAGTTTTAATCTCTTTTAAAACAATTGAGTAACATAAGTCTTGTACGTGAGCCGTTTATTCTTGTTTACAACAATCTTGTTACATGACCATGATCTAGGAAATGTAATACAATTTTGTCTTATCTTAGCTTCTATGCAGATGGAGGTTTCTACTGGTTTTAATAACAATTAGTTATTTGTCAATACACTTTCCTTTATTAGCGCTGCTGTGGTTTGTTCGACACTTATTCTCATTTCCGAAATCAATAAAACATTATCCTTTTTAAAACCAAGTACTCATTACTCGCGAATGAGGTTTCACAACACATTTAACAAAATGTTAATAACCAAGTAAAACAAGTTAAGTCTCTTATCTTTCAAGATCAAGTCTCTTAACTTCTACAATCAATAAACCAATCTTTTACCTACATAGAGTCGTTATAACTAACTTCTCATAAAGCTATTATAACACCCTATGTTTTAAACCAACCAACCCATTTAACACATGTACGTCTACCGTACTACATAGTTTACAAAGCATCATGCTAGAAGGATAGGAAGAGGTTCACATACCTCGCGACGATTATCGACAATAAGCAAAACGCTCCACAAGATCAGAATCGCTAGCCGCTCCACTCTTTAAGTAGAATACGCTACTCGCGATTTCCACCTATAAGGCCACAAACGCCTATTAACTTCTAACCGCACGGTTCCATATTCTACGTAAAATTCGCAGACTCCCCCCGCAACAACAGAAATCTCCTCCTCTATCGAGGCCGCTACCAAGCCAACCGTGGGGTTTGCACGCCTAACCGGACGTGTACAATTCTACAACACAAAGAATGCTACACAAGTTCATCAGAATACAGTCCTATGTAATTACGCTCAGCTTTCTTCTTTAAATTCAGCTTAAGTCAAAAGACATTGCCGCAAGCTATGTTCGATTCTATATATAGTATACTTCAACTATATAATCCTACAACATGTAATCTCCAATTACAATAAGGGACAAGAATATTTACCTCGACAAGCCCAAAATTATCCAAGTTATAATGTCGATCCCGAGCAAGGTTTAGCTCCAACTCCGCGCGCCCAAACCACTCCAAACAACCCTTAGAAGTTCTAACTAACTTCTACTCAAATACTTCAACCAACTATGAAGATTTCCTTAGGGTTTCTGGTTTGAGACTAAAGGACAAAAGGTAGTATTTCCTGCTCTACGATAGAGGTAACTTTGAAATACTACTAGGTAAAGGCTAAGGTATTTTGGGCATTATAACAATACTAGAGAGTATTTCTATACCACAAAAGGGGGTATTATACGAAACAACTAGGCAGTGGGGTACCCCACGCTAGCACCTCCAAGGGGAGGGGAGGCTCTCGCCACAAGGCCACTCAAAGGGGAGGGAAGGCTTGGGACGAGAACACTCAAGAGGAGGGAGAGTTTTCAAGGCTTAGACAAAGTGAGGAGTGGATGAATAAGTTCATCACTAGGGTATTTATAGACAAGCCAAGGCCAACCAACGGCCAAGATCATGCCAAGGCAAGTGTAGGCCAAGATCAAGCCAAGTGCACCCTAACCCCTACTCCACAAAACATGCCACAAAACAATGCACCAAACAAGGCCAAACAAGGCACAAAATAAGGAAAGACGCCCCTTGCTTACCCAAATCGCCACTGAGGGTGACAAGTGTCACCTCTCGTTGGCCCAAAATGTTCCGCCGGAAAAATCCGCAAAAATACAAAACGACATAGCCGAATTTTCCTCGCAAGTTATGTAAACGTTTCGCCGAAACGACTTAATCGGTGTTGTGCACAATAAATATTTCGCCAAGGGTGCCACACGGGGTGACACGTGTCGCCCGATTCGCCCAGAATATTTCGTCTTAGAAAATATCCAAAATACCGAAATCTCAAAACAAAGCGGCCCCACAAAACAGAATTTCTCCCGTGGGCCCCACGTGACCATTTCCGAAAATAAAATCTCAAAATTCTAATATAATTTAAGAAGCCCATATACCAAATCTGGGAATCCAATTCTCATTAACGAACCTTTTTCTTCACAAATTACCGGAAACTTTTCCGTCGAAAACTCACATCTTTCTTTCTTTTCAAAATTTCTGCCGTACTCTCGTACGTACGTCCTCACATACATACCCTGCAACTACGGGGTATAACATTCTCCCCTCCTTAGAAACATTCGTCCCGAATGTTCCTTCTCAAGTCGGATAACGATAAAGTTCCTCTAACAAGTTGCCGACGCCACAGCTTGGCCACGAACTAACACACGTTCTCTTCCTTCCTTACTCGTCGTGCGATACCACTTTTGTCACTTTGCCGCGAGGTTCTAGTGTCACTCCGGCGACCCAACCAATGGTACCGAACTGCATGCGATCCCTGAGGTTCTAGTGTCACCAGTATGCGCCATACTTCGCCATCCTTCGCTTCAAAACCGGGTCACTACCCCCAAACTTGGTCATCTTACTAGCTTCACTGTTCCGCCAAGGCCATTCCTGGCCTTCACGAACCGCTTCTGGTCGAACACATCCACGAACTCATACGATGGTCACCTAAACTGGGGCCTAGCACCCCCGTGACCCTACCACCTGGCGGGACTACCCAGAATCGACTTACCCAAAACCGGCCGCGGTCGACCCGCGAGCGGCCGTCAACCCGACCCACAATCGCGCCAACACTTGCCCCTCGAAACGGAACAATCTTACCTATCAAGTCATGAAAGCTACCACTTCCATTTCACACTACCCATGGACTTATCACACAAATAAATCCGACGTATACTACGCACTCTGATAAAGGTCAAACATAAAATAAATCTTTTACACAAGACGACCTCACCTCTAAGATCTCAATCGTGAAATAGTCTAAGGTTCACACTTACCATGCCCCCAGGCTTACCCTTCTACAATAACCAGGTGTCTAAATCACATTTTAGCACAGAGCTATCCGAACATAATACTAAACACATCAGCATACAAAACTCTAGAGGGTTAAGGATATACCTGTATCCACCGCGTCACTCTTATCATAGGCCTGTCATACAGGGCGCATAACTGTAGAAGGTGATGAACCAGCCACTGATCCTGAAGGCTGAGTCGTAACATCCGTGCCCCCCTTGGTCGGACAGTTCCTCGCAAAATGGCCCTGCTGGCCGCAAAAGTAACAAGCTCCCTTGGCACCACGACACTCCCCGAAATGCGGTCTACCACATCGACCACACCGGCGCAGGTGACCGCATCCGCCGCACTTACTTCCTCGAAACTCGAACCTCGAGCCACGACCGCCCCGAATACTCGATGCTCAAGGTTGTGGAGGACCACTGCACCGGGCGGAGGTACAAAACTAGCATGCTCCGAGGCCGTCCGCTCGAAAGTCACCAAAGGACCTGCTGCTCGCCTCTTTGCCGATCTGGTCAACTGGTCGACCTCTCCGTGCCTCACATCCCAGGTCATGAGCTCGCATGCGGCAATGTCCATGCCCTGAAGAGCTACACCCGAACAAGCCTCGTCAAGTAATCATCTAGCCCTGACATAGCGGTGCACTCTATCCTCCATATCGCCATTACTACGGGGAACATACCGAGCTAATGAGTCGAACTCACATTGTACTCTCTAACCGCCCGCCCGCCCCGCCTCAACGTCAAAAATCTGTTTACCGAGCCCTCCTCATCCGTGGGGCAAGAAATGTGCAAGAAAAGCCTCGAGAACTCGTCCCAAACGGCCGGAAGCGCATGCTCTTCCCGACAACTCCGTGAATCAAACCATCAATCGCAGATCACGCGGTGATGCGAACCCAATACCACCGATTACGCCTTCGAGACTCGATCACTTACGATCCGTCAGAGCCGCTTGGATAAACTCCCGAGGTCATCTCGCCTCGATCCATAGAACACCGGGCGGGCTACAACTCGTAAAGTCCCGTAGCCTCAAACTATCTCGCTCGGGGTGAACCATCGTGCTACTGAATCGAATCGCCAGATCCGCCTATCCTCGATTCGCCACTACTCGCCAAGAATCGCCATCTCCTTGTACTTATCTCATCTCGCTTCCAGCCGCTGGACCGAGGCTCAGTATCATGGTCTCAGCAGCCATCGCCGCGTTCCAAACTCTCTGGGCCGGGCGGCGTCACAAAACTCGCCGTCAAGCACAACTCGTGTACTGCCCGGCTCGCGCTCGCATTTCTCTCAGATCTCACTAGCAGCCTCCTGGCCGCTTGCCCTTCGGCTCGTTGCTTGCGGAGGCATAATCGGTAAAAACGAGATACGCTGAGGGTCCAACTTACAACACAACTCTAAGGCACGATCTCGTAATGAGAAGAATGGAAACCAATCCTAAATGTCCTGCAGCCTCCCGATTATAGATGTGGTGCACAACACATCGATAATCAAGACTTACTAGACACGATGCGTAGACACTTTCCGAGGATTAATCGCTTCGATACCACTTTTGTCACGACCCGATCCTCGCCCGTGGATCGTGTCTTACCTGCACCCTAGTGATACAACATCGTAGAAAACCAATGGAAAATAAAACATAAACATGAAACAAGATATATGATCATAAACAAAGCAACCAAAAACGCTTGTCAGATATATACATAAAACCCGAACAGCTTTAATCTTTTTACAACCCCGCCCACAACAAGATTACATGCACCTTAAGATTTACAACAACCATGACGGACAGGCCCCGCCATACCCCTGAATGTACAAGAACCTACGACTCAGGGAACACATACCAAAGAATAAGCCTCCGGAGAAACGGAGCTTCCCAATACGCTGAACTGTGATCCTATGAGCGAGGATCCACTACCGATGTACTCCTACCTGCGGCATGAACGCACTTCGGGCGAGGTCGATAACATGTACCAAGTATGTGAAATCAAAATATCGCAGCTTAAATCATAACAGTCTATATAAAACAGGAGACATGTATGATAACCAATATACAGTACGCAACATAAAAGCAGTCAAGTCAAGTCAGGGACTCACGCCCTCAAGCCATCACTCAAATATAACTATGGGTCTCACGCCCACCACATCAATCATGTTCGCATCATGGCCGCATGCCCTAATTCTGCAGACGGTAGACATGTCCATGATGCAACAGTAATAACACTGCCGCATGGCCACATGCCCCCAGAATTCTACCTCGGTGTAGACATGCCCATGCAACCTCAACAACAATATACTGGGTGATCAAGCCCGCCACATGACCACATGCCCCGATTCTCGTGACGGCAGACATGTCCCTCGTGACTCAATAACAATATACCGTAATCAACCCCGCCGCACGCCACATGCCCCCTGAATTCAGACGGTGTAGACATGTCCACGTGACATTAACAACAACATACCGCACAACCAGGCTTATGACAAACAAGCTTAAGCAAATTACCATACTTCTAGACTTTCATAAAAAGATCCACTCCTTCCCAAGAAGTCACCTGATATCAACACTTGCACAACAAAGGCTATCACAAACAAGCATAGGCGAGTTACACAACAACAAGCATAGGCAAGTTACACACAACTCAAGGTACTTCCATTTTGTATCAAAGTCTGGGTTTTAACCCTAAAGTACTACGTACGTTAAATTCCTTTTTAAGAGATCCATTCCTTTCATAAAGGTCACCCGATACCGTAGTATAAAAATAGAGTGACTCACATTTTTAGGTAAACCAAAATACTCCCTTTGTAAAATCAAGTAACAACATTATTTTCCAAACGCTCAAGTTTGCCTAATTTCAAATGCTCCAGCTTTCTTATTTTAAAAGGTTTCATAACTCATAGTTTTAATCTCTTTTAAAACAATTGAGTAACATAAGTCTTAGACGTGAGCCGCTTATTCTTGTTTACAACAATCTTGTTACAAAGAACCATGATCTAGGAAATGTAATACAATTTTGTCTTATCTTAGCTTCTATGCAGATGGAGGTTTCTAATGTTTTAATAACAATTAGTTATTTGTCAATACACTTTCCTTTATTAGCGCCGTGGTTTGTTCGACACTTATTCTCATTTCCAAATCAATAAAACATTATCCTTTTAAAACCAAGTACTCATTACTCATGAATGAGGTTTCACAACACATTTAACAAAATGTTAATAACCAAGTAAAACAAGTTAAGTCTCTTATCTTTCAAGATCAAGTCTCTTAACTTCTACAATCAATAAACCAATCTTTTACCTACATAGAGTCGTTATAACTAACTTCTCATAAAGCTATTATAACACCCTATGTTTTAAACCAAACAACCCATTTAACACATGACGCTCACCGCACTACATAGTTTACAAAGCATCATGCTGAAGGATAGGAAGAGGTTCACATACCTCGCGACGATTATCGATAATAAGCAAAACGCCCACAAGATCAGAACGGCTGCCGTTCCACTCTTTAAGTAGAATACGCTACTCGCGATTTCCACCTATAAGGCCACAAACGTCTATTAACTTCTAACCGCACGGTTCCATATTCTACGTAAAATTCGGCGACTCTCCCCGCAACAACAGAAATCTCCTCCTCTATCGAGGCCGCTACCAAGCCAACCGGGGGTTTGCACGCCTAACCGGACGCGTGTACAATTCTACAACACAAAGAATGCTACACAAGTCTCATCAGAATACACCCTATGTAATTACAGTCGCTTCTCTTCTTTAAATTCGTGCTTAAGTCAAAAGACATTGCCGCAAGCTATGTTCGATTCTATATATAGTATACTTCAACTATATAATCCTACAACATGTAATCTCCAATTACAATAAGTGGACAAGAATATTTACCTCGACAAGCCCAAAATTATCCAAGTTATAATGTCGATCCCGAGCAAGGTTTAGCTCCAACTCCGTGCGCCCAAACCACTCCAAACAACCCTTAGAAGTTCTAACTAACTCTACTCAAATACTTCAACCAACTATGAAGATTTCCTTGTGGTTTCGTTTGAGACTAAGGACAAAAGGTAGTATTTCCTGCTCTACGATAGAGGTAACTTTTGAAATACTACTAGGTAAAGGCTAAGGTATTTTGGGCATTATAACAATACTAGGAGAGTATTTCTATACCACAAAAGTGAGGTATTATACGAAACAACTAGGCAGTGGGGTACCCCACTGCTAGCACCTCCGGGAGGGGAGGCTCTCGCCACAAGGCCACCCAAAGGAGGGGAAGGCTTAGGACGAGAACACTCAAGAGGGGAGGGAGAGTTTTCAGGCTTAGACAAAGTGAGGAGTGGATGAATAAGTTCATCACTAAGGGTATTTATAGCAAGCCAAGGCCAACCAACGGCCAAGATCATGCCAAGTGCAAGGCAAGTGTAGGCCAAGATCAAGCCAAGTGCACCCTAACCCCTACTCCACAAAACATGCCACAAAACAATGCACCAAACAAGGCCAAAACAAGGCACAAAATAGGAGGAAGACGCCTTGCCTTCCCAAATCGTCACTGAGGGTGACAAGTGTCACCTCTCGTTGGCCCAAAATGTTCCGCCGGAAAAATCCGCAAAATACAAAACGACATAGCCGGAATTTTCCCTCGCAAGTTATGTAAAACGTTTAAAAACGACTTAATCGGGTGTCAGCCAATAAATATTTCGGCCAAGGGTGCCACATGGGGTGACACGTGTCGCCCCGATTCGCCTGCAATATTTCGTCTTCCAAAATATCCAAAATACCAAATCTCAAAAACAAAGCGCCCCACAAAACCGTAGAATTTCTCCCGTGGCCCCACGTGACCATTTCCAAAATAAAATCTCAAAATTCTAATATAATTTAAGAAGCCCATATACCAAATCTGGGAATCCAATTCTCATTAACGAACCTTTTTCTTCACAAATTACCGGAAACTTTTCCGTCGAAAACTCACATCTTTCTTTCTTTTCAAAATTTCTGCCGTACTCTCGTACGTACGTCCTCACATACATACCCTGCAACTACGGGGTATAACAGAATTTACGGTTTTGTGGGGCCCGCTTTGTTTTTGAGGTTTCCGGCATTTTGGATATTTTCGGAAGACGAAATATTTTGATTTAATCGGGCGACACGTGTCACCCTCAGGCCATGTGGGCCGAAATGGTGTGACAAGTGGCTAGCCACTTGTCATGTTATACCCCGTATTTCCAGAGTATGTACGTAAGGACGTACGTATAATATTTTAAGCCTTAAGGTTTTGGCAAGATTCGAAATTTGGGCACAAGTGCCATAAGGAGTCGTTTTTCGACGAAACGTTTTACTAAACTTGCGAAGGGAAAATTCCGGCTATGTCATTGAGATTTTTTGCGGATTTTTCCGAGAGACGAAACATTTTGGACCAACGGGAGGGTGACATGTGTCACCCTCACATTGGAAGGAAGTGGGCGGCTAAGGGACGAAATAGGGGCACTTTAGTTGGTAGGATATTTTGTGCAAGTTGGTGTGGTAGATGGATAAGGTGCACATGGCTTAATCCTAGCCCTACACTTGCCTAACACTTGGAAGAATCTTGACCATTGGTTGGCCATTCCTTGACCTATAAATACCCCCTTAGTTGATGAACTTTCTTCATCCAAAAATCATTTTCCAAGTCTTGAAATCTCTCCCCCTTTGTGAGTTAAAATCGTCCAAACCCTCCCCCTTTGAGAAAGGCCTTTGGCCGAGAGCTTCCCCCTCCCCTTTGAAGTGTTCTAGCCGTGGGGTACCCCCCCTAGCCTAGTTGTTTTCGTATAATACCCTCTTTGGTGGTATAGAAATACTCTCCTAGTATTGTTATAATGCCCAAATACTCTAGCCCTTATACCTTGTAGTATTCCCAAGGTTACACTTATACAAAGGCCCAGAAAAATACTATTATACCTTCTTTAGCCACTAAACGAAACCCTAAGGAAAATCTTCATTGATAGTTGAAGTATTTAAGTAGAAGTTGGTTAGAACTTCTAAGGGTTGTTTGGAGCGGATTGGAGCACTCGGAGTAGGAACTAAGCGTTGCTCAGGAGCGACTTTAAACTCGGATAATTTTTGGGCTCATCGAGGTAAATACTACTGTCCTTCTATTGTAATTGGAAATTACATACTATGGTAGTATAGAAATGAATATAAGATTCATAGAAGAGAATTATACTGTAATGGAAGGATATTACAGAATAGACTTGAACTGAAATCACTTCAGAAGAATATAGTAGAAGTTAAACTGTACTTACGTAGGACTGTATATACAGTAGACTGATAACCTTTATTGGTTGAATGTTCTGCAAGTAGCATGGGCTACTTAGAAGGTGGACCAGGCTAGCCGGGTTATAGCCGTGGAGCGTTTTGCTTATAGTCGATAATCGTCGCGAGGTATGTGATTCTTCCTATACTTTTGAGCATGAAGTATTTTAAAAGAATACATATAGTACGGTAGACGTACGTGTGGCAATGTCTTTTGACTTAAGCCTGAATAATATGTATATATTATATGGTAGATGTCGTGCTAACTGAATATAGTTATACGGCAATGTCTTTTGACTTAAGCCTGAATAATAAGAACCTTGAAATGTTTTGAAAGGAATATAGGTATAGTACGGTAGACGTACGTGTGTTAACTGAATGTAGTGTTACGGCAATGTCTTTTGACTTAAGCCTGAATAAAAAGAATCTTGAAGTATTTCAAAAGAAATAAGAAACCTTTTTTTGAAAGAAGAGTAATACTTGGTTTTGAATACATAAGAGTTATACTAGCTTTATGGGAAGTTAGGTATAACGTCTTAAGAAAGATAAAAAGAATGGTTTTACTGATTTTTTTAGAAGTTAAGAGACTTGATCTTATAAGATAAAAGACTTAACTTAAATGATTAATATGAGTTTTGTGTGAAACCTCATTCGTGAGTAATGAGTACGTGGTTTTCAAAAGGAATAATGTTTTACTGATTTCGGAAATCAGAATGTGTATCGACAAACCACTGCAGCGTTAATAAAGAAAAATGTATTGAATAATGAAGTATTATTAAAACCAGTAGAAACCTCCTTCTGCAAAGAAACTAAAATGAGACAAAATGATATTACATTTTCTAGATCATGGCTGCTTAATAAGACTGATTATGAACAAGAATAACCTACTCACCTATGACATATGTTACTCAATTGTTTTAAAAAGAGATTAAGACATTGAACTATGAAACTTTTCTAAAAAGAGACTTGAGTAATTGATATTAGGCAAACCGAACTTTAGGGAAAAGAATGGTATTGTGTTGTCTTAAAATGGTTTAAACTTAAAGTGTTATAACAATTTATGGGAAGTTGGTTATAACGACTTTATGAAAACAAAAGAAGGTTTTTATCATTGGTTTTAATATTGAAACTTGGCTTTAAAAAGAGAAGTTGTTTTGGTTTACTTAAAAGATGTAAGTCACTCTATTTTTATACTACGGGTATCGGGTGACTTTTATAAAAGGAATGGATCTCTTTAAAAGGAATTTAACGTACGTAGTACTTTAGGGTTAAAACCCGTACTTTGACATAAAATGAAAGTACTTGGAGTTGTGTATAACTTGCCTATGCTTGTTGTTGTGAAACTTGCCTATGCTTGTTGTTGTGAAACTTGCCTATGCTTGTTGTTGTGAAACTTGCTTATGCTTGTTGTGATAGCCTTGTTGTGCAAGAATTGTGTTTCTATACTACCGCGTCTCTCGATGGAGGGTCGGTTGATTTGTTGAGAACTTACTTGGACGTGCCGGCAGTGACGGAGAAATTCCACGGGTACGTTCCTGTTGATAGTGTTACTTTTGCTAATCGCTTTGGACATACTGACACGATGCGTAGCGCACGGGTATGCTTCCATTTTGATTGCCGTCTTATTGTTTCCCTTTGGACATACTGACACGATGCGTGGCGCACGTATGCTTCCATTTGGAATGCCTTATTGTTTCCTTGGACATATCGACACGATGCGTAGCGCACGGGTATGCTTCCATTTGGAATGTTGTCTTATTTTTCCTTGGGACATACTGACACGATGCGTAGCGCACGGGTATGCCCCCATTTGGATCGCTGTCTTGTTGTTATCATATCATAGACTGCCGGCAGTGAGGAAGGTATTCCACGGGCATGAGTGATGACTCTGAGGGCGTGAGTCCCTGACTTACATGACTGCTTGTTATCGTGAACTGTAGTTTGGTTATCATACATGTCTCCTGCTTTATATAGACTGCTATGATTTCATTTACAGTATGTTATAGTTTCACATACTTGGTACCTGTTATCGACCTCCTTCTGGGCCGCTCACGCCGCAGTAAGTACATCGGTGTCGATCCCCGCTAGGATCACATTTCAGCGTCTTGGGAAGCTCCGTTCCTTCGGAGGCTTATCTTTGGTATGTTACCCTAAGTCTGTAGGTCCTTGTACATTCAGGGGTATGGCGGGGCCCTGTCCCGTCATAGTTGTTGTATAAATCTTAGAGGTCTGTAGCACTGTTGTGGGCAGGGTTGTAAGGATTGTAACTGTTCACATGTCTTTATATATATATGTCGAAAGACAATCGTCTTGGTTGGCCTAGTTTATTTCATCATGATCCATGTCTACTTTACATGTTTAAGTTTTTATTTCCGCTGGTTTTCTCTGATGTTGTATCACCAGTCGCCTGGTAAGGCACCGCCATGGGCCCGGTTCGGTCGTGACAAAGTGGTATCGAGCGATTAGTCATCGGAAAGTGTCTGATCGTGTCTAGTAGTCTTGATTATCGATGTGTTGCACCACATCTATAATCGTGAGGCTATAGGACATTTAGGATTGGTTTCCATTCTTCTCATTCCGAGATCGTGCCTTAGCCGCGTGATAAGTTGGACCCTCCGACGTATTCCTTTCCTTTACCGCTATGCCTCCGCGTAAGGCAACCTGTGCCCGCACGGGCAAGACAATGAGGAGTCGCTGGGATACAGAGGAGTACGAGGCGCAGCCCTGGCCAAGACTGAGATTGTGCTTCGACGGCGAGTCTTGTGACACCGCCAAAGACCAAAGAGAGTTTAGAGCCGCAGCTGGTCACGAGACTACAAAGACCGAGCCTCCACCCCACACCGTGCGGATGAGATGGGTACAAGGAGATGGCCCGATTATTGGCCGTGGTCATGGCCGATATGAGGATAGGTCGATACAGCAGCCAGCCTCAGAGCACCCGTAGTTCACCCCGAGCGCATACTGAGACTACGGATTTTCCGAGATGTAACCCGCCGAGTTTTATGGGTCGAGGCCTGAGGATAATCCGCAGGAGTTCATCCGACAGCTTCAACGGATCATGAGAGTGATCAAGGCTTCGGAGACCGAGTCGGTGGTCTTGGGTTCGCATTGGCTGCGTGATACCGCAGTCGACTGGTTTGATTCGTGGGAGCTGTCCCGGGGAGAGAATGCACTTCCAGCTATACGGGACGAGTTCTCAGAGGCACTTCTTGCACATTTCTTGCCTCCACAGATGAGGAGGGCTCGGGCAGACAGATTTTTGGTGTTGCGGCAGAATCCGCGCATACCGAGTACAATGTGGAGTTCGACTCATTGGCCCGGTACGTCCCCGCGTTAGTAGCTAGTATGGAGGATCGAGTGCACCGATATGTTACAGGGCTCGATGATTACCTAGCCGAGAGTTGTTCGGGTGTAGCTCTTCAGCCGGGCATGGACATTGCCCGCATGCAGGCTTATGCACTTGGAGGTGAGGAGCGGAGAAATCGACGGAATGACCAAGGTCGCCAGAAGAGGCCGTAACAGTGGTCCTTGGTGACTTTCGAGGCGGACCGCCTCAGCAGCAGACTAGTTATGCGCCTCCGCCAGTGCGGAGTGGTCCTCCACAATCTTCAGAGCATCCAGAGTTTTCAGGAGCAGGTCAGGGCTCCAAGGGTTCAGATTTTCGGGAGAGCAGGGGTGTTAGCCAGCTGAAGCCACCCCAACCTCGTTGTGACCGCTGTGGTAGACTCCACGGTGGGGAGTGTCGTGCCAGTCCGGGAGTTTGTTTTACATGCGGCCAGCAGGGCCATTTTGGGAGAAACTGTCCACCGTGGGTAGCATCGTAGGATAGCACGATCACGAGATCGGGCCATGGTTCTTCACCTTCCATAGCTAGGCAGGATGTTCATACACCGGCGGGCCACGGTAGAGGTCGCGGTGGAAGTTCCCAGTTTTAGCGGTCCTTTGAACCGCCTACTTTCAGGTATATCCTTAAACCCTCTAGAGACTTGTATGTATTGATGTTATGATAATGTGTTAAGTGTTATGTTCGGATAGCTTTGTGCTAAAATGTGATTAAGAAACCTGGTTAGTGAAAAAGGGTAAGCCTGGGGGTGAGAAATGATGAACCTTAGAATATTACGCTGAGACCTTAGATGTAAGGCCGCCTTGAGTACCGTGATTTTGCAAGTGATCTCGCTGGCGCATTTTATGCCCGAATGTATTGTGTAATAAGTCCCTGGTAGTGTGAAATGGAAGTGGTAGCTTTCATGACTGTAGAGGTAAGATTGTTCTTAATCGGGAACAAGAGCGTGACGCAGCAGCTGGGTCGGGTCAGCCATGTTGAGGCCAACCCGCGCCGCCGAGGCGGGGTCAGCTCGGTTGGTCCCGCCAGTGGTGGGGTCACGAGGGTGCTAGGCCCAAGTTTAGATGACCATCGATGAGTTCGTGAATACGCTCACCGCAATCGGTTCGTGAAAGTCGAGAATGGCCTTAGAGGAAATCGAGGTTAGTAAGATGACCAAGCTCGAGGTGGTGACTCCAAAGTTTTGGAAACTAAAGCGATGACTACAGGTGGTACGTATACTAAAAGAGTTCAAGTGTTCGGCGAGGTACGACGTGTAAGGAAGGAAGAGAACGTGTGTTATCAGTGGGCAGTGTGGCATCGCAACTTGCTGAAGGAACTTCATCGTTACCGTCTTGAGAAGGAACATTCGGACGAATGTTTCTAGGCGAGGAGAATGTTATACCCTCGTATTTCCGCAGTATGCGTGGGACGCACGTATAATAATTTAAGCCTTAAGGTTTTGGCAAGATTCGAAATTTGGGCACAAGTGCCATAAGGAGTCGCTTTGACTAAACGCTTTACTAACTTGCGAGGGAAAATTCCGCTATGTCATTGAGAATTTTTGCGGATTTTTCCGAGAGACGAACATTTTGGATCAACGGGAGGGTGACATGTGTCACCTCACATTGGAAGGAAGTGGCGCTAAGGGACTAAATAGGGCAGTTTAGTTGGTAGGATATTTTGTGCAAGTTGGTGTGGTAGATGGATAAGGTGCACATGGCTTAATCCTAGCCCTACACTTGCCTAACACTTGGAAGAATCTTGACCATTGGTTGGCCATTCCTTGACCTATAAATAACCCCTTAGTTGATGAACTTTCTTCATCCAATAATCATTTTCCAAGTCTTGAAATCTCTCCTCATGAGTTAAAATCGCCCAAACCTCCCCTTGAGAAAGGCCTTGCCCGAGAGCTTCCTCCTCCTTTGTAGTGTTCTAGCCGTGGGGTACCACCCCTAGCCTAGTTGTTTTCGTATAATACCCTCTTTGGTGGTATAGAAATACTCTCCTAGTATTGTTATAATGCCCAAATACTCTAGCCCTTATACCTTGTAGTATTCCCAAGGTTACACTTATACAAAGGCCCAGAAAAATACTATTATACCTTCTTTAGCCACTAAACTAAACCCTAAGGAAAATCTTCATTGATAGTTGAAGTATTTAAGTAGAAGTTGGTTAGAACTTCTAAGGGTTGTTTGGAGCGGATCGAGCACTCGGAGTAGGAACTAAGCGTTGCTCGTGAGCGACTTTAAACTCGGATAATTTTGGGCTCATCGAGGTAAATACTATCATTCTTCTATTGTAATTGGAAATTACATACTATGGTAGTATAGAAATGAATATAAGATTCATAGAAGAGAATTATATCAGAATGGAAGGATATTACGTATAGACTTGAATCAAATCACTTGAAGAATATAGTAGAAGTTAAACCTGCATTTACGTAGGATCGTATATACAAGAGATCGATAACCTTTATTGGTTGAATGTTCGCAAGTAGCATGGGCTACTTAGAAGGTGGACCAAAGCAAATGGGTTATAGCCGTGAGCGCTTTTGCTTATAGTCGATAATCGTCGCGGTATGTGATTCTTCCTATACTTTTGAGCATGAAGTATTTTAAAAGAATACATATAGTACGACGACGCACGTGGCAATGTCTTTTGACTTAAGCCCAATAATATGTATATATTATATGGTAGATGTAATGTGTGCTAACCGAATATAGTTATACGGCAATGTCTTTTGACTTAAGCCCAATAATAAGAACCTTGAAATGTTTTGAAAGGAATATAGGTATAGTACGGTAGACGACGTGTTAATCGAATGTAGTGTTACTGCAATGTCTTTTGACTTAAGCATGAATAAAAAGAATCTTGAAGTATTTCAAAAGAAATAAGAAACCTTTTTTTGAAAGAAGAGTAATACTTGGTTTTGAATACATAAGAGTTATACTAGCTTTATGGGAAGTTAGGTATAACGTCTTAAGAAAGATAAAAGAATGGTTTACTGATTTTTTTAGAAGTTAAGAGACTTGATCTTATAAGATAAAAGACTTAACTTAAATGATTAATATGAGTTTTGTGTGAAACCTCATTCGTGAGTAATGAGTACGTGGTTTTCAAAAGGAATAATGTTTTACTGATTTCGGAAATCGTAATGTATCGACAAACCATCGCAAATGCTAATAAAGAAAAATGTATTGAATAATGAAGTATTATTAAAACCAGAGAAACCTCCTTCGCAAAGAAACTAAAATGAGACAAAATGATATTACATTTTCTAGATCATGGTCGCTAATAAGATCGATTATGAACAAGAATAACCTACTCACCTATGGCATATGTTATTCAATTGTTTTAAAAAGAGATTAAGACATTGAACTATGAAACTTTTCTAAAAGAGACTTGAGTAATTGAAATTAGGCAACCGAACTTTAGGAAAAGAATGGTATGTTGTCTTAAAATGGTTTAAACTTAAAGTGTTATAAATGCTTTATGGGAAGTTGGTTATAACGACTTTATGAAAACAAAGAAGGGTTTTTATCATCGGGTTTTAATATGGAAACTTGGCTTTAAAAAGAGAAGTTGTTTTGGTTTACTTAAAAGATGTAAGTCACTCTATTTTTATACTACGGGTATCGGGTGACTTTTATAAAAGGAATTGATCTCTTTAAAAGGAATTTAACGTACGTAGTACTTTAGGTTAAAACCCGACTTTGACATAAAATGAAAGTACTTGAGTCAGGTATAACTTGCCTATGCTTGTTGTTGTGAAACTTGCCTATGCTTGTTGTTGTGAAACTTGCCTATGCTTGTTGTTGTGAAACTTGCCTATGCTTGTTGTGATAGCCTTGTTGTGCAAGAATTGTGTTTCTATACTACCGCGTCTCGATGGAGGTCGTTGATTTGTTGAGAACTTACTGGACGTGCGCAATGACGAGAAATTCCACTCGCACGCCTCGCTGATAGTGTTACTTTGCTAATCGCTTGGACATACCGACACGCGCGTAGCGCACGCATGCTTCCATTTTGATTGCCGCCTTATTGTTTCCTTTGGACATACTGACCCGATGCGTAGCGCACGCGTATGCTTCCATTTGGAATTTAGCCTTTTTGTTTCCCTTTGGACATACTGACCCGATGCGTAGCGCATCGTATGCTTCCATTTGGAATGTTGTCTTATTTTTCCTTGGGACATATCGACACGATGCGTAGCGCACGTATGCTCCCATTTGGATCGCCTTGTTGTTATCATATCATAGACCGCCAGCTGGCGAAGGTATTCCACGCATGAGTGATGACTCGAGGTGCGAGTCCTCGACTTACATGATCGCTTGTTATCGTGGAATCGTAGTTTGGTTATCATACATGTCTCTCGCTTTATATAGATCGCTATGATTTCATTTACGTGATGTTATAGTTTCACATACTTGGTACCCAGATCGACCTCTTTCGGGGCTACGTTCACGCCGCAGTAAGTACATCGTGTCGATCCCCGCTTAGGATCACATTTCAGCCTTTGGGAAGCTCCGCTCCTTCTGAGGCTTATCTTTGGTATGTTACCCTAAGTCCAGAGGTCCTTGTACATTCAGGGGTACGGGGCCCCGCCCGTCATAGTTGTTGTATAAATCTTAGAGGTCTGTAGCACTGTTGTGGGCAGGGTTGTAAGGATTGTAACTGTTCAAATGTCTTTATATATATATGTCAAAAGGCAATCGTCTTGGTTGGCCTAGTTTATTTCATCATGATCCATGTCTACTTTACATGTTTAAGTTTTTATTTCCGCTGGTTTTCTCTGATGTTGTATCACTAGGGTGCCCGGGGTAAGGCACCAGTCATGGGCCCGGGTTCGGGTCGTGACATGTCACCTACTCAATTGGCCGATTTTGGCCTTGACACTTGGTAGCCTATTTCGTTGGCCATGTGTTGTGGTGGGACCCACACACACATGGCCCAATCTTGACCACCCACCTTTCTTTGATCTTGGCCCTTGACTCTTTTATATATACCCCTTAGCTTGAAGAGTATTTTATCAACACTTGAAAGCCTTTCAAGGCAAAATACTCCCCTCCCTTTTTTGTGGTTTCGTCCCACCCCTCCCCTCTTGTATAGAATACCTTGTGTATTGTGGTATAATTCCAAATACACTAGCCTAGTATCCCTAGTAGTATTCCAAGGTTGTTTTACTACTTGGAGCCCCGAAATACTACTTTCTCCGCTAGTCGCCAAATGACACCCTAGAAAATCTTCATGAGCTTGGTTGAGGGATTTAGAGAAGTTGTTTAGAAACTTCTAAGGGTTGCTTGGAGCGGGTTGGAGCGTAAGGAATCGAGCTGTTGCTCTCAGATCGACATATAGTCTTGGATAATTTTGGGCTTATCGAGGTAATGATCTACGCCCCCTATTGTAATTGGATATTACATATCAGAGTAATATATAGTCGAGCATACTATATATAGAATGAGTATTGAATCAGATTTACATAGGGTTGTATTTACATGAGATCGTTGTATTATCGGAGTAGAATTGAACACGTCCGGTTAGACGTATAATCCCCTGGGAGTTGTTGGCCTGGTAGCGGGCCTGGATAGGGGAGGAGATTTATGTGATAGCGGGGGGGAGGTGCTGCCGAATTTTCTGTAGAATCAGGAACTGTTTACTTAAGTATTCTACGAAGAGAACTAGAGATTGATAGATATATTGTGGCCTTTATAGGTGGATCTTCTACGCGCGACATACTTGACTTGGCTTGTGGCTTAAGCTAAAAGGTATGTGATTCTTCCTATACTCTTGAGCATGATTGTTGTGAACTATATAGTACGGTAGACGTACGTGTGTGAAATGAGTTTTGTTTGTTTTAAACATAAGGTGTTATAATGGCTTTATGGGAAGTTAGTTATAACGACCTTATGAAAATAAAAGAAAGATTTGATTTTGAAAGTTAAGAGACTTAATCTTGAAAGATAAGAGACTTGACTTATAACGACTTGTTTTCGGAAAAGGAGAAGTAACTTGATTTAAGTATAGGTTACTTGTTTTGAAAAGAGTAAGTTAATTGGGTTTTAAAAGAGTATACTTGATGTTGTTCTAAAAGAAAAGCACTTGGTTTAAAAAGTATAGAGTACTTGATTTTAAAAGCCTTGTAAAGATTTTTACGAAGGTGAAGTAATTTGGTGTTAAAAGTAAAACGTGTTTTCTTTATATACTACGAGTATTAGTATCATGTGGCTTTTACGTAAAAAGAGGTCTTTTTGAAAGAATAAATGTATGTTGAACTTGCCTATGCTTGTTGTGATAGTCTTTGATGTGCAAGTGTTTTGTTGATATGCTGTCGTGACTCTCTGGGAGGGCCGGCTATCTGATTGATTGATTGGACATACTGACGTTGGGTGGTCCACGCAGTACGCGCCCACTGAGTATTGATCGGTTGTTTCGCATCGCCGTGACTCTGGAGGGCCGCTATCCGATTTATTTCCTTTGGACATGCCGACGCGATGGATGTTCCACCGCACGCGCCCGCAGAATGGTTTCATGGCCATGACTTCCGAGGTGAGATGCCGGCATGCGGTCATTGTGAGGTTCAGATTGTTAGTCCATGGACCGCTAATCCACGGCTTGCCGCAGCGACGAGCGATCACGCTTGATTTGTATGTGTGGTTCGTGCACACTTTAGATACTTGTTCGGCCATTTCTCGTATCGGTAGCCTCCGTAGATAGCTCGAGATACTTGCCTCTACCATATCTCGTGAGACGGTTGGCTAGTGGTACGTTAGCTTTGGTACTTGCCTCACCGGTTGCGTGGCTAGCTTTTGATCCGTAATTAGCTTCCGCATTTGCCCGTGAAGTTTTATGACTAGCTTTTGATCCGCATGTAGCGATTCTACTTGGCCCGACGTTTGACGACGCAGTGTGATCTAGTGTTCGTGTTCACATATGGATGTTGTTTTACATCATGTACTGCCGGCAGTGAGGAATGAGTTCCACGGGCATGAGTGATATTATGGGTCCCCTTACTTGGCATAATTGTTTACTTATCGCAAAAGGTTTTATAAAATGATGAAATGTGATTTCATTACGCATTTTTCGCCACATACTTGGTACCGTTGTATCGACCTTCTTCGGGCCGCGTTCATGCCGCAGTAGATGTACATCGGTGTGGATCCTCGCCATGTGATCTCGCCAGACAGGAAGCTCTGTTTCTCCGGAGGCTTATCTTTTGGTATGTTTCCCTGAGTTGTAGGTTCTTGTACATTCAGGGGTATGGCGGGGCCCTATCCCGTCATAGTTGATGTTGCATTCTTAGAGGTCTGTAGTACTGTTGTGGGCAGTGTTGTAAAGGATTGTAACTGTTCGGTTTTATATATACGCATGAAGGCGACCGTTTTGGTTGGCCTATTTTCTTATGATGTATCTTGTTTCCTGTTTAAGTTTTTATTTCCGCTGATTTTCTCTGATGTTATATCACTAGGGTGCCCGGGGTAAGGCACCAGTCACGGGCCCGAGGTCGGGTCGTGACACAACCCTTAGAAGTTCTACGCAACTTTTACTTAATACTTCAACTCGCTATGAAGATTTTCCTTAGGGTTTTGGTTTGAGACTAAAAGGACAAAAGGTAGTATTTCCGGGCTCTACGTATAGAGGTAACTTTTGGAATACTACAAGGTATAAGGCTAAGGTATTTTGGTATAGTAACAATACTTGGAGAGTATTTCTACCAAGGGGGGGTGTATTTTACGAGAACAACTAGCCAAAGCTGGGTACCTCGCCAAGGGCCTCACAAAGGGAGGGTGCTCAAGGACGAGAGCATCAAGAAGGGAAGGAATTTCAAGACTTGGAACACATTTGTGGATGAAGAAGTCTTCAACAAGGGAGGGGTATGTATAGGACAACCAAGGGCCAAGATCAAGCTGCCGGGGGCAAGTGAGGGTCAAGATCAAGCCAAGTGCACCCTAACCCTACTCCACAAATCCTCACAAACATCGACTTGAATTAGGCCATGAAACATGCCACGAAACGGGCACCAATCGACCACCTTCAACCGCCCACTGAGGGTGACAAGTGTCTCCTCTCGTTGGTCCAAAATATTTCATCTCTAAAAATCCGCAAAAATTATAAATGACATAGCCGGAATTTTCCCTACGCAGTTCTCAGAAACGCTTCATTTAAAAACGATTCTTTACGGGGGTTGTGTACAAATTTCGAATTTTGCCTAACTTAAGGTTCAAACTTTTCTACGTACGCCCACACGTACATACTCTGAAAATACGGGGTATAACATGTTTTAAAGAGTAGAAGTATGTTGTACTTGGGTTAAATTCCCGGATTTTTATAAAAGATATGCTAGTGCCTTAAGTAAACTAAAATGAGAGTGTATATGAATAAGAAGTTAGGGGGATTTCTTAACTTGCTTACTTTATGTATGATGGCCGGTTGAGATAGGGTAAGAGTATATCTGAGGGGTAAATTCCCAAGATAGTTATACCACCTTCTCCAGGGTAAGAGTATATCTGAGGGGTAAATCTCCAAGATCGTTATACCACCTACTTCAGGGTAAGAGTATAATTGAGGGGTAAATCCCCAAGATAGTTATACCACCTGTTTCCGTGGATTTGCTACACACGATGCGAGGAATACCTCATGCGAGTCCTTATGGGCTTACGGGTGAAATAGTCCCACGCGCGGATACGCCTATGCGAGGAATACCTCACGCGTCCACACGACTCACGCGGTGAAATAGTCCCGCGAGTAGGATTGCTTAATGATACGGGCGGATGGTCCCGCTGATCGTGAGCTTCCTATTTTTATGTTGTACGAATACTATTAGTTACCATTATCATAGTAAGGCAATCGTAATTTTATTATCATACATGTCTCCGCTTTGTTTTAAACTTACGATGTAATTTACGATTTTCCGCTTACATACTTAGTACATATTGTCGACCCCTTCCTGGGCCGCGCTCATGCCGCAGTGGTAAGCAGTGGTGGATCCTCATTCTTAGGATCACATATCGACGCCAAGCTCCATTTCTCCGAGGCTTGTCTTTTGGTACGCTTTTTCCCCGATGTTGTAGATTTATGTACATTCGTGGTACGGCGTCCGCCCCACCACCGCTGTTATTCCTAGAGGTCCGTAGTCACATGTGGTTTGGGGTGTAAGAACCGAAGTTACGCTTTTTCTTTGATTATGCATATTTTTCGAAGGCGGCCTTATCGCCACCGTGTTATTATTGTCTAAATGTTGTATGTTGTGTATGTTCCGCTATTCTCTCGATGTATACCAACGGGTGCCCTGTAGGACACTGGCCGCGCCCCGGTCGGGTCGTGACAAAAGTGGTATCGAGCGCTTAGTCCTCGGAAAGTGTCTACGCACCGTGTCTAGTAGTCTTGATTATCGGTGTGGCACCACATCTATAATCGTGAGGCCGCAGGACATTTAGATTGGTTTCATTCTTCTCTCGAGATCGTGCAAGAGAGTCTTTTATTAGGTTGAATCCTCTCCGACCTATTCTTATGAAACGCTTATGCCTCCACTAAGGCGACCAGGCCCGTAGGGCAAGGCAGCAGAAGGTCGCTAGCGGTACTCGAGGGTTACACTGACCGCACACTATGCCCGAGGTAGTAGCGGTTCAGCGAGTTCACCACGCCTAAAGACAGAGGGGCCGAGAGCGGCAAGAGCTCGAGGTTCCGCACTGAGCCTCCACCCCACACCCGTGAGCCGAGCATAGAGACTACGAGAGCAGATCCGGCTATCGACCAAAGATAGTAGCAGTGGCAAAGACCGATGCGAGCAGCTAACCCTGAGCCGGCGCATGATCCGAGATTTTCTGGGTTGTCATCCGCCCGAGTTTTATGGTTCGAGGTCTGAGGAGGATCCGCAGGAGTTCATTCGGCAGCTACAGCGGACTATGCAGGTTCTTAGGGCTTCAGAGATAGAGTCTGTTATGCTAGCCTCTTACCGGTTACGGGATATTGCGTTGAACTGGTTTGAGTCATGGGAGTTGTCGAGAGGTGAGGATGCTCTTCCAGCTGTTTGGGAGGAGTTTACAGAGGCCTTCATGGATCACTTTTTGCCTCCTGAGATGAGGAGAGCCCGTGTAGCGCCTGATGGGGTGCTGAGATTTGAAGGTGGGTTGTGTGTTCTCGATGTGTCAGGACTTCGTCAGCAGATTCTGGGGGAGGCACACAGTGCTCGTTATTCTATTCATCCGGGGTCGACCAAGATGTACCATGACCTCAGATGTTTGTATTGGTGGGATGGCCTGAAGAGGGACATGTCAGGTTTTGTTGCACAGTGTCCTAATTGCCAGCAGGTCAAGGTCAAGCACCAGAGGCCCAGTGGATTATTGCAGGCTATTGAGATTCCGACTTGGAAGTGGGAGGTGATCAACATTGACTTTGTTACAGGGTTACCTCGTAATCAAAGGAAGTACGACTCCATTTGGGTTATTGTTGACAGGCTGACGAAATCAGCCCATTTCCTTCCAACAGACGACGCTTTTGGTCGAGGACTATGCCGCATTGTACATCGAGAGATTGTGAGGTCGCGGTGTCGGTGTCGATTATATCCGATAGGAGCCCGCTTACGCTAACTTCGGAGGTCTTTCCGGGTTTAGGGACACAGTGAGTCTCAAGACATCATTTCATCCTCGATCGACGGCAGTAGCGTACTATCCGCAGACACTCGAGGATATGTCACGAGCTGCGTGATTGATTTCGGGTGGTAGTGGAGGATCATTTGCCTCAGGAGTTTGCTTATAACAACAATACCATTCCAAGATACGACGGCGCCATACGAGGCTTTATATGGGCGGAAATGTAGATCGCCGATTGGTTGGTTCGACGTGGCGAGGTGCGCTTAGTTGGCCCGCACTTGGTTCAAAAGGTCGGATAAGGCGGCTTATCCGAGAGACCGCAGCGCTCGTAGCCGCAGGTCATACGCGGATAATCGGCGCCGGCATTTGGAGTTTCGGTGACGATTGGGTCTTCTTGAAGGTGTCACCCACGGCGGTGTGATGAGATTCGTGTAGAAGGAAACTCACCAAGGTACATTGGTCCCTACCGGATCGTCGCCGAGTAGGCAAGGTTGCCTATGAGTTGGATCTGCCATCGAGTTGGAGGCGGTACATCCGGCCTTCCATGTTTCTATGTTGCGGAAGTGTATCGTAGATCCAATGGAGTTTTCCTCGCAGTGAGGTCCAGTGTGAGGGGTTATCGTATGAGGAGAGTCCCATAGCGATACTCGACGCTGTGTCAGCGATCGCGACCGAGGACGGGCTTCCACAAAGTCTTGTGGAGGAATGATAACCGGGAGGAGATGACTTGGGAAGCGGAGGAGGACATGTTGAGGAAGTATCCTCACTTATTCCCTACACCTTCAGGTAATTCGTTTTCCCTTACTTGTCAAGTTTTAATTGAAGTATTTCTTTTGCTCAAATGCTATTATGTGGCCATGTGTGGCATTTTTGGTATGTCGGGGTTGTGAAAGGAAACTATGTCGCTAATTTATAAGTTTGACTCCGAAAGAACATTCAGGGACGAATGGCCAAAATGGTCATTGACCATAGTCTTAGGATGACTAAGTCTTGCAAGTAGTGAGCTTGAGAATATTGACTAAGTCAAAGGGTCCACAAAGGCTTGATATTTAATAAGAGCTCATCCAAGCCACCCATTTGTTTACATCTTGACCCTCCATTGTACTATATAATACTAGTAGTAGCAAGACAAGCTTAACACTTAGTTAAAAATTTCAAGAAAATTGAAGAACACACAAGGTTGCTCTCGGGTTCAAAGCTATTTGAAAAGGAATTTTTTTGTTTCGTGTCCATTAAGCTCCACACTTTAAACCAAGGTTCTTGAGTGTATTGTAAGTGTATCTCAATAGAAAAATCTCGGAAAAAGATAGTTTTCGTATTAGTCGCAAGGTGAAAACCTAGTTGTGTCACGACCCGACCCCGGGCCGCGACTGGTGCCCTACCTGGGCACCCTGTTCAGGTATACATCAGAGAATAGCAGCGAAACATACACAACTTAAACATATGTGTAAACAAAAGACAACACAGGCTGGCCGATAAGGCCGTCTTCCATACTATAAACATAATCAAAAGTACAACTGTACAACTCGGGCTTACCAACCACATATGTGAATACGCACTTAGGAATAATAACTGGCGGGACAGGGCCCGCCATACCACGAATATACATGAATCTACCACCTCGTGGAAACTGCATCAAGAGATAAGCCTCCGAGCAAATGGAGCTTTCTCAAACATCAATCGAGATCCTACGAACAAGGATCACCAACCTGGTACCTAAACTCGCGGCATTTAACGCACTCGGGCTGGCCGCATAACAGTTTAATATGGAATGTAAATAACGTGACAAGAAACAGATCATAATCAGATAAAAGAATGACAAGGACAAGTATATAAACAAAACATACTGATCCTCGCTGTCATTACCACTTATGAACTTAATCGCACCTTATTATCTTTTCTCATTTTCAATAAAAGTTATAGCCACATTCTTACACACATGATTAGGAAAAATCATTAAGTTCATTACTATATAACTTAACTTATCTTTCATAAGTATAATTCGCCCTTTTAAGGAGGGCGCATATACTACCCTACCTAACTGACGCGATCAAGTCACACAAATATCAAAGCGTGTCCGTGGAATCCCCATCACCGCCGATACTATAAGTGTAAAATATAACCACGTGACGCCGTGGCATCCCACCTCACCGCCGGCGCATACATACACAACACATACATATCTCCCCGCCTGGAATCCCACATCACTGTCGACAGCTATAAGTGTAAAATATAACCATGTGACGCGCCCGTGGCATCCCACCTCACTGTCGGCGTACACATACACAACACATTGTGCCTTACTAACAATGAGAGTAAACAGTAGTGTCTTTACAATATAAAATAGGAAGCTCATGATCAAAACAGGACCATCCACCCGCAGTATCATTTAACCATCCTATTCCTGGGACTATTTCACCCGCATAGGCCGCGTGGACCCGCGTGAGGTATTCCTCGCATGGGACTATTTCACCCGCATAAGCCCTTACGGACTCGCATGAGGTATTCCTCGCATGAGACTATTTCACCCGCATAAGCCCTTACGGACTCGCATGAGGTATTCCTCGCATAGGCTGGACCCGCCCGCATGGGACTATTTCACCCGCATAAGCCCTTACGGACTCGCATGAGGTATTCCTCGCATGGGACTATTTCACCCGCATAAGCCCTTACGGACTCGCATGAGGTATTCCTCGCATAGGCTGGACCCGCCCGCATGGGACTATTTCACCCGCATAAGTCCTTACGGACCCGCATGATGTATTCCTCGCATCGTGGGTAGCAATTCCACGGAATCTGCAAATGCCACAAACCCGGGGAATGACCCCGAAACGACTGATATACCAATAGCACACAACCGGCTATTTCCAATACACATAGGCAGTTCTCAACTAAACAAGTCAAAATACTAATCAAGGCATCACATAGAATAATTCTCATTTAACAAGCCAAAGTACTTATCAAGGCACACTTAGACAAATTCTCAATTTATCGAGCCAAAGTACTAATCAAGGCACAAATAGAATAATTCTCATTTAACAAGCCAAAGTACTTGTCAAGGCACATTTAGACTAATTCTCAATTAATCAAGCCAAAGTACTAATCAAGGCACAAATAGAATAATTCTCATTTAACAAGCCAAAGTACTTGTCAAGGCACATTTAGACTAATTCTCAATTAATCAAGCCAAAGTACTAATCAAGGCATCACATAGAATTATTCTCAATTAAACAGGCCAAAGTACTACGTACGTACATTCTTTTCAAAAGACTCCTTTCCAAATAAAACTTCCCCGATACTAACAACCGTAGTATCAAGTCCTATCCACCTTTCAAGACAAGTCACAATACCTTTTTAGAAATACAATTACCGGCTTCTAAATCAAGTGACTTCTTTATTAAAAACCTTAAGCAATTGGTACCTTTAAAACAATTTGCCCTTCCTTAACACAAGTTATTTCTTTGATTACTTTATTAGGGAAACCATTCTCTTAACCTTCCATAAAGCCGTTATAACCAACTTCCCATAAAGCCGTTATAACCCTTTATGGTTTATGTCACGACCCGAACCCGGGCCCGTGACTGGTGCCTTACCCCGGGCACCCTAGTGATACAACATCAGAGTAATCAGCGGAACATAAAACACAATACATGATACAATGTAAAGAAGACACATGTTTATCTGAAGGAAAGTGGCCTCTCGGCATATATATAAATTACAACTCTTTCAAAATGAACAATTTAATCCCTTTTACAAACCCTGCCCACAATAAATTACATGCACTCACGAATGATGTGACTACAACGACGGACAGGTTCGCCATACCCCGAATGTAAGCACCTACAACAACAGTGGACTATACTAAGATAAGCCTCGAGAAACGGAGCTTTCCCAAACGCCAATCGTGACCCTAAGAGCGAGGATCAACGATCGTGTACCTCAACTCGCGGATTTAACGCAGCCCCAAGAGGTCAAGATAACAGTACCAAGTATGTGAAATCAAAATATCAGAATGAAATCATAATAGTCTATAAAGCAGAGACATGTATGATAACCAAACTACAGCCACAATAAATAGGCAAATATGTCAAGTCGTGGACTCACGCCTCAAAGTCATCACTCAAATGTAACTATGGGTCTCACGCCCATAATATCAATCATGCCCGTGGAATACCTTCCTCATCGCGCAGCTTATGATATAAAAGCACCAAGAAATACACATGAACACGTGTCCCACCTGTGTCCTAATAAAACAAGACAGGTAAATACGTAAGGCATAACCGACTACTAACACCTACAAGATTTAACAGGTCATAAATCAGATTATGATATCTCGTTTGCACCGTCACATGATCCAAGCCGTCACTCGCCCGCAGATCAAATGCGCGCTGCCTAGCCCCGAACTCTCCGTAGCTCGCATAGGCCAACCTCATGTGCCCTCATGAGGTATTCCTCGTGATCGAGGGTAGCTACTCCCGCATCGCCCCGACTCGCAGTCCGCATGGCCACAAAGACCGCATGACCACAAGGGCCGCAAACTAACCCGAACTCCCGTAGTTCCGCACGGATCCCCGACCCGCACGAGGTATTCTCGAATCACGGTCCTGCATCACTCGAGTCTACCCCGCATCGCAGGCGCCTTAACCTCCGAGACAAGTCAAGGCGAGTGGTACAATACCAACATAACACCGAGAGTCAAACAACTTTAAGCGCAATGAGGAAAACCCCTTTACACAAAACATCACAAGATACTAACACACGTAGATCCTAGCATGTTTACTTATCAAATCAACAAGAAAGTATTACAAGGCTATCACAAACCAACACAACCATGTTATACACACAAGGTACATTCTAATATATGATTAACAAGATCTGCATCTATTCCCAAAGTACTTCATACATTATCTTTTAAAAGATACGTTACGCTTACAAAAGTCACATAATACCCGTAGATATGAAAATAGAGTGATTATCTTTGAAGTAAATCAAAACACATACTTTTGTAAAATCAAGTAACAACATTATTTTCCAAACGCCCAAGTTTGCCTAATTTCAAATGTTCACGTTTTTTTTTTAGAAAGGTTTCAGAGTTCATAGTCTTATTCATTTAAGAATATAATTCTCTTTAAACCATCCGAGAAATCATAAGCCCTATATGTGAGTAGATATTCTTGTTTATAACAATCTTATTACAAAGAACATGATCTAGGAAATATCATTTGTCTCATCTTAGCTTCTATGCAGATGGAAGTTTCTACTGCTTTAATAATACTTAATCACAAAATATTTCCTTTTATTAACGCCGCAGTGGTTTGTCGATACACATTCTCGATTTCAAATCAAGAAACATTCTAAGCCGCTATACCTAACTTCCCATAAAGCTAGTATAACTCTTAAGTTTTCAAAACCCAAGATACTTCTTCTTTCAAAATGATTCAAAATCTTTTCAAATACTTCAAGTTCTTTATTATCACATAACCAAATTAGCTTATAGTTCAAATCGCTTACCTTTTAAAACCACAAGTATTTTCTTACATACATAAAGTCATTATAACCAACTTCCCATAAACCGTTATAACACTTTACGGTTTAGACCAATCAAATACATTTAACACACGCACGCTCATCGCATTACATAGTTACACACATATCATCCTAGAAGAGATAGGAAGAGGTTCACATACCTCGCGACGAGTATCGACTAATAGCCAAATGCTCCAAGTACTTCCAACCGTCGGCTACTCCTTAAGCCAAGTAGATCGCGCCACACGCATTACTTCAACCTATAAGGCCACAAGGCACTTATTAATATCTAGATCATATCGTAGAACATTCCACGTAAAAATTCAAAGACCTTTCCCCACCCGCAACAAACAGAAATCTCCTCCTCTATCTGGGCCGGCCACTAAGCCAACCAGTGGGGGTTATACGTCTAATCCGGACGTGCACAATTCTACTTCACAGTAATGCTACACAAGTTCATCAGAATACACCCATGTAATTACAAAAGATTTTCTTACATTCAGCTTAAGTCGCAAGACATTGCCGTAAGTATTATTCAGCTTAAGTCAAAAGACATTGCCGACAACTACGCTCCATTCTATATATAGTATACTTTAACTATATATTCAACAACATGTAATCTCCAATTACAAATGTAAGGTCAAAAGTGTTTACCTCGATAAGCCCAAAATTATCCAAGTATAAAGTCGATCCTCGGCAACGCTTAGCTCCAACTCAGGCGCCCAACCCGCTCTAAACCACCCTTAGAAGTTCTAACCAACTTCTACATACTACTCCAACTAACTATGGAGATTTTCCTTGTGGTTTTGGCTTTTGGACCGACGGAAGTATAATAAGATTACTGGCTTTTGTAAAAGTGTAACCTGGGAATACTACAAGGTATTTGGGCCAAGGTATTTGGGCATTACAACAATACTTTTGAGAGTATTTCTACCAAGAGGGGTATTTATACGAAGACAACTAGGTTAGTGGGTACTCCACTACCAACCCCACTAGAGTGAGTGGGTGCTCTCGCCGCTGGGGAAAGGGTGCTCGGCCAAAGGCCTTCCCAAAGGGAGAGGGGAGGACGAAACACTACAAGGAGAGGGGAGGATTTTAGACTTAGGAAAGTTTTTGACGAAGAAGTCTTCAAAGGAGTGAGGTATTTATAGGCTAAGCAAAGGCCAACCAACGGCCATGATCATGTCAAGTGCATAGCAAGTGTAGGCCAAGATTCACCCACGTGTCCTTAACCAACTAACACACAAATATCCTACCTAACCCTTGACAAAAATGGCCACACTTTCGCCACCTTTACCGCCCACACTCCACCAACGAGAGGTGCCATGGCGCCTCTTGTTGGTCCAACACGCTTCGCCTCTAAAAATCCGCAAAATTAGAAATGACAAAGCCGGAATTTTCCTTCGCAGTTATGTAAAACGCTTTTAAAAACGACTTAATCGTGTGTTGTGAACAAATAATTTTCGCCAAGCCACTTTAAAGCCCAAACTTTTCTACGCACGCCCCACGCATACCGAAATACGGTATAACATTCTCCTCCTTAGAAACATTCGTCCCGAATGTTCTTTCTAAGTCTCGAACAAACGCGCCAAGATAGTCTTCACTACTATACTTACGAACGATCCCACACACCGGGTCACGTAAAACATCTCGCGCAAATTCTTACATCCAAGTCCACGATGAATCACCTCTAACATCACCACAAACACCTCTCTCTCCGGGGTCTAAAATATACTTCCTTCGCACCTTCTCCTTACAAAAGAAATGATCACATCTATGCCGCCATACATGCTCGCTTCTCCCTTTACTCGCCGTGATACCACTTTTGTCACTTTGCCGCGAGGTTCTAGTGTCACTACGACCCAACAAATGGTATCGGCCGCATGCGATCCCCGAGGCTGTCGTGACACTAACTCTTACCACATTTCTGAGCATCGCTCGCTTTCCAAAACTCGAGGTTACTATCTCTAACGTGGTCATCATTAATCGAACACTGACGGATCTCCGATACATTCCCGATCATAACCATACGAAAGACCGGACGATCGCTTCCTAAGTCTGACGACAATGCTATCATATGTGCAACCCGCCTATCCTCACATGAACTCAAAAGGCCCAAAGTAACTCGCTAAGTTTCCTCTTTGCCAAAGCTCATCGCACTCCAATCCGGTGGTACCTTCAAGACCGACCGCCAACTCAACTCTAAGCGCCGCCGATTATCCGCATCGATTTCTCCGAGCTGCCGTAACTTCTTCTGCACAAGCTTTACCCTATCCACAAATTACCGGAACAATCTCAACCAACTATCCGAATCTTGCCAACATCGAACCAATCGACGGCGATTTTACACATCCGCCTTGCAAGGCGTCATAAAGCGACATCCGAATACTAAAATGGTAGCTACTAAAACACTCCTTCACAGGAGACAACAATCCTTACAGCTACCCCTGAAATCTACACACTGGCCCGAGGGCGAATGCGATTCGAGACTCACCGAAGTTCTTAACCCCGCTGGTAAAACTTCCAGAACACAAAAACAGCCGCACTGGCTCCACTGTCGTCATAAGGTGAAGGTAGGCACCCTGCACTTTTACAACCTTCTCGATAAATCAACACCGCCGAGTAAACTGTATTTGCTGTAAGACAAGACGGCCGACCTCCTCGGCCCGACCATCGGTCGATTGCATCCACGAACTCAGACTGTTAACTAAACTTGGGCCTAACACCTCATAACCCTAACCCAAAGCGACCACCACAAACTGACCCCACCACCATACAAAGCCGCTGGTTGACCCGCAACGTGGCCTCAACTCGACCCACTCTCACAGAAACACTTGCTCCCCAAACCGAACAATTTCACTAATTATGTTACGAAAACCTAGCGGTCTTCTTAGCTCAACTACCCTCTTTCATACCACACTACTCGTGGACTTATCCCACAACCATAGCTCACGACACTATGCACTCATATAAGGGTCAAACATAAACATACGCCTTTACTCGAGACGGCCTTACCTCTAAGGTCTCTCACAGATAAAACTCCAAGGCTCACACCTTCTCTATCCCCAAATCTTACTTGGTTAACTAACCATGATTTCCTAATCACAATTTACACCACGCTATCCGAACATAACACTTAAGGTATACTCACCTTATCACATATACCAAACTCTGTAGGGTTAAAGATATGCTCAGATTCATCGCTTCACTCCTTAGTCGTCTAATCAAACCGCCTGCAGGCGATAGCTAAAGAAGATGACAACTACCCACCGATCTCAAGGCTAAGTCCTCCTACTAGGACACTCTTTCTCGACATCGCACTCGACGGCCATAGGTACAACAAGTACCATCTAAAAAGACGACATTCCCGATGACATCTCGCCACATCGTGAACCTAAGCCCCGGAGTTCTCACCAACTCGCATACCCCGAACGCCCCGAATCCGTGGAAGACCACTCAGACCGGCGAGGTGCATATCTAATCACGCGAGGTGACTTGCCTCAAAGTTACCAAAGGACCTCACGCTCGCCCTCTTCTCGCCGCCCTTCGTTAACCCGCTGATCTCTACGCTTTGGCTCGCCGCGCACAAGCCCGCATACGTGCCATGCTCAAGCCTCAATCAAGAATTACTCGCACAACCCTTTCTAAGATATTCATCAAGACTCGCAGACATCGGTATACTCCGATAGCCAAATCCATAGCTAGTAACAGGTTGTCTCTTCGCAATCTATATTCTCTGCTTTCCGGCCGTAATCAAGGTTCAAATATTATGGTCGCCAGTAGGCATCGCCGCCGCGGCTAAACTCATTGGGCCGTGACGTAGCATAACTCCCGAACGAAGCACCTAACTCAGTGATGGTTGGGCCTGCGCCCTCAGAACCTCCTCAACTCTACTCAGCCTCCTTGGTCGCTTTGCCTCCCGCCCGGCCGCTCGACGCGAGGTATAACGGCAGTGGAAAGAAATACGTGAGAGGGTCCAACTTACAACACAAATTTCTAAGGCACGATCTCAGAGTGAGAAGAATAGAAACCAATCCTAAATATCCTATAGCCTCCTCGATTATCGCGTGGTGCACAACACACCGATAATCAAGACTTCATCGATACGGTTCAGAGACACTTTCCGAGGATTAATCGCTTCGATACTACTTTTGTCACGACCAACCTGCCCGCGGATCGTGCCTTACCCCTGCACCCTAGTGATACAACATCGAGTAATGAGCTTAACATAAAACACAATACATGATACAATGTAAAGAAGATACATGTTTATCTCAAGGAAAGTGGCCTCTGATATATATAAATAACAACTCTTTCAAAATGAATAGCTTAATCCCTTTTACAAACCCCGCCACAACAAGATTACGCACTTCACGAATGATGTGATTACAACGACGGACAGGTTCCGCCATACCCTCAATGTAAGCACCTACAACAACAGTGGACTATACCAAGATAAGCCTCCGAGAAACGGAGCTTTCCCAAACGCCGAATCGCGACCCTAAGAGCGAGGATCAACGATCGTGTACCTCAACTCGCAGATTTAACGCAGCCCCGGGCGAGGTCAAGACAACAGTACCAAGTATGTGAAATCAAAATATCAGAAATGAAATCATAATAGTCTATAAAGCAGGAGACATGTATGATAACCAAACTACATTTCACAATAAATAGGCAGTCATGTCAAGTCAGGGACTCACGCCCTCAAAATCATCACTCAAATGTTACTATGGGTCTCACGCCCATAATATCAATCATGCCCGTGGAATACCTTCCTCACTGGCGGCAGTTTATGATATAAAAGCACCAAGAAATACACAAGAACACTGTGTCCCACCGTGTCCTAATAAAATAGTACAGGTAAGTACGTAAGGCATAAACGACTACTAACACCTACAAGATTTAACAGGTCATAAATCAGATTATGATATCCGTCTGCATCATTACATGATCCAAGCCGGTCACTCGCCCGCAGATCAAATGCGCGCCTAGCCCCGAACTCTCCGTAGCTCAAGATAGGCCAACCTCATAGGCCCGCATGAGGTATTCTCGCATCGAGGGTAGCTACTCTAAGATCGCCCCGACTCGCACCGCATGGCCACAAAGACCGCATGACCACAAGCGGCCGCAAACTAACCCGAACTCCCGTAGTTCCGCACGGATCCCCGGACCCGCGCGAGGTATTCTCGAATCACGGTCCTGCATCACCGAGTCTACCCCGCATCGTAGGCGCCTAACCTCCGAGACAAGTCAAGGTGAGTGGTACAATACCAACATAACTACAGAGTCAAACAACTTTAAGCGCAATGAGGAAAACCCCTTTACACAAAACATCACAAGATACTAACACACGTAGATCCTAGCATATTTACTTATCAAATCAACAAGAAAGTATTACAAGGCTATCACAAACCAACACAACCATGTTATACACACAAGGTACATTCTAATATATGATTAACAAGATCGTATCTATTCCCAAAGTACTTCATACATTATCTTTTAAAAGATACGTTACGCTTACAAAAGTCACATAATACCCGTAGTATATGAAAATAGAGTGATTATCTTTTCAAGTAAATCAAAACACTTACTTTTGTAAAATCAAGTAACAACATTATTTTCCAAACGCCCAAGTTTGCCTAATTTCAAATGTTCACTTCTTTTTTTAGAAAGGTTTCGTAGTTCATAGTCTTATTCATTTAAGAATATAATTCTCTTTAAACCATCCGAGAAAACATAAGCCCTATACGCTGAGTAGATATTCTTGTTTATAACAATCTTATTACAAAGCAGCATGATCTAGGAAATATCATTTTGTCTCATCTTAGCTTCTATGCAGATGGAAGTTTCTACTGGTTTTAATAATACTTAATCACAAAATATTTCCTTTATTAACGCCGCAGTTGGTTTGTCGATACACATTCCGATTTCCAAATCAAGAATCATTCTTAAGCCGTTATACCTAACTTCCCATAAAGCTAGTATAACTCTTAATTTTTCAAAACCCAAGATACTTCTTCTTTCAAAATGATTCAAAATCTTTTGAAATACTTCAAGTTCTTTATTATCACATAACCAAATGTTATAGTTCAAATCGCTTACCTTTTAAAACCACAAGTATTTTCTTACATACATAAAGTCGTTATAATTCAACTTCCCATAAAGCCGTTATAACACTTTATGGTTTAGACCAATCAAATACATTTAACACATGTACGCTCACCGTACTACATAGTTACACACATATCATGCTAGAAGAGATAGGAGGAGGTTCACATACCTCACGACGAGTATCGACTAATAGCAAAACGCTCAAAGTACTTCCAACCGTCGGCTACTCCTTAAGCCAAGTAGATCGCGCCACACGCAAAGATTCAACCTATAAGGCCACAAGGCGCTTTATTAATATCTAGATCATATCGTAGAACATTCCACGTAAAATTCGCAGAACCTCCCCGCAACAAACAGAAATCTCCTCCTCTATCTGGGCCGGCTACTAAGCCAACCGGGGTTATACGCCTAATCCGACGCACAATTCTACTTCACAAGAATGCTACACACAATTCTACTGTAATACACCCATGTAATTACAGCTCAAGATTTTCTTTACATTCAGCTTAAGTCGCAAGACATTGCCGTAAGTATTATTCAGGCTTAAGTCAAAAGACATTGCCGCACAACTACGTTCCATTCTATATATAGTATACTTTAACTATATATTCAACAACATGTAATCTCCAATTACAACAGAAGGTCAAAAGTGTTTACCTCGATAAGCCCAAAATTATCCAAGTATAAAGTCGATTCTGGGCAACGTTTAGCTCCAACTCCGTGCGCTCCAACCCGCTCTAAACCACCCTTAGAAGTTCTAACCAACTTCTACATACTACTCCAACTAACTATGGAGATTTTCCTTAGGGTTTCGGTTTTGGACCGACTGAAGTATAATAGTATTACGGGGCTTTTGTAAAAGTGTAACCTTGGGAATACTACAAGGTATTTGGGCCAAGGTATTTGGGCCAAGGTATTTGGGCATTACAACAATACTTTTGAGAGTATTTCTACCAAGAGGGGGGGGTATTTATACGAAGACAACTAGGCTAGTGGGTACTCACGCCAACCCCACTGTGAGGGGGAAACTCTCGCCATGTGGGGAAGGGTGCTCGGCCAAAGGCCTTCCCAAAGTGGAGAGGAGGGACGAAATGTCACGACCCATTCCGGCCCGTGGATCGTGCTCACCGGCACCCAAGTAGTCATACATCGAGTAATCGAAATATAAAACAAGACATGAAACAGCTTTATAAAATAAGACATACGCTTTATGTGAGAAAACGTCGCTTTTCGATATATATATAAACATGGTTTTAGCATACATCCGATAATCGCATAAATACACTCATGCACTTAAGGAAATATACAACTATGGCGGACAGGCCCCGCCATACCGATCAGATAAAACTATCTACAACAGGAGATCATACCCAAAAGTAGAGCCTCCGAAAGCGACGGAGCTCCCGACACCAACGTAGAGATCCTAAGAATGTGGATCTAGCACTGCCGCCTCTTACCGCGCAGATGAACGCAAACTCGGGCGAGGTCAAGATAACAGTACTAAGTATATGAAATCAGAAATACTTAAATGAAAACATATTATTTTAAAATCAGCTTTGCAAGTATGTATGAAACAACCATGGAATCGCATATGCCACATCATAAACAAGAGCAACAATAGGTAAATCAGAATGTCTTTTCTAGGTCGCGAATGATCGGCAGGCCAATTGCCCGTAGTATCACCATGCAAGCCTAATCTCGACTCGTAGTCCGCATAGGCCACTCATATAGGCCCGCATAGGTACATAACCCCGCATCGAGGGTAGCTACCTCTAATCGCCCCGACTCGTAGTCCGCATGGCCACATAGACCGCATGAGGTGTAACCCCGCATCACTAACCCGAACTCCCGTAGCCCGCATAGGTCCCTTGGACCCGCATGAGGTATTCTCGAATCACGTCCTGCATCACCGAGTCTACCCCGCATCGGAGGCGCTAACCCCTGCATATGTCAAGAGGCGAGTGATAGTACACTAACATAACAACTTATCTTTTAAACAACATAAGCACAACAAGAATACTCTCCTATACAAACGCTAAAGACACTAACACACATAGCATCATATCATGTCTACTTGTCAAACCATCTTATTATTCTTTTCACACTCAATATAAGTCCGTTATAAACACATAGGCAACCTGCTTCTTTTATCACTCTTAAGTGGTTATACTTAACTTCCCATAAAGCTAGTATAACTCTTAAGCTTCGCTTTAAAACCAATTAGTTCTCTTCGTTAAAAATGATTCAAGATTCTTTGAAATGTTTTCGCTTTATTATTCAAAGCTTAAGCCAGGCATTGCCGTAGTGTTATTCAAAGCTTGCCACAGGCATTGCCGTAAGTATTATTCAGCTTAAGTCAAAGACATTGCCGTAGTTATTATTCGCTAACACACGTACGCTCACCGCATTACATATATATTATAAAATATCATGCTTTAGGAAGAATCACATACCTTCTCAAATAAAACCACCGCCAAGTCAATATGTCGCAGCAGAGTCACCATAATAGTCACGACATCTATCAAAGACTACTCAAGGTCATTCTAAACAGAGGGTTCACAATTCTACTGAAAGTCGCAAAGACTTCCCTACCCATGAGCTATATAAGTCTCATCAGAAAACAAATTCTATATAAGCATAGTTCAATTATTCTTCTTTAAACCCTTCTATCGTGATAATACCAATTCTATTCTGCAATATTCTTCTAAGTATTTATACTTATTCTTATACTACAACAAAGAAGTATTCTCTAATTCAAAAGAGGGTTAGGATTAGTTACCCTGTAAGCCCAATAATATCCTAGATAAAGTCGCTGAGCAAGGTTTAGCTCCTAAGTTGTACGCTCTAAGGAAACCTTAGAAGTTCTTCACAACTTCTACTAAGTACTAAGGGATTTGGGCTGTGGTATTTTGGGCATTATAACAATACAAGAAGGCAACTTTTCTACCAAGAGTGGGGTAGGTTTTGGCTAGGCAGTGGGCCTCGCCAAACTACTTAGGCTAGAGGGGTATTCGGCCAAGGGCCTTCACAAGTGAGGGGAGGTGTTTGGACGAAAAGGCTACAAAGGGAGAAGAGAGGATTTTTAGACTTGAAGCTTTTGTGGACGAAGAACTCTTCATCTCAAGAGGGTATTTATAGTCAAGAAGTTGGCCAACCAATGGCCAAGATTAAGCCAAGTGCTAGGCAAGTGTAAGGCCAAGATTTGGGCAAGTGTCCTTGGCCAACTTGCACACAAAATATCCTACCTAATCCTTGACTTGTGCCAAGGCACAAAAAACGTGAAACACCAAGTCCAATTCGTCCAAATGGACGATTTCAAGTCCATCAATTGGAGGGTGACAAGTGTCGCCTCCGCTGGTCCAAAATGTTTCGCCTCTCGGAAAAATCCGCAAAATTAGAAATGGCATAGCCGAATTTACCCTAAGAAAGCCGTGGAAACGCTTCGCCGGAAAACTATTCGCTTTGAGTCAGGCCCAAAAATCGTCCAAGGCCTAAACTTTAAGGCCAAACTTTTTGTACGTATTCCCTTACGTACATACTCTGGAAATACGGGGTATAACACGAAATACTTAGGAAAGTTTTTGGATGAAGAAGTCTTCAAAGGAGGGAGGGTATTTATAGGCTAAGCAAAGGCCAACCAATGGCCAAGATCATGCCAAGTGCATAGCAAGTGTAGGGCCAAGATTCACCCATGTGTCATTAACCAACTAACACACAAATATCCTACCTAACCCTTGACAAAAATGACCACACTTTCGGCCACCTTTACCGCCCACACTCCACCAATGAGAGGGTGCCAAGTGGCGCCCTCTTGTTGGTCCAACACGTTTCGTCTCTCGGAAAAATCCGCAAAAATTAGAAATGACATAGCCGGAATTTTCCCTTCGCAAGTTATGTAAAACGCTTCAAAAAAACGACTCTAATCGGGTGTTGTGAACAAATAATTTTCGGCCAAGCCACTTTAAAGCCCAAACTTTTCTACATACGTCCTTACGTACATACTCTGGAAATACGGGGTATAACAGTTTAGACCAACACGTTCCTTTTATAACCAAGAGACTTCTACTTTTTGAAATCAAGTATTAAATACTTTCAAATCAATTCTCATAACTTTCAAAAATACAATTAGTCTCTTAACCTTTAGAAAGCAAGTGACTCTTTTTTATTATAAAACCTTAGGCAATTAATGCCTTAAAAACAAGTGGCCTTTTCACTAAAATCAAATCACTTATCTTTCCATAAAGCAAATACAACTACCTTCCCATAAAGCCGTTATATTCCCTTTATACCTTAGCCAAAAACAATTTCCTATCCAAGGGACTTATACGTTTAAAACGGAACAAGTATCACATACTTTAAAACTCTTCAAATCCCTTAACTTAAATAAAACTTAAGACATCCTTTATTCTTTCCAAGAAGCGAGTTAATCTCCTAACTCACCCGACTTGGCTACTCACAAAACAAGTAAAAGGATATCAAGGTGTCAGACGCTCACCGCACTACATACGCAGCCTAGTCATGCTCAAAGATAGGAAAAGTTCTACATAGAGTAGATCACACAACTACCTCTTAACTTCTAAGAGTAACAGAAACATGAAATGATACCACGTATATTCCATACATAGAATCATGCCAAAGGAAGGAAGAGGTTCACATACCTCGCGACGATTGTCGACAAGTAGCAAAATGCTCCAAAGTACTTCAACCTCGAGCTATTCCATTCTTCAAGTAGGATCGTTACACCGTAAGTCCGTGACATGTATAAGAGAATGTACGTAAGGAAACAAGACTTGGAAATTAGTACGAAAGGAAGAATTGTTTTTCCGACGAAACGTTCAACGGAAAGGAAAATGTTCGTTGTTGAGTATCGATTCTCAAAATGTATTATTTGAAGAATATGGAACTTATTAATATTATGGAAATTTATTTTACGATTTGGTCACGCTGGGCCCACCCGAGGAATTTTACGCTTTGTGGGCCCACGAGTTACGGAATTTTATGGACGAATGAGAGGGCGACACGTGGCACCCTCACATGGCTTGGTCGAAATTTATGCAAGGGTATAATGGTCATTGACCACATTGGAAGATTAGTCTTGCTAGAATGACATTATTGACTTGTCAACTTGTCCACATAGGCTTAATCCAAGTGAAATTCATCTTAGCCACCCATTTGTTTAAGTCTAAGTCCTCCATTATGTGTTATATACTAAGTTAGTGCAAGACAAGGTCTTTTACAATTAGAAATATTTTAGAGAACACCTTGTTCTTGAGATTGAGCTCTCGGCTTTAGTGCCCCATCCACACAAAAGTTTTGTAATTTTGATCCATTAGCCACAAGACTTTAACCCAATGTCCCTTAGGGTATTGTAAGGATATCTCAATAGAAAGATTTCGGAAAAAACGTATTTTTACGTTAGTCGCAAGGCGGAAACTAAGAGAGTTCTTCAACTTTGAAGTGGAACTTGAAGATGGGTTCTTCATAGGCCTCTACGAGTGCTTGAGGATTAGAACTCAAGGAAAGGAGCTAAGAATCGCTAAGGCGACTTTGGAATCTTGGAAATTTTAAGGGCTTTAAAGGTATATTCTGTCGTTGTAGCAATTAAGGTTTACTTATCATCAGAAGCTATGGTTTTAGCAAGCATGAGTTATATAGTATGAAGTTTGATATGTTTATCGCTATTGGAACCCTAATACGAAATCTAGCATGTTTAACTTTAAGATGTCAATTCTAGTCGATTATTAGTCTAAGCGTCGCATGTTGTTTAAAGAAGGAAATTGTAGTTGTTGAAGTTGTTTAGAGTATATAACATGTTAGACCTTAGAACTTGGAATTGTAAGAAGGATTGAAAAATACTTAGTGTTGTTCTGTAGGTCCGAGAATGGCTTTTGGCATATTCACTATTTCAGATGAATTGTGGGGCTGAATTTTACACGATTGTAAGGCGTGTAATCCCCTTTGTTTGGTTGTTGTTTGAGCCTTAAACGTGGCTTGTTGGTTATTGTATTCGCCTTGAAAAAGGTGGCAAGTAAGTAGAAACAAAGGAGGCGCCGCCCGATTTTCCGTAGAATTGTAGATCGATACTTAGTATTATTCTACGTAGAGACTAGAAGTTGATAGTCTTGTTGTGACCATTATAGGTTGACACTTCTACGCACGCGATTCGGCTTAGCTTGTGGATATTAGCCTAAAAGGTATGTGAACTATCTCCTTCTAGCATGATTCCTCAGAATAAAGAAAGTAAGTTCTACTCCTCAACGATCCATTCCTTGCTTGTATTTGGATTGCCTAAAATAGAATTTGTTCTATGTACTTCCGAGTGTACTTTGAGGTTTAAATTGTAAGTAGTATAATCCATTTCCTTAGGGAAGTTTGGATTCTTAAAAGTGAAGGTATTTTTCTTAAAGTACATAGAGACTTGAAAAGGAAGTGGTTTCCAAATCTTTTGGCTAGTGCCTTAGTTCTAAAACCTAAAGGTTATTATAATGACTTTAGGGGAGTCAAAGGAGTGATTTACTTATTTGATTTAAAAGAGGAGAAATGACATGATTTAAGAGAAGTAACTTGCGCAAGGGTGGAGTTACTGAGGTTTAAAAGTAGAAGAAAACTTGTTTTCTAACCACAAGAGACTCAAGTATTTTGAAAGTCGAGAACTTGATTTGTAAGATGTGATACTTGGTTTTAATAGTATAAGTCTCTTGTTTATCAAGGAACGGATATTGCCTAAAACCATAAAGGATTATAACGGCTTTATGGGAAGTTGGTTATAACGGCTTTATGGAAGGTTTAGAAAGTTGTCTATTTTGATTAAATCGGCATAAGTTGCCTAGATTGTGAAAATTTGGAGTTACTTGATTTCAAGCTTTGAAATGAGTTTTCTAAAAGTGTAGTAACTTACTTTGAAAAATAGACACGCCTTGATACTACGGGTGTTAGTATCTTGGGGCTTTACATAGAAAGGAGTCTTTTATAAAGGAATGTACGTACGTAGTACTTTGGCTTGTTAAAAGAGAATTATTCTATGTATAACTTGATTAGTACTTTGGCTTGATAAATTGAGGATTTGTCTAAGTATGCCTTGATTAGTACTTTGGCTTGTTAAAAGAGAATTATTCTGTTATACCCCGTATTTCCAGAGTATGTACGTAAGGACGTACGTATAAAATTTGAGCCTTAAGATAGGCAAGATTCGAAATTTGTACACAACACCCGGTTAGAGTCGTTTTTCGACGAAACGTTTCCACAGCTTTCGTAGGGAAAATTCCGGCTATGTCATTTATAATTTTTGCGGATTTTTCCGAGAGACGTAACATTTTGGACCAACGGGAGGGTGACATGTGTCACCCTCACATCGAAGAGGTCGACGGCAAATGGGCTAAGCTTGCACGCTTGGTGTTGAATTTGTGGTCAAGGGTTAGGTAGGATATTTTGTGTAGATGGATAAGGTTGCACATGGCTTAATCTTGGCCTTACACTTGCCTTGCACTTGGCACCATCTTGGCCATTGGTTGGCCTTCACTTGCCCTATAAATACCCCCTTAGTTGATGTACTTTCTTCATCCAAAATTGAGCAATCTATCTAAGTCTCAAACTACTCCTCTTAGCTTGAGCTTTTCGTCCCTCTCCCCTCCTAGTCGAGCTCGCCGAGAGCCACCACACCCTCCCCAGCTCTCGCCGGCGGGTACCCCAGCCTAGTTGTCTCGTATAAATACCCCCCCTTTGTGATATAGAAATACTCTCCTAGTATTGTTATAATGCCCAAAATACTCTAGCCCTTATACCTTATAGTACTTTCCAAAGTACCCTTTATACTAAAAACCCTAAAATACGATTATACCTCCTTTAGCCACTAAACGAAACCCTAAAGGAAATATTCACCCGTAGTTGAAGTATTAAGTAGAAGTTGTGTAGACACTTCTAAGGGTTTCTTGAGCGCTTTGGAGCACACTTTTAAGAGCTAAACTCTTGTTCAGAGCGACATTTAACTCTGATAATTTTGGGCTTATCGAGGTAAATATCTTGTCTCCTATTGTAATTGGAAATTACACGATTGTTAGAATATATAGTCAAGTATACTATATATAGAATGAATATTGAATAGAATCAACGTAGTTCGCCAAGAATGTCTTTCGACTTAAGCTCTAATAAGAATTGAACAAGAAACACATGAAGGATAAATAAGAGAATCGAATCAGAATTACATATGATCAGACATGAGACTTGTGTAGTATTATCGTGAGTAGAATTATACACGCCTGCTTAGGCAGAAACCCCGTCAAGCTTGTAGCCGCCTGCAGAGAGAGATTAACGCTGCATGTGGGGTGAGCCACGAATTTTCAGAGAATATGGAGCAATGAGATCTAGATGTTAATAAGCGCCTGTGACCTTATAGGTTCAAGTACTACGCAGTGCGATCTACGTGGCTTAAGGAGTAGCCGACTTGAAGTACTTGGAGCATTTTGCTATTAGTCGATACTCGCCGCGAGGTACGTGAACCTCTTCCTATCTCTTCTAGCATGATACGTGTGTAACTATGTAGTACGCAGACGCATACGTGTTTAATGTATTTGATTGGTTTGAAACATAAAGTGTTATAACCGCTTTATGGGAAGTTATAACAAATTTTACGTAGGTAAGAAAATGCTTTGTGGTTTCAAAGTGGTAACCGATTTGACTTATAAAACGGATTTGATGTGTAGCAATACTTGGTTCTCGAGAACTTAAGAGTTATACTAGCTTTATGGGAAGTTAGGTATAACGCCTAAAAGAGATAAGAAAAGAATGGCTATTTAATCTTAGAGTTAAGAGACTTGATCTTATAAGCAAAGAGACTCAACTTAATTAAATTGATTTCAATGTTGTAAGATGTGTGAAACCTCATTCATGAGTAATGAGTACTTGGTTTTGAAAGGAATAATGTTTTATCGATTTCGGAAATCGTAATGTATCGACAAACCATCGCGAAGCTTAATAAAGGAAAATGTATTGAATAATTAAATATTATTAAAACCAAGTAGAAACCTCCATCCGCATGTGCTAAGACGAGACAAAATGATATTACATTTTCTAGATCATGGCAGCTCAATAAGGTTGATTATGAACAAGAATAACCTACTCGCCTATGGCATATGTTACTCAATTGTTTTAAAAGAGATTAAGACATTGAACTATGAAACTTTCCCAAAAAAAAAGAGACTTGTGTAATTGAAATTAGGCAAACTGGAACTTTAGGGAAAAGAAAGGCATCAGGTTGTCTTAAAATTTTTTAAAACATTAATTGTTATAAGAGCTTTTTGGGATGTTGGTTATAACGACTTTATGAAAACAAAAGAAGGGTTTTTATCATTGGTTTTAATGTGGTAACTTGACTTTAAAAGGAAAAGTGTTTTGGTCTAAAAATAAGGCATAGTGTTGCCTTAATTTGATTTTTTAAAAAGGAAAGTATGGAAGTTGTTTTGGTTTACTTAAAAGATGTAAGTCACTCTATTTTATACTACGGGTATCGGGTGACTTTTATAAAAAGAATGAATCTCTTAAAAGGAATTTAACGACGTAGTACTTTAGGTTAAAACCCGACTGGCATAAAATGAAAGTACTTTGAGTTGTTGTGAAACCCGCCTATGCTTGTTATTGTGAAACTTGCCTACGCTTGTCGTGATAGCCTTTGTTGTGCAAGAATTGTGTTTCTATACTACCGCTTCTCGGAGGGTCGGTTGACTTGTCGAGAACTTACTCGACATGCCGGCAAGGACGAAGAAATTCCACCGCACGCCTCGCTGATTGTGTTACTTTGCTAATCGCTGACATACCGACACGATGCGTAGCGCATCGTATGCTTCCATTTTGATATCGCTTATTGTTTCCCTTTGGGCATACCGACACGACGCGTAGCGCATCGTATGTTTCCATTTGGAATGCCGCTTTATTGTTTCCTTGGGCATATCGACACGACGCGTAGCGCACGTATGTTTCCATTTGGAATGTCGCTTATTGTTTCCTGGGCATACCGACACGATGCGTAGCGCACGTATGTTTCCATTTGGAATGCCGCTTATTGTTTCCTCGCATACCGACACGACGCGTAGCGCACGCATGTTTCCATTTGGAAAGTCGTTTTATTGTTTCTCGACATACCGACACGACGCGTAGCGCACGTATGCTCCCATTTGGATTGCCGTCTTGTTGATATCATATCATGATCGCCATGCGAGAAGGAATTCCACCGCACGAGTGATGATTTGGAGGCGCGAGTCCTCGACCTAATATGACTATTTATATGTCAGATAACGTAGTTTGGTTATCATACATGTCTCCCGCTTTATAGATCGCTATGATTTCATTTACGATTTTTACGCTTCACATACTTGGTACTTGTTGCATCGACTTCCTTCGGGGCCGCGTCACGCCGCAGTGTAAGTACATCGCTATCGATCCTCGCTTTTAGGATCACCTTTCAACAGATTGGAAGTCTGCTCTTCTGAGGCTTATCTTTTGTATGTGTTCCCGAGTTGTAGGTTCTGTACATCTGTGGTACGAATGGCCCCGTCCCGCCATAGTTGTTGTAAATCTTAGATGTCCAGAGTAATCACAAGTGTGGTTTGTAAAAAGGATAACTGCTCGGTTTTATGTATATATACCAAGGCAATTTGGGTTGGCCTGCTTATTTATTATGTCTCTTATTTCATGTGTAAAGTTTTATTTCCGCCGGTTTTCTCGATGTCAGATCACTAGGGTGTCGGTAGGCACTACCACGCCCTGATTCGCCGTGACATATTCTAAGTGTGCCTTGATAAGTACTTTGGCTTGTTAAAAGAGAATTATTCTAAGTGTGCCTTGATAAGTACTTTGGCTTGTTAAAAGAGAATTATTCTACGATGCCTCGATTAGTACTTTGGCTTGATAAATTGAGGAGTTGTCTAAGTATGCCTTGATTAGTACTTTGGCTTGTTAAAAGAGAATTATTCTAAGTGTGCCTTGATAAGTACTTTGGCTTGTTAAAAGAGAATTATTCTATGTATGCCTTGATTAGTACTTTGGCATGATAAATTGAGAATTTGTCTAAGTATGCAGTGATAAGTACTTGGGCTTGTTAATCGAGAATTGCCTATGTACCGGAAATAGCCGATTGTGCTATTGGTATATCACTGCCGTGGTCATTCCCGTTTGTGGCATTTGCATAATTCCGCGGATTTGCTACCCACGACGCGGCGAATACCTCACGCGAGTCCGCAGGCTTACGCGGTGAAATAGTCCCACGCGGCGTCCAAATTATGCGAGGAATACCTCACGCGAGTCCGTGCGGCTTATGCGCGTGAAATAGTCCTATGCGCGAATACCTCACGCGGTCCGGAAGGGCTTACGCGGGTGAAATAGTCCCACGCGGCGAGTCCAAATTACGCGAGGAATACCTCACGCGTCCACGCGACCATGCGTGAAATAGTCCCAGAATAGGATTGCTAAATGATATCGCGCGCGGATGGTCCCGCTGATCACGAGCTTCCTAGTTTATATTGTAAGGATACTACTGCTTACTCTCATTGTTAGTAAGGCACAATGTGTTGTATTTGATTATCATATACGTCCCCGAATTTGTTCAGGTTACCCTATGGTCACGCTTTTACGAAAGGGGATTCCGGTACGGACCACGAGGTATCGAGGACACTGTGGGACTTGGTGTTCATGTATCCTTATTGGTGTTATTACATCATGCATCGCCGGCAGCGGAAGGATTCCACGCACGATTGATATTACGGGCGCGAGATCCATGGTTATATCGAGTAACGACTTTCGGGGCCTCGCCCCGACTTGATATGACGCCATGTGTTATGCATCGTAGGTTGGATATCGATATGTCTCCGTGTTATCTAGATCGCTATGATTTTATTACGCATTTCATCGCTCACATACTTGGTACATTCTTCAGATCGACCTCCTTCGGGGCCGCTCATGCCGTAGGTTTAGGTACGCAGCCGTGATCGGCAGTGTAATCCGCCGTGGTTTTGGATAAGCTCCTTCTATTCCGAGTTTATCTTTGGTATATGTCCTTCAAGACATGCTTTGTATAGTTTTGGGTACGCGGGCCTTGTCCGCCATAGTTCGCTTTAACTCCTGCAGGTCCGTATTCATACGTGGATCGACTCATGTACGGTGTAGTGTCTTTAGTTTACGATATATGGCAGCCTTGCTCGCTTTGCCCTCGCACGTATGTTTGTTTTAAAAAAGAAAATGAGGTGTTATTTCAGCGCACTTACTTGTATTGTTAAGGCAGGCGGTGTCCAGTAGGCACCACCACGCCCGGTTCGGCCGTGACAGAGTGGTATCGTGAGCAATACCCTGAATGCCTACGCACGCGTCTAGTAGTAGTCTTGATTATCGGTGTGTTGCGCGCCACACCCATAAACATGAGGCTACAGGACATTTAGAGTTGGTTTCTATTCTTCTCACTCGAGATCGTGCCCTCAGAGCCGAGTTAGTAAGATAATTCTCTCTCGACGTATTGTTGTGTTACGCTTATGCCTCCGCGAGGGTAGCCGCCTGCAGGGCAAAAGGAGTAGCAGGAGCTACTAGTCGACTCAGAGTTGATAGGCTTATGCCTGTGGTACACCGATGTTGTTCCGCACTCGCGAAGTTCTTCACACTGTTTTGAGGCCCCAACACTGCAGCCTCCGCTTTCTGCTAGAGAAGACTATAGGTCGCTAGGAAAGTCGCTGTTGTTGACCAAGATAGCTGTGCTAGCAATAGAAGTGATAGTACCCGCAGGTAGGGATACTTTGATTAGTAAGTGAGAAGTAAGAATGTCGACAAGAATGATAGTGAACCGAGACTATAGTTGTATAAAGTTCACAAGTCAGAATTGCCCCATGACAAGCTGTAAGACCAATAGGAAGATTGTACAGTATAAATACTTTCGCTTATGTGACTAACCTCTAGTTAATAGGGATAGGTAAAAGTACCTCGAGATAAGAGAGATTTATTCCGCACTAAGAACGAAGTTGCGTGACGATGAGTCGGGTTATAGACTCATTTCGTCAACCGATAGTATGGAATCGTGATGCCGCTAGAAATAGTCCCGTTATGATAGTGGTCCCGGGATGCCAGCCCAAGTTTAGTTAATCGTTGTACGAAGTTTGTGGACGCTGCTCCACCTAACTAGGTCGTAAGGACCGAAAAGAGCCTTAGCGAAATTCAAGTAGCTTAATGGCCGTGTTTGATTAGTAACTCAATGAGTGGAGAAATGTAAATGATATTGAGATTTTGTACGGTACTAGATAAGTTTGAAAGCACGAGAAAGTATGACTAGTAAGGAAAGAAAGGAACCTCTAATGATCCCGTGTTGGGAAGACCGTGAACCTTCGAAGTTTCATGAGAAGGGTCGCGACGGAAGGTCCATTGTTATGTTTACGTATGTTCAGGTGGCCATGTGTGGCATCGCTGGTCTTGTGCGCTTTGATCGACAGCATAGTATAGAGATTGTGCCGAGTGTGTATAGCTTGGCAATCACCAAGAACATTCGGACGAATGTTTTGGCCGGGAAGAATGTTACACCCCGTAAGTCCGTGACATGTATAAGAGAATGTACGTAAGGAAACAAGACTTGGAAATTAGTACGAAAGGAAGAATTGTTTTTCCGACGGAAAATGTTCCAACGCCGGAAAGGAAAAAATGTTCGTTGTTGAGTATCGATTCTCAAAATGTATTATTTGAAGAATATGGAACTTATTAATATTATGGAAATTTATTTTTACGATTTGGTCACGCGGGCCCACCCGAGGAATTTTACGCTTTGGGGGCGACGAGTTACGGAATTTTACGGACGAACGAGAGGCGACACGCGACACCTCACATGGCTTGGTCGAAATTTATGCAAGTGGTATAATGGTCATTGACCACCTTGGAAGATTAGTCTTGCTAAGATGACATTATCGACTTGTCAACTTGTCCACATAGGCTTAATCCAAGTGAAATTCATCTTAGCCACCCATTTGTTTAAGTCTAAGTCCTCCATTACGTGTTATATACTAAGGTAGTGCAAGACAAGGTCTTTTACACTTAGAAATTTTTAGAGAACACCTTGTTCTCGAGATCGAGCTCTCGGCTTTAGTGCCCCATCCACACAAAAGTTTTGTAGTTTTGATCCATTAGCCACAAGACTTTAACCCAATGTCCCTTAGGGTATTGTAAGGATATCTCAATAGAAAGATTTCGGAAAAAACGTATTTTTACGTTAGTCGCAAGGCGAAACTAAGGAGTTCTTCAACTTTGAAGTGGAACTCAAGACGGGTTCTTCATCGCCTCTGGGAGTGCTTGGAGCGGATTGGAACCTAAGGAGCGAGCTAAGAATCGCTAAGGCGCGACTTTGGAATCTTGGAAATTTTAAGGGCTTTAAAGGTATATTCTTGTCGTTGTAGCAATTAAGGTTTACTTATCATCAGAGCTATGGTTTTAGCAAGCATGAGTTATATAGTATGAAGTTTGATATGTTTATCGCTATCGAACCCTAATACGAAATCTAGCATGTTTAACTTTAAGATGTCAATTTAGTCGATTATTAGTCTAAGCGCCGCATGTTGTTTAAAGCATGAAATTGTAGTTGTTGGTTGTTTAGACTATATAACATGTTAGACCTTAGAACTTGGAATTGTAAGAAGGATTGAAAAATACTTAGTGTTGTTCTGCAGGTCAGTCGAGAATGGCTTTTGGCATATTCACTATTTCGTATGAATTGTGGGCGGAATTTTACACGTATTGTAAGGCGTGTAATCCCCTTTGTTTGGTTGTTGTTTGGAGCCTTAAACGTGGCTTGTTGGTTATTGTATTCGCCTTGAAAAAGGTGGCAAGTAAGTAGAAACAAAGGAGGCGCCGCCCGATTTTCCGTAGAATTGTAGATCGATACTTAGTATTATTCTACGCAGAGACTAGAAGTTGATAGTCTTGTCGTGACCATTATAGGTCGACACTTCTACGCATTTCGCATTCGGCTTAGCTTGTGGATATTAGCCGAAAAGGTACGTGAACTATCTCCTTCTAGCATGATTCCTTAGAATAAAGAAAGTAAGTTCTACTCCTCGAACGATCCATTCCTCGCTTGTATTTGGATTGCCTAAAATAGAATTTGTTCTATATACTTCCTCGAGTGTACTTTGATGTTTAAATTGTAAGTAGTATAATCCATTTCCTTATGGAAGTTTGGATTCTTAAAAGTGAAGGTATTTTTCTTAAAGTACATAGAGACTTGAAAAGGAAGTGGTTTTCAAATCTTTGGCTAGGCCTTAGTTCTAAAACCTAAAGGTTATTATAATGACTTTAGTGAGTCAAATGAGTGATTTACTTATTTGATTTAAAAGAGGAGAAATGACATGATTTAAGAGAAGTAACTTGCTAAGGGTGAAGTTACTCGAGGTTTAAAAAGTAGAAGAAAACTTGTTTTCTAACCATTAAGAGACTCAAGTATTTTGAAAGTTGAGAACTTGATTTGTAAGTATGTGATACTTGGTTTTAATAGTATAAGTCTCTTGGTTATCAAGGAATGGATACGCCTAAAACCATAAAGGATTATAACGCTTTATGGGAAGTTGGTTATAACGACTTTATGGAAGGTTTAGAAAGTTGTCTATTTTGATTAAATCGCATAAGTTGCCTAGATTGTGAAAATTTGGAGTTACTTGATTTCAAGCTTTGAAATGAGTTTTCTAAAAGTGTAGTAACTTACTTTGAAAATAGACACGCCTCGATACTACGTGTTAGTATCTTGGGCTTTACATGAAAGGAGTCTTTATAAAGGAATGTACGTACGTAGTACTTTGGCTTGTTAAAAGAGAATTATTCTATGTATAACTTGATTAGTACTTTGGCTTGATAAATTGAGGATTTGTCTAAGTATGCCTTGATTAGTACTTTGGCTTGTTAAAAGAGAATTATTCTAAGTGTGCCTTGATAAGTACTTTGGCTTGTTAAAAGAGAATTATTCTAAGTGTGCCTTGATAAGTACTTTGGCTTGTTAAAAGAGAATTATTCTACGATGCCTCGATTAGTACTTTGGCTTGATAAATTGAGTATTTGTCTAAGTATGCCTTGATTAGTACTTTGGCTTGTTAAAAGAGAATTATTCTGTGTGCCTTGATAAGTACTTTGGCTTGTTAAAAGAGAATTATTCTATGTATGCCTCGATTAGTACTTTGGCATGATAAATTGAGAATTTGTCTAAGTATGCCGTGATAAGTACTTGGGCTTGTTAATCGAGAATTGCCTATGAGTATGCCGGAAATAGCCTTGTGTGCTATTGGTATATCACTGCTTCGGTCATTCCCGGTTTGTGGCATTTGCATAATTCCGTGGATTTGCTACCCACGATGCGAGAATACCTCGCGAGTCCGTAGGCTTACGCGGGTGAAATAGTCCCACGCGGCGTCCAAATTATGCGAGTAATACCTCACGCGAGTCCGTAAGGGCTTACGCGGTGAAATAGTCCTACGCGAGGAATACCTCACGCGTCCGAAAGCGGCTTACGCGGTGAAATAGTCCCACGCGGCGGTCCACCATACGCGAGAATACCTCACGCTGGTCCACGCGACCTACGCGTGAAATAGTCCTGTGAATAGGATTGCTAAACGATATCGCGCGGACGGTCCCGCTTGATCACGAGCTTCCTAGTTTATATTGTAAGGATACTATCGCTACTCTCATTGTTAGTAAGGCACAATGTGTTGTATTTTGATTATCATATATGTCCCCGATTTGTTCAGGTTACCCTATGGTCACGCTTTTACGGCGGGATTCCGGCACGGGAGCACGAGGTATCGAGGACACAGTGGGACTTGGTGTTCATGTATCCTTATTCGTGTTATTACATCATGGATCGCCGGCAATGAGGAAGGATTCCACGCATGATTGATATTACGGGCGCGAGACCCATGGTTATATTGAGTAACGACTTTGGCGCTCGCCCCCGACTCGATACGATCGCATGTGTTATGTATCGTAGGTTGATATCGATATGTCTCCCGTGGTTATCTAGATCGCTATGATTTTATTACAAGCATTTCATCGCTCACATACTTGGTACATTCTTCGCATCGACTTTTCGGGCCGCTCATGCCGCAGTTTAGGCACGCAGGTGATCGGCAGTGTAGGATCCTCGCCAGGTTTTGGATAAACTCCTTCTATTCCTGAGTTTATCTTTGGTATATGTCCTTCAAGACATGGTTTGTATAGTTTTGGGTACTACCGGGCCTTGTCCCGCCATAGTTCGCTTTAACTCCTGAGGTCCAGATTCATACGTGGATCGACTCATGTACGGTGTAGTGTCTTTAGTTTATGTATATATGGCAGCCTAGTCGGCTTTGCCCTCGCACGTATGTTTGTTTTAAAAAAGAAAATGAGGTGTTATTTCAGCCTCCACTTACTTGTATTGTTATGTAAGGGTGCCTGTGTAGGCACTACCACTGCCCGGGTTCGGCCGTGAAAGATACACTATACTTAGTACTTCAACCTATAATGGTCACAATATGTCCATTAACCTCTTATTTCAAACGTAGAATATTCTAGTGCTAAGTCGCTAAATTCTACTGAAAATCTGACAAAGACCTCCTTTGTTTTTACTTACTTTGCCACCTTTTCAAGGCCGAATACAATAACCAAACAGCCCCAATTGGCTTACCACAATCTATAAGGTAGTCCAATACAAATAATTAACTATACAAATTTCAATTGGCTCACCACAATATGTATGTAGTCTAGTTCAAATGAATAACAAACTATTACAAACTACAAGTACAAGTTCGCCACCTTGAGTTCAACAATACCAATTCTTATCCAATTTCCATTTCAATCCAAATTGGTAGCATAACATGATATCAAGTCGCCTTTGATTATAACAACCATAATCTTTAAGTAAGTAACATGCGACGATTTCTAATAAACGACCAATTTGTAATCCAATTTCAAGTGGCTTGCATACATTTCGGACTTAGGTACAAGCAATCCATAATACTTATAACTTCAACCTATTAATCTTCATGCTAGCAACAAGTAAAGCTAACAACAATAAGAATATGTAATCTTGTAACACCTTTAAAAGACAAGATTATACCTTAACGATTCTTAATCCAACTCCAAGTCGCTCCTTAGTAGTTTAGAGTCTCTCCAAGACACTTCAATCCGCTTGTTGAGACCCTTAGGACAACACCAACAATTATTCTTCAAATCTCCAAACCAAACCTAGAAAGACCCTTAGGTTTTCGTTTTCCGACTAACCCGTAAACTACCTTTTTCCAAGATTTTTCTATTGAGATGTGTTTACAATACCCTTAGGTACCTTGGTATAAAGTGGGGGAATTATTGGACAACATTTGAAAATTTCCCCCTTGGAAAAACCCAATTGCCGTTAGCCCTATTGTGAGCAAGAACAAATTTCCAAAATATTTCTAAGTGTGGAGAATGGCAAGGTCTTGCACTACTTGTAAGCTTATATTACACAAGGAAGGGTTAAGATTTAGACACTTGTGTGGATTGGATGAGATTCACTAAATATCGCTTAAGTGGGTCATTGACTTGGTCAAAGTTGTCAAGCTCTAAGCCTTGCAAGACTTACTCACAAATTATGGTCAAGTGACCATTCCACCCTTGCACATTTCGCCCATGTCCATAAGGGGGTGACACGTGTCGCCTCCCGCTCGTCGCACTATTTCGCTTTTCCGACAAATTCCAAAATTCGATAAATTTTTACTCGCCTCAAACCTTAACCTTTGAGTTCTTACGCACGTCTTAAAACATGTCTTGTAAATACGGTGTAACATTCTTCCCCTTAGAAACATTCGCCCTCGAATGTTCTTTTCGAGTACAACTGATTAACGCCACATAGTCTCCTTATACTACACCCTTTTACAACATATGCCACCCACGGCCACATAACAATATTTATTCTAAGTCGCCTACCTTGGCACTCACGGCCAACTAGCCCATACTTATATTTACCTCAAAGTCCGCCATAATCCTCTCTACTAGGTCTACTAGTGGTCCGACAACCGTATCATCACCGGAAAACCTCTTATTTCCGCCGCTACCACCCCACACACTTACGTGTAGTTATCTCAAAGGTTCTATGGATTCAGCTCTATTCCTTTACACTTGGTTGTTATCTTTCTTACGGCCGCATTTTTCGTGATTTCCAACTCACACTAGTATACATAACTTCCATACCGATGATGGCCTCCAATCTTTGGAGTCACTCTATAAGACAATATACGACCATTTCATTTTCACGACTGGTCCGGTGGAACGTGTCCACAACCCGTGAAACAATTAACTAGACTTGCCTGCGCTCGTGGCCCCGCCACGAGCTTTAACTACTACCAACCGATCCCACTCCATTCCGTGCCACGAGACCCGAATGTGTCCCTACCCGACCACGCCGCACTTAACTCTTATTCTTGGTCTATAATAAATCTTACCCGAGAGAGCCTTATATATCTAAGGTCTCAGCTATCAATATTCTTAGGCTCAAATTTCATGCCCAAGCCTACCTTACCAGTCCCCCCGTGAACGGGTACAAAACTTCTCATAAAACCAAAACCATGTTGTCTCGATCACAACAACCATTACTTACTCTATACCTGACCTCATCCGCATAATTCTCTTAAGCCTACTACGCAGCCTTAATCTATTAACATGACATTCCGTTAGTTCCTTAACATGGCTTCTGGGTTCACTACCCTATCGCATACCTCATCTTTTCCCAATTATCTCAAATAAAACACAAAACCTTGGCGAAAATCCTTTAACTACTCCATACCTTCCCGTATCTAGTTAGTCTTTACCAATTCCCGGTACTCTAAAAATCATTCTAGGCAACACGCGCCCGAATTCTCCTACGTAACTCCGTATAGACGTATGTCACAATACCAACTATACTATAATCATTACCAACCCGGATACGCAATCCACATAGTCATTCCCGGTCATCGCCTTTCTCGTAGTCGCAATCAACATAACTCGTTAGTGAGGGACGACTTAACAATACAATTTCTATCGCACGATCTCAGAGTGAGAAGAATGTAAACTAATCCTAAATGTCTCGCAGCCTCCGATTATAGACGTGGTGCACAACACACCGATAATCAAGACTCTACTAGACACGGTCAGACACCTTCCGAGACCAATCGCTTCGATATTACTTTTGTCACGACCCGACCGGCCGCGATCGTGCCCTACACCGCACCCTGCTCGTATACATCGAGAATAGCAATGAACATACACAACTTAAACATATGTGTAAACAAAAGACAACACAGCCGCCGATAAGTGCCGCTTCCATACTATAAACATAATCAAAAGTACAACTGCATAACTCGCTTCTACACTCAACCACATATGTGAATGCAGCACTTAGAATAACAACCGTGGACAGGCCCCGCCATACCCCGAATATACATGAATCTACCACCTCGGGAAACTGCATCAAGAGATAAGCCTCCGAGCAAATGGAGCTTTCTCAAACATCAACCGAGATCCTACGAACAAGGATCACCAACCTGGGTACCTAAAACATGCGGCATTTAACGCAGCCCCGGGCGGGGTCAAGATAACATGTACCGAATATGGAATGTAAATAACGTCAAGAAACAGATCATAACTGTACAAAAGAATGACAAGGACAAGTATATAAACAAAACATACCAGATCCTACCGTGTCATTACCACTTATGAACTTAATCGCACCTTATTATCTTTTCCCATTTTCAATAAAAGTTATAGCCACATTCTTACAAACATGATTAGGAAAAATCATTAAGTTCATTACTATATAACTTAACTTATCTTTCATAAGTATAATTCGGCCCTTTTTAAGGAGGGCGCATATACTACCCGGCCCAATCTGGGACGCGATCAAGTCACACAAATATCAAAGCGTGTCCGTGGAATCCCCCATCACTGTCGACAGCTATAAGTGTAAAATATAACCATGTGACGCGCCGTGGCATCCCACCTCACTGTCGGCGTACACATACACAACACATACATATCTCCTGCCCGTGGAATCCCACATCACTGTCGACAGCTATAAGTGTAAAATATAACCATGTGACGCGCCCGTGGCATCCCACCTCACTGTCGGCGTACACATACACAACACATTGTGCCTTACTAACAATGAGAGTAAACAGTAGTGTCTTTACAATATAAAATAGGAAGCTCATGATCAAAACAGGACCATCCACCCGCAGTATCATTTAACCATCCTATTCCCGACTATTTCACCCGTGATAGCCGCGTGGACCCGTGAGGTATTCCTCGCATGGGACTATTTCACCCGCATAAGCCCTTACGGACTCGCATGAGGTATTCCTCGCATGGGACTATTTCACCCGCATAAGCCTTTACGGACTCGCATGAGGTATTCCTCGCATAGGCTGGACCCGCCCGCATGGGACTATTTCACCCGCATAAGCCCTTACGGACTCGCATGAGGTATTCCTCGCATGGGACTATTTCACCCGCATAAGCCCTTACGGACTCGCATGAGGTATTCCTCGCATAGGCTGGACCCGCCCGCATGGGACTATTTCACCCGCATAAGTCCTTACGGACCCGCATGAGGTATTTCTCGTGATCGTGGTAGCAATTCCACGGAATCGCAAATGCCACAAACCCGGAATGACCAAACGATCGATATACCAATAGCACACAACCGGCTATTTTCAAAGACACATAGCGCTTCTCAACTAAACAAGCCAAAGTACTAATCAAGGCATCACATAGAATAATTCTCATTTAACAAGCCAAAGTACTTATCAAGGCACACTTAGACAAATTCTCAATTTATCGAGCCAAAGTACTAATCAAGGCACAAATAGAATAATTCTCATTTAACAAGCCAAAGTACTTGTCAAGGCACATTTAGACTAATTCTCAATTAATCAAGCCAAAGTACTAATCAATGCACAAATAGAATAATTCTCATTTAACAAGCCAAAGTACTTGTCAAGGCACATTTAGACTAATTCTCAATTAATCAAGCCAAAGTACTAATCAAGGCATCACATAGAATTATTCTCAATTAAACAGGCCAAAGTACTACGTACGTACATTCTTTTCAAAAGACTCCTTTCCAAATAAAACTTCCCGATACTAACAACCGTAGTATCAAGTCCTATCCACCTTTCAAGACAAGTCACAATACCTTTTTAGAAATACAATTACCGGCTTCTAAATCAAGTGACTTCTTTATTAAAAACCTTAAGCAATTGGTACCTTTAAAACAATTTGCTCTTCCTTAACACAAGTTATTTCTTTGATTACTTTATTAGGGAAACCATTCTCTTAACCTTTCATAAAGCCGTTATAACCAACTTCCCATAAAGCCGTTATAACCCTTTATGGTTTAGACCAACACGTTCCTTTTATAACCAAGAGACTTCTACTTTTTGAAATCAAGTATTAAATACTTTCAAATCAATTCTCATAACTTTCAAAAATACAATTAGTCTCTTAACCTTTAGAAAGCAAGTGACTCCTTTTTATTATAAAACCTTAGGCAATTAATGCCTTAAAAACAAGTGGCCTTTTCACTAAAATCAAATCACTTATCTTTCCATAAAGCAAATACAACTACCTTCCCATAAAGCCGTTATATTCCCTTTATACCTTAGCCAAAAACAATTTTCTATCCAAGGGACTTATACGTTTAAAACGAACAAGTATCACATACTTTAAAACTCTTCAAGTCCCTTAACTTAAATAAAACTTAAGACATCCTTTATGCTTTCCAAGAAGCGAGTTAATCTCCTAACTCACCCGACTTGGCTACTCACAAAACAAGTAAAAGGATATCAAGGTGTCAGACGCTCACCGACTACATACGCAGCTAGTCATGCTCAAAGATAGGAAAAGTTCTACATAGAGTAGATCACACAACTACCTCTTAACTTCTAAGAGTAGCAGAAACATGAAATGATACCACGTATATTCCATACATAGAATCATGCCAAAGGAAGGAAGAGGTTCACATACCTCGCGACGATTGTCGACAAGAGCAAAATGCTCCAAAGTACTTCAACTCGAGCTATTCCATTCTTCAAGTAGGATACACTATACTTAGTACTTCAACCTATAATGGTCACAATATGTCCATTAACCTCTTATTTCAAACGTAGAATATTCTAGGTGCTAAGTCGCTAAATTCTACTAAAATCTGGACAAAGACTCTCCTTTGTTTTTACTTACTTTGCCACCTTTTCAAGGCCGAATACAATAACCAAACAGCCCCAATTGGCTCACCACAATCTATAAGGTAGTCCAATACAAATAATTAACTATACAGCCCCAATTGGCTCACCATAATATAGAAGGTAGTCTAGTTCAAATGAATAACAAACTATTACAAACTACAAGTACAAGTTCGGCCACCTTGAGTTCAACAATACCAATTCTTATCCAATTTCCATTTCAATCCAAATTGGTAGCATAACATGATATCAAGTCGCCTTTGATTATAACAACCATAATCTTTAAATAAGTAACACGCGATTTATTTCTAATAAACGACCAATTTGTAATCCAATTTCAAGTGGCTTGCATACATTTCGGACTTAGCTACAAGCAATCCATAATACTTATAACTTCAACCTATTAATCTTCATGCTAGCAACAAGTAAAGCTAACAACAACAATAAGAATATGTAATCTTGTAACACCTTTAAAAGACAAGATTATACCTTAACGATTCTTAATCCAACTCCAACCCGAAGTCGTTCCTTAGTAGTTTAGAGTCTCTCCAAGATACTTCAATCCGCTGTTGAGACCCTTAGGACAACACCAACAATTATTCTTCAAATCTCCAAACCAAACCTAGAAAGACCCTTAGGTTTTCGCTTATGACTAACCCGTAAACTACCTTTTCCAAGATTTTTCTATTGAGATGTGTTTACAATAACTTAGGTACCTTGGTTTAATGTGGGGAATTATTGGACAACATTTGAAAATTTTCCCTTGAAAACCCAATCGTGAGCCCTATTGTGAGCAAGAACAAATTTCCAAAATATTTCTAAGTGTGGAGAATGGCAAGGTCTTGCACTACTTGTGTTTATATTACACAAGGAAGGGTTAAGATTTAGACACTTGTGTGGATTGGATGAGATTCACTAAATATCAAGCTTAAGTGAGGTCATTGACTTGGTCAAAGTTGTCAAGCTCTAAGCCTTGCAAGACTTACTCACAAATTATGGTCAAGTGACCATTCCACCCTTGCACATTTCGTCCATGTCCATAAGGTGACACGTGTCGCCTCCCGCTCGTCAGACTATTTCGCTTTCCGACAAATTCCAAAATTCACAAATTTTTACTCGCCTCAAACCTTAACCTTTGAGTTCTTACGCACGCTCTAAAACATGTCTTGTAAATACGGGGTGTAACAAGTTGCTTTCTAGGTTTTGTTTGGAGGTTTGAAGGAAATTTGTTGGTGTTGTTCTAAGGGTCTCAAGTAGCGGATTGAAGTGTCTTGAAGAGGCTCTAAGTTGCTAAGGAGCGACTTCGGTTTTGGAGTTGGATTAAGATTCGTTGAGGTATAATCTTGTCTCTTAAAAGTGTTACAAGATTATTTATATTGTTGTTAGCTTTACATGTTGCTAGCATGAAGTATATGCGTTGAAGTTTATAAGTATTATGGATTGCTTGTGGCCTTAAAATCCGAAATGTAATGTAAGCCATGTGAAGTTGGATTACAATTTGGTCGTTTACTAGAATCGTCGCATGTTACTTACTTGAATATTATAGTAGTATAATCGATTGCGACTTGATATCATGTTATGCTAACAATTTGGATTGAAATGGAAATTGGAAAAGAATTGATGTTATAGTACCTCAAGTTAGCCGAATTGGCCTAGTAAGTTGTATTAGTTTGATATCGTTTGTGGAGCGGAATTTTACACGTCTAGTAGGCGTGTAATCCCCTATTGTTGGTTGCATTGATTGGGCCTTAAATGTGGCGTGTTTGGTTATTGAATTCGGCCTTGAAAAAGGTGGCAAAGTAAGTAGAAACAAAGGAGGTGCTGTCCGATTTTCCGTAGAATTTAGAGACTTTACACTTATAATATTCTACGTTTGAAGTAAGGCGTTAATAGACGTATTGTGGATATTATATGTTGACATTCTACGGGCGGGATTTTGTACTTGGCAAGTGGTTTGACCCGAAGAGGTATGTAGAACTTTCCTATCTTTTGAGCATGACTAGTTGTACGTATATAGTATGGTAGACGTACAAGACCTTGATATCCTTTACTATTTTTATGAATAGACAAGTCGGGTGAGTTAGGAGATTAACTCACTTCTTTGAAAATATTAAGGATGTCTTAAGTTTTATTAAAGTTAAGGGACTTGAAGAGTTTTAAAGTATGTGATACTTGTTTCGTTTTAAACGTTAAGTCCCTTGGATAGGAAATTGTACTTGACTAAGGTATAAAGTGAATATAACGACTTTATGGGAAGTTGGTTATATTAGCTTTATGGAAAGATAAATGACTTGATTTAATGAAAGGCAATTTGATTTTAAGGCATCAATTGCCTAAGGTTTTATAAGAAAAGGAGTCACTTGATTTAGAAACCTAACTTTATTTCTAAAGGTATTGTGACTTTCCTTGAAACGTAATTTCGACTTGATACTATGGTTAATAGTATCTTGGAAGTTTTATACTAAAAAGAGTCATTTGTTTTAAAGAGTAGAAGTATGTAGTACTTGGGTTAAATTCCCGGATTTTTATAAAAGATATGCTAGTGTCTTAAGTAAACTAAAATGAGAGTGTATATGAATAAGAAGTTAGGGGGATTTCTTAACTTGATTACTTTATGTATGATGGCCGGTTGAGATAGGGTAAGAGTATATCTGAGGGGTAAATTCCCAAGATAGTTATACCACCTTCTCCAGGGTAAGAGTATATCTGAGCGGTAAATCCCCAAGATCGTTATACCACCTGCTTCAGGGTAAGAGTATAATTGAGGGGTAAATCCCCAAGATAGTTATACCACCTGTTTACGTGGATTTGCTACCCACGATGCGAGGAATATCTCATGCGAGTCCTTATGGGCTTATGCGGGTGAAATAGTCCCATGCGGGCGGATACAGCCTATGCGAGGAATACCTCATGCGGGTCCACACGACCTATGCAGGTGAAATAGTTCCAGGAGTAGGATTGCTTAATGATACTGTGGGCGGATGGTCCTGCTTTGATCGTGAGCTTCCTATTTTTATGTTGTACGGATACTATTAGTTACTCTCATTGTTAGTAAGGCACTGTGTACTGTAATTTTATTATCATACATGTCTCCGGCTTTGTTTTAGTTACACCCCGTATTTACAGGATATGTTTTAAGAACGTAAGTAAGAACTCAAAAGTGTTAAGATTGAGACTTGTAAATTTATCGGAAATATGAAATTGTCGGAAATCGTATTATTTTGACGAATGGGAGGGCGACACTTGTCACCCCCCTTATTGATGCCTTGGACGAAATAGGCATGGCCAAAATGGTCATTGACCATAGTCTTAAGATGACAAAGTCTTCCTATTAATGAGCTTGAGTTTCTTGACCAAAGTCAAAGGTCCCAAAAGTCTTGATATTTTATTACAGATCATCCAAACCACCCAATTGTTTGCATCTTCACCCTACATTGCACTATATAATACTAGTAGTAGTAGACAAGCTTAAACACTTAGAAGAATTTCACACAAATTGAAGAACCATAGCCAAGGGCTCTCGGGTTCTAGCAAAAAAGAAAAGGAAAAAAATTTGGTTCTTGTCCATTTGACTCCAAACTCTAACCCAAGGTTCTTGAGTGTATAGTAAGCATATCTCAATAGAAAAACCCCGAAAAAAGAGAGTTTTTGTATTAGTCGCAAAGTGAAAACCTAGTGGCTTTCTAGGTTTTGGATTGGAAGTTTGAAGGAAAGTTGTTGGTGTGGTTCTAAGGGTCTCAAGCGGATTGAAGTGTCTTGGAGAGGCTCTAAACTACTAAGGAGCGACTTCGGATTGGAATTGGATTAAGACTCGTTAAGGTATAATCTTGTCTTTTAAGGGTGTTACAAGATTATATATTTATATTGTTGTTGTTAGTTTTACTTGTTGCTAGCATGAAGTTGATATGTTGAAGTTATAAGTATTATGGAGTGCTTGTAGCTAAATACGAAATGTTATGTAAGCCACTTGAAAATTTGATTACTAATTGGTCGTTTATTAGAAATCGCCGATATCACTTACTTAAAGATTATGGTTGTTATAATCAAATGCGACTTGATATCATGTTATGCTACCAATTTGGATTGAAATAGAAATTGGATAAGAATTGGTATTGTTGAACTCAAGGTGGCCGAATTTGTACTTGTGGTTTGTAATAGTTTGTTAATTATTTGTATTGGACTACCTTATAAATTGTGGTGAGCCAATTGGGGTTGTTTGGTTATTGTATTCGGCCTTGAAAAATGTGGCAAAGTAAGTAAAAACAAAGGAGGTGCTGTCCAATTTTCCGTAGAATTTAGCGACTTAGCACCTAGAATATTCTACGTTTGAAATAAGAGGTTAATGGACGTATGGTGACCATTATAGGTTGATGTACTAAGTATAGCGTATCCTACTTGAAGAATGGAATAGCTCAAGGTTGAAGTACTTTGGAGCATTTTGCTACTTGTCGACAATCGTCGCGAGGTATGTGAACCTCTTCCTTCCTTTGGCATGATTCTATGTATGGAATATACCTGTGGTATCATTTCATGTTTCCTGTTACTCTTAGAAGTTAAGAGGTAGTTGTGTGATCTACTCTATGTAGAACTTTTCCTATCTTTGAGCATGACTAGTTGCACGTATGTAGTACGGTAGACGTACAACACCTTGATATCCTTTACTAGTTTGTGAATAGCCAAGTCGGGTGAGTTGGGAGATTAACTCACTTCTTTGAAAGTATAAAGGATGTCTTAAGTTTTATTAAAGTTAAGGGACTTGAAGAGTTTTAAAGTATGTGATACTTGTTCCGTTTTAAACGTATAAGTCCTCGATAGGAAATTGTTTTTGGCTAAGGTATAAAGGGAATATAACGGCTTTATGGGAAGTTAGTTATATTTGTTTTATGGAAAGATAAGTGATTTGATTTTAGTGAAAAGGCCACTTGTTTTTAAAGGCATAAATTGCCTAAGGTTTTATAATAAAAGGAGTCACTTGTTTTCAAAAGGTTAAGAGACTAATTGTATTTTTGAAAGTTATGAGAATTGATTTGAAAGTATTTAATACTTGGTTTCAAAAAGTAGAAGTCTCTTGGTTATAAAAGGAACGTGTTAGTCTAAACCATAAAGGGTTATAACGGCTTTGTGGGAAGTTGGTTATAACGGCTTTATGGAAGGTTAAGAGAATGGTTTCCTAATAAAGTAATCAAAGAAATAACTTGTGTTAAGGGGCAAATTGTTTTAAAGGTACCAATTGCTTAAGGTTTTTAATAAAGAAGTCACTTGATTTGAAGTTCGTAATTGTATTTCTAAAAAGGTATTGTGACTTGTCTTGAAAGGTGGATAGGACTTGATACTACGGTTGTTAGTATCGGGGAAGTTTTATTTGGAAAGGAGTCTTTTGAAAAGAATGTACGTACGTAGCACTTTGGCCGGATTAATTAAGAATTTGTCTAAATGTGCCTTGACAAGTACTTTGGCTTGATTAAATGAGAATTATTCTATGTGATGCCTGATTAGTACTTTGGCTTGATTAAATGAGAATTATTCTATGTGATGCCTTGATTAGTACTTTGGCTTGATAAATTGAGAATTTGTCTAAATGTGCCTTGACAAGTACTTTGGCTTGATTAAATGAGAATTATTCAATGTGATGCCTTGATTAGTACTTTGGCTTGATAAATTGAGAATTTGTCTAAGTGTGCCTTGATAAGTACTTTGGCTTGTTAAATGAGAATTATTCTATGTGATGCCTTGATTAGTACTTTGGCTTGATAAGTTGAGAATTTGTCTAAGTGTGTCTTGATAAGTACTTTGGCTTGTTTAGTTGAGAATGTGTCTTTGCCGGAAATAGCCTGCGTGTGCTATTGGTATATCGGTCGTTTGGTCATTCCCGGGTTTGTGGCATTTGCGCATTCCGTGGAATTGCTACCCACGATGCGAGGAATACCTCACGCGGGTCCGTATGACTTATGCGCGTGAAATAGTCCCACGCGCGGGTCCACCTTACGCGAGGAATACCTCATGCGAATCCGTAAGGGTTTATGCGGGTGAAATAGTCCCATGCGAGGAATACCTCACGCGGGTCCACGCGGCCTATGCGGGTGAAATAGTCCCAGGAATAGGATGGTTAAATGATGCTGCGGGTGGATGGTCCTGTTTTGATCATGAGCTTCCTATTTTATATTGTAAAGACACTACGGTTTACTTTCATTGTTAGTAAGGCACAATGATTTGTAATTTGATTATCATATATGTCCGTCACGACCCGATCCCGGGCCCGTGACTGGTGCCTTACCCCGGGCACCCTAGTGATACAACATCAGAGAAAACCAGCGGAATATAAAACTTAAACAAGAAACAAGATACATGATCATAAAACAGGCCAACCAAACGGTTACCTTGCAATAAAATATATATAAACAACTCTTTCAAAACGAACAGTTTAATCCTTTTTACAAACCCTGCCCACAACAGTACTACAGACCTCTAAGAGTTTTTATACAACATGACGGGACAGGGCCCCGCCATACCTCGATCGCATAAGAACCTACAACTCGTGGTAACATACCAAAGATAAGCCTCCGAGAACGGAGCTTCCTAATACGCCGAATTGTGATCCTATGAGCGAGATCCACTACCGATGTACTCCTACCGCAGATGAACGCAGCTCGGGCGAGGTCGATAACAGTACCAAGTATGTGAAATCAGAAAATATCAGAAATGAAATCATAATCTATATAAAAACAGGAGACATGTATGATAACAAAACTACAGTTCACAACATAAAAGCAGTCATGTCAAGTCAGGGACTCACGCCCTCAAGTCATCACTCAAATATAACTATGGGTCTCACGCCCACAACATCAATCGTGTTCGCATCATGGCCGCATGCCCCCGGAATTCAGACGGTGTAGACATGCCCATGATGCAACAATAATAACAATGCCCCACGGCCACATGCCCTGCACTGCAGACGGCAGACACGCCCGTGACATTATCAACAATAATATCGGGTGATTTACCCCGCCGCATGGCCCCACGCCCACTGAATTCTGCATCGGTGTAGACATGTCCATGTAACCACAATAACAATATATCAGGTAATCAACCCTGCCGCATGGCCACATGCCCCCGGAATTCTGCATCGGTGTAGACATGTCCATGTGATATCAACAACAATATACCGCACAACCAGGCTATCACAAACAAGCTCAAGCAAATTACCATACTTCTAGACTTTTATAAAAAGATCCACTCCTTCCCAAGAAGTCACCTGATATCAACACTTGCACAACAAAGGCTATCACAACAAGCATAGGCGAGTTACACAACAACAAGCATAGGCAAGTTACACACAACTCAAGGTACTTCCATTTCGTATCAAGTCTGGGTTTTAACCCTAAAGTACTACGTACGTTAAATTCCTTTTAAAGAGATCCATTCCTTTTATAGAAGTCACCCAATACCCGTAGTATAAAAATAGAGTGACTCACATTTTTAGGTAAACCAAAATACTTCCCTTTTTGTAAAATCAAGTAACAATATTATTTTCCAAACGTTCAAGTTTGCCTAATTTCAAATGCTCAAGTTTCTCATTTTAGAAAGGTTTCATAACTCATAGTCTTAATCCTTTTTAAAACAATTGAGTAACATATGTCTTGTACGTGAGCCGTTTATTCTTGTTTACAACAATCTTGTTACAAAGACCATGATCTAGAAATGTAATACAATTTTGTCTTATCTTAGCTTCTATGCAGATGGAGGTTTCTCTGGTTTTAATAACAATTTGTTATTTGTCAATACACTTTCCTTTATTAGCGCTGTGGTTTGTTCGACACTTATTCTCATTTCCTAAATCAATAAAACATTATTCTTTTTAAAACCAAGTACTCATTACTCATGAATGAGGTTTCACAATACTTTTAACAAAATGTTAATTACCAATTAAAACAAGTTAAGTCTCTTATCTTTCAAGATCAAGTCTCTTAACTTCTACAATCAAAAACCAATCTTTTACCTACATAGAGTCGTTATAACTAACTTCCCATAAAGCTATTATAACACCCTATGTCTTTAAACCAACCAACTCATTAGCACATGTACGCTCACCGCACTACATAGTTTACAAAGCATCATGCTGAAGGATAGGAAGAGGTTCACATACCTCGCGACGATTATCGACAAATAAGCAAAACGCCCACAAGATCAGAATCTGCCAAGCCGCTTTCCACTCTTTAAGTAGAATACGCCACTGTAGTACTTCCACCTATAAGTCCACAAACGCCTATTAACTTCTAACCGCATGGTTCCATATTCTACGTAAAATTCGCAAAGACCTTCCCGCAACAACAGAAATCTCCTCCTCTATCGAGGCCGCTACCAAGCCAACCGGGGTTATCGTCTAACCGGACGATACAATTCTACTACACAAGAATACCACAAGTCTCATCATACAATTTATGTAATAACAGATTCTCTTCTTTATATTCGGGCTTAAGTCAAAAGACATTGCCGCAAAGCTATGTTCATTCTATATATAGTATACTTCAACTATATAATCCTACAACATGTAATTTCCAATTACAATAAGGGACAAGAATATTTACCTCGATAAGCCCAAAATTATCCAAGTTATAATGTCGATCCCGAGCAAGGTTTAGCTCCTACTCCGCGCCCAAACCACTCCAAACAAACCTTAGAAGTTCTAACCAACTTCTACTCAAATACTTCAACCAACTATGAAGATTTCCTTAGGGTTTGGTTTGAGACTAAGAGGACAAAATGTAGTATTTCCTGCTCTACGTATAGAGGTAACTTTTGGAATACTACAAGGTAAAGGCTAAGGTATTTTGGGCATTATAACAATACTTGGAAGTATTTCAATAACACAAGGGAGGGTATATTTCGAAACAACTAGGCTAGGGGTACCTCGGCAAGACTCACGCTGAGGAACTCTACCAAAGGCCACTAGTGGGAGGGGAAAAGGCTTTGGGCGAGAGCCACAAGAGGAGGAGGAATTCAAGACTTAGAATGAAATGAGGATGAAGTGTTATACCCGTAGTTCCGTGGTATGTATGCGAGACGCACGCATTGCGAGAATACGACGAAAGATCGGAAAGGAAGAAAGAGGCGATTTTTCCACGGAAAAGTTTCCGGTTTTGTGAAGGAAAAAGGTTCGTTAATGGGAATTGATTCCCGATTTGGTATTCGGACTTCCCGAATATTAGAGAATTATGGAATTTTATTTTCTGAATGGTCACGTGGGCCCACGGAGAAATTTACTGTTTTTGGGGCCCACTTTGTTTTCGAGATTTTGGCCATTGTGGATATTTCTAAGATGTTTTATTTTGGGCCAATAGGAGGGTGACACGTGTCACCCCGCCTAGGTGGCTTGGCCGAATGGCATTGCACAACACCTGGAGTCGTTTTTTTCGAAACGCTTTACATAACTTGCGGCGGAAAATTCCGGCTATGTCTTTTCTTATTTTTGCGGATTTTTCCGAGAGACTAACATTTGGACCAACGAGAGGCGGCACTTGGCACCTCTCATGGGCAAGTGGGCGCACGTGCATACGAATTGGGAGGTCAAGTGGTAGATATTTTGGTAGATATTTGTGAGGGTTTTGGGAGTAGGGACTAGGGGCACTTGGGCATATCTTGGCCCTACACTTGTAGCACTTGGCTCAATCTTGGCCATTGGTTGGCCTTGGCTTGTGCTATAAATACCCTCTCCCTTTGATGAATTCTTCATCCTTTCCTAAATGTTTCTAAGTGTTAAATCTTCTCCTCCCTTAGTGTTGAGTTCGGCCAAGAGGCCTCCTCTCCTAGAGGCCTTGGCAGGTACACCCTCCTAGTAGTGGTGGCATTTCCAGCCAAGTTGCTTATAATACCCCTTTGGTGTAGAAATACTCTCAAAGTATTGTTATAATGCCCAAATTACCTTAGCCGTATACCTTGTAGTATTCTAAGGTTATACCTATACAAAGCCGGAAATACTATTATACTTCCGTCATCAAAACCAAAACCCTAGGAAAATCTCCATAGTCCGTTGGAGTATTGTGTAGATGTTAGAACTTCTGGGTGGTTTAGAGCGGGTTGAGCGCCTGAGTTGGAGCTAACGATTGCCCAGGATCGACTTTTACTTGGATAATTATGGGCTTATCGAGGTAAATATCTTGTCCTCTATTGTAATTGGAAATTACATGTTAGAATATATAGTTAAAGTATACTATATAGAATCGTGGTTAGTTGGCAATGTCTTTTGACTTAAGCTCAAGAATCAATCGAATCAGACATAGACTTGTGTAGTAATCGTGGAGTAGAATTGTACCCGTCGTTAGATGTATAACCCCGGTTGGCTTGGTAGCCCCGTGAGAGGAGGAGATTTCTGCCATGGGGAGTCGCCAATTTTCGTAATGTTCTACGATAAGATCTTAATTTTAATAAGCGCCTTGGGGCCTAATAGGTTGAACTACTACGCGTGGCGCGTTCTACTTGGCGTTAGGAGTAGCCGGTTGGGAGTACTTGGGCGTTTGCTATTAGTCGATACTGTCGCGAGGTATGTGAACCTCTTCCTATCTCTTCTTAGCATGATATGTGTGAACTATGTAGTGCAGACGTCGCATGTACTAAATGTATTTGATTGGTGTAAAACATAAAGTGTTATAACGGCTTTATGGGAAGTTGGTTATAACGGCTTTATGTTGGTAAGAAAATACATGGTTTTTAAAAGGTAAATCGATTTGAACTATAAGCGGCTTGTTATGTGTTAATAAAGAACTTGAAGTATTTCAAAAGAGTTTTGAATCATTTTGAGAGAAGTAATACTTGATTTGTTTTGAAAACTTAAGAGTTATACTAGCTTTATGGAAAGTTAGGTATAACGTCTTAAGAATGTTTCTTGATTTTGGAAATCAGAATGTGTATCGACAAACCACCAGCGTTAATAAAAGGAAATGTTTTGACAGATTAAGTATTATTAAAACCAGAGAAACTTCCATCCGCATAGAAGCTAAGATGAGACAAAATGATATTTCCTAGATCATGGTCATTGTAATAAGATTGTTGTAAACAAGAATATCCTACTACATATAAGACTTATGTTTCTCGATAGTTTAAAAGAGAATTATATTCTTAAATGAATAAGACTATGAACTACGAAACCTTTCTAAATAAGAAACATGAACATTTGAAATTAGGCAAACTTGGACGCTTGGAAAATAATGTTGTTACTTGAGTTTTACAAAGAGAAGTGTTTTGATTTACTTCAAAAGATAATCACTATATTTTGTTATACCCGTATTTCCAGAGTATGCGTAAGGAGATACGTCTAAAAAGTTTGGCTTTAAAGTTAGCCTTGACGCTTTTTTTGTACACAACTCACTAAAAGAATCGTTTCCACAAACGCTTTCCACTTTCGTAGGAAAATTCCGCTATGCCATTACTATTTTTGCGGATTTTCCCGTAGACAAACATTTTGGACCAACGGGAGGCGACACTTGGCACCTCCCATCGATGGACTTGAATCGCCCATTGGGCGAGATTGGAGAGGTGGAGCACGTTTTTGTGCCTTGTGCACAAGTCAAGGAGTTGGTAGGATATTTGTGTGAGTAAATCTCCACCCTACACTTGCCTTGCACTTGTCTTAATCCCATTGGTTGGCCACTTCTTGACCTATAAATACTCTTAAGATGAAGAGTTCTTCATCCACAAATCTTCCAAGTCTTGAAAAATCCTCCCTCTCCCTTTGTGAGCTTTTCGTCCAACACCCTTCCTCCTCAGGAGTTTGGCCGAGGCCTAACCCCTAGCCTAGCCGAAATCTACCCTCCCTTGGTAGAAAAGTTGTCTTCTAGTATCGTTATAATGCCCAAAATACCCTAGCCCAAATCCCTTAGTCTTTGGTAGAAGTTGTGAAGAACTTCTAAGGTTTCTTGGAGCTCCGGGCGCATAACTTAGGAGCTAAACCTTGCTCAGTGCGACTTTATCTAGGATATTATTGGGCTTACCGAGGTAATAATCCTAACCCTCTTTTGAATTAGAGAATACTTAATTGTAGTATAAGGATAAGTATAAATACTTAGAAGAATATCACGTAAAAGAATTGAACTATTACCACAGAGAAGGTTTTAAAAGAAGAATAATCACACTTGTACTCACATAGACTGCTTTCACGAGACTTATATAGCTCACCGTAGGTTGTGCCCGACTTTCCGTAGAATTGTGAACCTCTGCTTAGAATGACCTCGAGTAGTCTTTGATAGATATCTCGTGACTATTATAGGTGACTCTCTGCGCGACATATTCAACTTGGCGGTGGTTTTATTTGAGAAGGTATGTGATTCTTCCTAAAGCATGATATTTTACAATATATAGTACGGTGACGCGTACGTGTTAATCGAATAATACTTATGGCAATGCCTCACGCTTAAGCTGAATAATACTTACTGCAGAATGCCTCACGCTTAAGCTGAATAACAAAGAATCAAACATTTCAAAAGAATATCGAATCATTTTTAACGAAGATAAATAATTGGTTTTAAAACAAAGGCTTAAGAGTTATGCTAGCTTTATGGGAAGTTAGGTATAACAACTTAAGAATGATAAAAAGGAATCATTTACTTGTTTGTTTATAAAAGCCTTGTATTGATCTCTGTTAAGTGTAGTAAGATTGTTTGATAAGTAGACATATCATGATGCTACTGTGTTAGTGTCTTGTAATCTTGTGTAAGGGTCATTCTTGCGGCTTACGTTGCTAACCGTAAGTCCGCTGCATTCATCGTATCACCTACCCTCGACTATTATACCGGGGCTTGCCTCGACGCGGTCTATACGGCCTATGCGGTCGTGAGACTATGCGGAGCAGCCGTATGCTCCGAGATTGATCATTCCGGCGCCTAGCCCGCGGGGATTCCTATGCGGTCCGCTGAGACTACGCGGTCTTTTGAGACTATGCGGCCGCGGAGCCTAGGCGGATGCCGGGTTAGCTGCCCCGATGCGAGGGCTACCTCACGCGGGTCTACGTGTGACCTATGCGGTCGCGAAGTCAGACTAGGCACGCAGAATGATACTATGGGCGATTGGCCTTGCCCGATCATTCGCGGCCTAGAATAGACACATACGCTCTTTCCATTTCCGTTGTTGTTTGTGATGGCACTATGTGCAATTGACTGATTGTATTTGTGAAAAGGTTTTAAATACTTTGATTTCATTTCAGCCTTATAGTTTCACATACTTGGTACTGTTGTCGACCTCTCCGGGGCTGCGTTCATGCCAAGCAGGGCAAGCAGTGCTAGATCCGCATCCTTAGGATCTTTGCGTTGGTGTCGAGCTCCATCTTCTCCGAGGCTCTACTTTTGGGTATGATCTCCCGTATTGTAGATAGTTTTGTCTGATCGGTATGGCGGGCCCCGTCCGCCATAGTTGTTACTTCCCAGAGGTCCGTAGAGTACTATTGCAGTTGGGATGTAATCGCAAAACTTGAGTTATTTATATTATGCGAAAGGCAAGCTTTTCATCGGATAAACTGTCTTATTTTATAAATCGCTGCCTTGTTTTATATTCAATTACTCGATGTATGACTACTGGGTGCCGTAAGGCACTCCACGCCCCGAACGGTCGTGACAAAAGTGGTATCGTGAGCGATTAATCCTCGGAAAGTGTCTGGCATCGTATCTAGTAGTCTTGATTATCGGTGTTGTGCACCACACCAATAATCGAGGCTATAGGATATTTAGGATTGGTTTCATTCTTCTCATTCCGAGATCGTGCTTTAGAGTCGTGTTATAGGTTGGACCTCTAACGTATTCCTTTCCTGTAACGATTATGCCTCCAAAGGCAACCCGCCCAGAAGGCGCAAGGCAGGAGGCCGCTAGCGAGACACCCGAGTCACGAGGGCTCGTGCCCATCTATACGAGACGGCGAGTTATGACGCCGGGCCCCAGCGAGACCACAGCACCCACACCTCCCGCCCCACACCTGGGGCGGGAGTTAGGTACAAGGAGATGGCCCAGCCTTTTGGCTAAAGTTGTGGCCCGACACGATGAGAGATCGACGCGGCTCGGCTCGCACCGCATGAGTGCACCCGAGGCGTATAGTTTGAGGCTGCGAGATTTCTTGAGTCAGAGCCCGCCAGAGTTTTACGGTCGAGGCCGGAGGATGATCCGCAGGAGTTCATCCGTCACCGCAGAGGATTACGCGGTGATCGGGGCTTCGAGATCGAGGCCGTGACATTCGGTTCGCATCGGCCGCGTGACACCGCAGCCGATTGGTTTGATTCGGGAGCTTTCGGGAGCATGCATGCCTCCAGCAGATGGGATGAGTTTTGAGGCTTTTCTCACACACTTCGCCTCCGCAGCGAGGGCACGAGCCGATAGATTCTGCTGGCTGAGGCGGGGACGACCGTCGTGAATACAATGTCGAGTTTGATTCTTTGGCTAGATATGTCCCAAAGATTGGTAGCAGATATGGAGGATAGTGGTACACCGCTACGCCACCGCTAGATGATTATATGGCCGAGTCATGCGGGTGTTTCTCTTCACGGTATGGACATTACCCGCATGCAGCTCATGCACTAGGATGCGAGGAGCGCAGACCGCCGGTAGAGCGATATCAAAGAAGGTTAAGGCCAAGACGGCCGGGTTCTTTTGAGTGGTCCTCAGGGCGGCATCGTGAAGTCCAGGTTGCACCACAGCCCGTAGAGCGCTCTACCTCATTTTCAAGATGCCGCAGCGGGGCGTGTCGGGCCCAGACTTATTTCGGTAGCGAGGTGCTAACCGCTCGAGGTTCGCAATGTGCCCGCTGGCGTATACCATTAGGAGTCGTACTCCGGAGCTTGCTATACTTGTAGCCAGGTCACTTTGCGAGTTTGTCCGGCCGGCGCGGTGGTAGGGCTTGTCACGACCAAACCGCTCGCGATCGGTGCCTTACCCGCACCCAAGTAGTCAAACAACATCGAGAAAATCAATGGAAATTAAAACTCATACATGATAACCAATGAAAAGAGAAAACAAAGCAACCAAATGGTTACCTTTTCGAAAATAACTAACACTGACAAGCCATAATCCTCGCCACATCGCACTACAGACCTCTAAGAATTTTTATAACATCTCCGACGACAGGCCCCGCCATACCGAATGTACAAAGTTCTACAACTTCGTGGACCGTACCAAGTGACAAAGTCTCCGAAGGAATGGAGCTTTCTGAGAACTGAACAACGATCCAAACGGTGCGGAACAACAAGCGATGTATCTCAACCTGAGGCATGAACGCAGCCTCGGCGGGGCCGCATAACAGTACCGAGTATGCGAAATGTAAAAATATCAGAAATGAAATCATAATAGTCTATAAGGAAAACAGGAGACATGTATGATAACCAAACTACAGTACACCACGTATATACAGTTCAGTCAAATCAAACCACATCAAGTCAGGGACTCACGCCCGAAAGATCATTACTCAAAGTGGACGATACTGGGCTACCCAACGTGTCGGTATGTCCAACCCAATAACAAGATAGTACTCATGGACGATACTGTGGGCTACCCAACGTGTCGGATGTCCCAACCAATACCAACAAAATACTCACTGTGGACGCATACCTTTGGGCTACCCAACGTGTCAGTATGTACAAACAAATACCCGATAATACTCATCATGGACGATACTGCGGCTACCCAACGTGTCGATGTCCAAACAAATACCCATAATACTCATCGGACGCATACTGTGGCTACCCAACGTGTCGGATGTCCAAACAAATACCCGAATAATACTCATCGCGACGATACTCGTGGGCTACCCAACGTGTCGGTATGTCCAAACCAGTTTACAAGATAACACTCCTAATAAGCATACCCGGCTACCCAACGCGTGTCGATATGTCCCAAAGGATCAATATAGTGGAAGCATACCCGCTGGCTACCCAACGTGTCGATATGTCCATCATACCACCCGATATCCGCCCGTCGAGAGACTCGGTAGCACAAAGTCAAACACTTGCACAACAACAAAACTATCACCACAAGCACAGTAAGTTACACACAACTCAAAGTACCTTCGTTTAAGTCAACAAACCGGGTTCCAACCCCAAAATACTACATTCTTTCCTACCTTCAAAGACCTCTCACGTAGAAACCATACGATACTATCACACATAGTATCACACACATTCATGTTTAAAACACGTCTTTCAAACACAATTTAACATAACGTCAAGTATACTTTTAAAAGTCCAAGTAATTAACTCCTTTAAGGTCAAGTATTCTACCTTTTAAAACTAAGTCATTTACTTTTCCCTAAGAAAAGTTCGATATTTGAAACAAGTGATTTATACTTTCAAACTCAAGTTACTTCTCTTTTCCAAAATCCAAAGACATTATCCTTTACAATCCATTAAATTCATTCTTTGGAATTTTAAGAAAAGTCGAACTTGTTATCAATGATTCTCATTTAAGCCATGATCTAGGAAATGTAATATCATTTTGTCTTATCTTAGTTTCTATGCAGATGGAGGTTTCATCGGTTTTAATATAATCAATTAGTGAAACCATTTCCTTTATTAGCTATGATGCGTGTGTTCGATACTTGTTCCCACTTTCAAATCCATTTCACATTCTTATGCCGTTATACCTAACTTTACATAAAGCTAGTATAACTCTTAAGTTTTCAAAACTAAGTATTACTCATTACTACTTAATGAGGTTTTACAACTTTTGAATACATTACAAAACTTTCACAATTCTAAGTTAAGTCTCTTATCTTACAAGATCAAGTCTCTTAACTTCTACCAATCAACAACCGTTCTTTTATTCACATAAAGTTGTTATAACTAACTTCCCATAAAGCCGTTATAACCCCTTTATGTTTTAAACCAACCAATTACCACATAAACATTTATGAGACCAAGAGGACTCATTCTTTAAGCACCGAGTGCCCATTACTAACGGATAAGACTTACTACTCTTACACATAATGAAGCCCTTTACACTTCATAACAAGTCAAGACACAATTTGGAAAATCAATTTCCTTTAACACACGTGCGTCAACCGCACTATATATTTCACAAATAGTCATGCTGAAGAGGATAGGAAGAATCACATACCTCGCGACGATTGCCGACAAAAAGCAAAACGCCCCACAGTATTGAACCCTTCAAGTAGGATACGCTACTCGTAGCGCCTCAATCCTATAAGGGTCATAAGACATCTATTAACTTCTAGTTCCGAACGTAGAATAAGCTAAAAGCAAAGCCCCTGGGTTCTACGGAACTTACTACCTTTATCCAAGGTCGAAAACAGTAACCCATTCTAAACCCTTTTCAATACTCTTTCAATTCAAGTTTTAGGTTAACATGATGTCTAACCCTAAACATCTTCAACTACCACAATTTCCCTTCTATACAACATGCAACGACTAACTTTGTCACCAAAAGGTAGTTACAATCTTAAGGCTAACATGCCCACTTCGGTTTTCCACAGACAACAAGATCCAAATCCATACAATATAAACAAATTTCAGCTCAACTCTAAACTACTAAAATAAAACGACCTCGTGCTCACATCTATACAAACTTAACTATAACAAAATTTCAGGCTCAAATCTATTCAAACTCTAAATATAACGGCCTCGGGCTCACGGATCTATACTACTATCACAAGTACTAACTCAAACCCAGAGAAGAAACTCTTACCTTTAGAAAAGCCCACAAAAGCCCTTTCCTACCACTTCTTCCACAACTCAACCACCAGCGCTCCTACAAGTTCACCAACACTTTTTCCTTCTTGCCGCTCTTGCAATCTCCTCTAAAGCTAGGTTTTCTTCCAAAACTAGAGAGAAGGAGAGGGTTTCATGGAAGGGTTTTGAAATGAAATGAAATGGAATGGCCAAGTCTTCAAGACTTGGCCCTAAATAGACCACTTATCGATAAAGGATGGAGGGACACTTGTCACCTCCCATAGGTTATAAACGAAATATCCTGTTTTCGTCACTTATCACAAGAAATCCCGCCTCGCGCCGCGCCATGGCCGCAAGGCTCACTTCCAAAAATAAATCTTCCGCATGCCGGCGCGCCCTCAGATTCGGCGCCTGGCGCTGCAACCTCGTGACCCTCAAGACAATCGGCGCCATGTCTCGCAGTCCTGCCACTGCACTCAGACAGAATCTGCTGCACTGATCGCACCAAACTTGAAACTTCCATAACTTTTGACTGATGCCCAATCGATTTAACGGTTTGTTGCGTTGGGATCTAGATTTAACTGCTACACATTAGGCTTTTAAACACCTCGAAATTCTTAACAACTGGGTACCACACTCCAAGGTAAACTAAAAATCCGCCCAACACATTTGTCAACTTATCTATCTTCTAGAATTTACTGGTGTAACATTCTTCCTCTTAGAAACATTCGTCCCGAATGTTCCTTCTAAGCCTTCAGAATACGCAGATAGTCTTCACTACTATACCTACCAAAACTCATTTATGCCTCTCATGGCCATAATATAGAAATCACGCATCTCCAAATTCCAGCTAACGGGGAAATCACCTCTACGTGCAAACATCACTATTTTCTCCTCCCTTGGTCTAAAGGATACTCTCCTTACTCTCGGCGTACTTCCTCGTACACTCACACCCTCTCTAGTACACGCCCACAATTCACCATCGCCTGCTTTCTACCACCTTGGAGTCACTACCTCCAACTCGTCCATCTTACTAATCCACGTCATGGAAGCTACCACTTCCATCGCAAACTACCCATGGAATCATCACACAAAACTCCATGTATACCATACACTCCGACAAGGATTAACAGTAAAGGCTTCTACCCAAGACTACTTACATCTAAGGTCTCAATCATATAAATTCTAAGGTTCAAAATTTTTCTCATCCCCAAACTTACCCTCTTTATTAACCACGCTTCCAAAACACATTATATACACACAAAGCTACCCGAACATAGCACTCAACACATCACCACAACATCAAAGCATACAATACTCTGTAGGGTTAAGAACGCACCAGAACTATTGCTTCACTTCCTTCTTGTCGCTCTACTCATGTTCTTTCCCAGACGACGCACAAAGGAGGAGGTGAATCGCCCACCGATCCCGGGTGAATCTCAACCTCCGCGCTATCTCCTGGGACAATTCCTTGCAAAATGGCCCGGCTGGCCGCAACAAAAACAGATTCCCCTATTAGCACGACACTCCCCATCGTGGAGCCTACCACAATGGTCACAACGAGGTAGGGGTGGTCCCATCCGACTAACATCCCTGATCCCCAAAACTCAAACTCGAGCCCCGACTGCTTCCCGAATTTTTCGAACGCCCCGACGATCGAGGTGGAGCACTCCGTCGGGCGAGGCGCATAACTAACTCCTGCTGAGGTCGCTGCCTCGAAAGCGTCACCAGGACCTCGCCGCTTGGCCCTACTCTGCTGATCTTGGTCATTCCGCCGACTCACGCGCCTCACATCCAAGTGCATGAGCTGCGCACGGGCAATGTCCATGCCCTGAAGAGCTACTCCGAGCAACTCTCTGCCAAATAGTCATCAAGCCCTGTGACATAGCGGTGCACTCTGTCCTCCATGTCGGCTACTAACGCGGGACCGTACCGAGCTAGTGAGTTAAACTCCACGTTGTACTCTCAACCGTGCGCGGCTCGCCTCAACATCAAAAATCGTCGGCGAGTCCTCCTCATCCGTGGAGGCAAGAAATGTGCAAGAAATGCCTCCGAACTCGTCCCATCTCATTTGGAAGTGCATGCCCTCCGGGACGCCTCGCGAATCAAACCGGTCATTGCGGTATCACGCGGCCGACGCGAACCTAGACCACGACTCGGTCTCCGATGCCTTGATCACTCTCATGATCCAGAATCGCTGGATGAACTCCTGCGGATCATCCTCGGGCCTCGACCAGTAGAACTCGGGCGGGCCGGCTTCGTAAAGTCCGCGACCTCAAACTATCCGATCTCGGGTGAACCACGGTGCTCACTGGGCTACTGCGTCCCGCCTATCCTCGTGTCGGCCACTGACCACGGCCAATAATCGCCAACTCCTTGTAACCCGTCTCTGCTCCGGGCCAGCATGGGACCGGAGGCTCAGTCTTGTGGTCTCTGAGAGGCGCCGCTCTACTCGCGGCTCCTCTGCCTTGCCGCGCCCGGGCCACGGTTGCCTTCGCGAGGCATAAGCGGTAAAAACGAAACACGTCGGAGGTCCAACTTACAACACGCTCTAAGGCACGATCTCGAATGAGAAGAATGAAACCAATCCTAAATGTCCATGACCTCACGATTATAGATGTGGTGCGCAACACAGCGATAATCAAGACTCTACTTAGACACGTTCTGTAGACACTTTCCGATGACTAAGCGCTCGATACTACATCGCGACCGGCAAGACTGGCGCGGTGCCTTACGGGCACCCAAGTAGTCAAACAACATCGAGAAAATCAGCGGAAATTAAAACTCATACATTATAACCAATGAAAAGAAAGCAAGCTAACCAAATGGTTACCTTTTACGAAAATAACTAACACTGAATAGCGATTACAATCCACTTGGCATCGATTACTACGGACCTAAGAATTTTTATAACATCTCGGCGGGACGGGGCCCCGCCATACCACAGATGTACAAAAGTTCTACAACCGAGGGAGTACCAAGTGACAAAGTCTCGAAGGAATGGAGCTTTCGAGGCGAACAACGATCCAAAGTGCGGATCAACAAGCGATGTATCTCGACTGCGGCGTGAACGCGGCCCCGGAAGTCGATTACAACAGTGCAGAGTATGCGAAACAGAAAAAATACTGTAAATGAAATCATAATAGTCTATAAGGAAAACAGGAGACATGTATGATAACCAAACTACAGTACACCACGTATATACAGTTCAGTCAAATCAAACCACATCAAGTCAGGGACTCACGCCCGAAAGATCATTACTCAAAGTGGACGCATACTCGTGGGCTACCCAACGTGTCGGTATGTCCAACCCAATAACAAGATAGTACTCACAGTGGACGCATACTCGTGGGCTACCCAACGTGTCAGTATGTCCCAACCAATAACAAGATAATACTCACTGTGGACGCATACTCGTGGGCTACCCAACGTGTCAGTATGTCCAAACAAATACCCAGATAATACTCACTGTGGACGCATACTCGTGGGCTACCCAACGTGTCAGTATGTCCAAACAAATACCCAGATAATACTCACTGTGGACGCATACTGTTGGGCTACCCAGCGTGTCGGTATGTCAAACAAATACCCGAATAATACTCGGCGTGGGCGCGTACTCGTGGGCTACCCAGCGTGTCGGTATGTCCAAACCGATTTACAAGATAACACTCACAATAGAAGCATACGTGGGCTACCCAGCGTGTCGATATGTCCCAAAGGATCAATATAGTGGAAGCATACGTGGGCTACCCAGCGTGTCGATATGTCCATCATACCACCCGATATCGGCCCTCGTCGAGAGACTCGGTAGCCAAAGTCAAACACTTGCACAACAACAAAACTATCACCACAAGCCGAGGCAAGTTACACCTGACTCAAAGTACCTTCGTTTAAGTCAACAAACCGGGTTCCAACCCCAAAATACTACATTCTTTCCTACCTTCAAAGACCTCTGCTTTACGTAGAAACCATACGATACTATCACATAGTATCACACACATTCATGTTTAAAACACGTACTTCAAACACAATTTAACATAACGTCAAGTATACTTTTTAAAAGTCCAAGTAATTAACTCCTTTAAGGTCAAGTATTCCTACCTTTTAAAACCAAGTCATTTACTTTTCCCCTAAGAAAAGTTCGATATTTGAAACAAGTGATTTATACTTTCAAACTCAAGTTACTTCTCTTTTCCAAAATCCAGTACATTATCCTTTACAATCCATTAAATTCATTCTTTGGAATTTTAAGAAAAGTCAGAACTTGTTATCAATGATTCTCATTTAAGCAGCCATGATCTAGGAAATGTAATATCATTTTGTCTTATCTTAGTTTCTATGCAGATGGAGGTTTCTCTTTGGTTTTAATATAATCAATTAGTGAAACCATTTCCTTTATTAATGCGATGGTGTGTTCGATACTTGTTCCCACTTTAAATCCATTTCACATTCTTATGTAGTTATACCTAACTTTACATAAAGCTAGTATAACTCTTAAGTTTTCAAAAACCAAGTATTACTCATTACTCACGAATGAGGTTTTACAACTTTTGAATACATTACAAAACTTTCACAATTCTAAGTTAAGTCTCTTATCTTACAAGATCAAGTCTCTTAACTTCTACCAATCAACAATAGTTCTTTTATTCACATAAAGTTGTTATAACTAACTTCCCATAAAGCCGTTATAACCGCTTTATGTTTTAAATAACCAATTACCACATAAACATTTATGAGACCAAGAGGACTCATTCTTTAAGCTTAGAGTGCCCATTACTAATGGATAAGACTTACTACTCTTACACATAATGAAGCCCTTTACACCGTAACAAGTCAAGACACAATTTGGAAAATCAATTTCCTTTAACACCGCGTCGTCAACGCACTATATATTTCACAAATAGTCATCTTTGAAGAGGATAGGAAGAATCACATACCTCGCGACGATTGCGAAAAAAGCAAAAGCGCCCGCGATGTTGAACCGCCCGAGTAGGATCGCTACTCGTGGCGCCTCGATCCTATAAGTGTCATAAGACATCTATTAACTTCTAGTTCGAGCGTAGAATAAGCTAAAAGCAAAGCCCACAGGTTCTACGGAACTTACTACCTTTATCCAAGGTCGAAAGCGGTAACCCATTCTAAACCCTTTCAATACTCTTTCAATTCAAGTTTTAGGTTAACATGATGTCTAACCTAAACATCTTCAACTACCACAATTTCCCTTCTATACAACATGCAACGACTAACTTTGTCACCAAAAGGTAGTTACAATCTTAAGGCTAACATGCCCGGCCGGTTTTCCACGGGACAACAAGATCCAAATCCGTGCAATATAAAAGCGACCTCGGGCTCGACTCTAAACTACTAAAATAAAAGCGACCTCGAGGCTCACATCTATACAAACTTAACTATAACAACCTCGGGCTCACAAATCTATTCAAACTCTAAATATAACGACCTCGGGCTCACGGATCTATACTCTTATCACAAGTACTAACTCAAAACCGGAGAGAAACTCTTACCTTTTAGAAAAGCCCACAAAAGCCCTTTCCTACCACTTCTTCCGTCAACTCAACCACAGCGCTTCCCACAAGTTCACCAACACTTTTCCTTCTTGCCGCTCAGCGGTCTCCTCTAAAGCTAGGTTTTCTTCGAAAACTAGAGAGAAGGAGAGGGTTTCCATGGAAGGGTTTTGAAATGAAATGAAATGGAATGGCCGTCTTCCAAGACTTGGCCTAAATAGGACCACTTCGATAAAAGGATGGGAGGACACTTGTCACCCTCCCATAGGTTATAAACGAAATATCCCTGTTTTTCGTCACTTCTTCGCAAAAATCCGCCTCGGCGCCGCGACCACGGCCGGCGCCAGGCTCCCTTTCAAAAATAAATCTTAGCGTATGGCGCCGCGACCCTGCGTTCGGCGCCCGCGGCCTGTGACCCCAGTACAAGCGCGCGCGGCCTGCGATCGCGCGCGCGTACCACTGCATGCGAAGCTGCTGCGGCTGATGCGCGCAAACTTGAAACTTCCATAACTTTTGACTCCGTGCCCAATCGACGAGCGGTTTGTTGCGTTGGGATCTAGATTTAACGGGCTACACATTAGGCTTTTTAAACACCTCGAAATTCTTAACAACTGGGGTACCACACTCCAAGGTAAACTAAAAATCCGTCCAACACATGTTGTCAACTTATCTATCTTCTAGAATTTACGGGGTGTAACAGGCTCGATCTGAGTGCATTGCGCTTCTTCATCCCAGCGATTACTCGCCGGAGGGCAAGGTACACATGGACCATGGTCGCGGCGGTCGTGGCGCGGTCGATTCTAGCGGTCCTCGTAACCGCATATATGCTTTGTCGGTAAGCGGGATCGGGAGGCCTCGCGATGTCGCCACAGTACCTTATCGGTTCTGGGTTTGATGTGTATGCTTTGATAGATCCGGTTCTACTCTGTCCTATATATCTCCACTTGTTGCTAGTAGGATAGGATAGAGCACGAGTCCATGAACCACTTTCGAGGTAGCTAAGCGAGTGGTTGATTCGGTGGTATCTCGGCGTGTATATAGAGCTTGTCCTGTGACCTTTTTCAGTCGTCGGTCCCTAGCCGACTTGATTGAGTTAGAGATGATTGACTTGACGTGATCATGGGGATGGATTGGCTAGCTCTTGCTACGCCAATGTGGACTGAGAGAGAGAGTAATGCAGTTCCGTTTCACGAGGCCGGTTGTTGAGTGGGAGAACGCGGTATCGCCGAGAGTTTATTTCCTACCTCAAGGCTAGGAAGATGGTGCGAAGGGTATATCTACCATCTCGTTGGTGTTCGATCTGAAGGCTGCGGTACGATTTCCGGTCGGTTCCGGTAGTCGTGAGTTCCCGGACGTGTTTCGAGATAACCTCCGGGTATCCTCCCGAGAGGAGATCGAGTTTTGTATAGATGTCTTTGCGGATACTCGGCCTATTTCCATTCCGCCATACTGAATGGCACTGCCGAGTTGAGAGAGTTGAAGGATCGACTTAGGGATTTCTTTGGAGAAGGGCTTCATCGTCGGGCCTAGTGTTTCTCACGAGGAGGCCTTGGTATTGTTCGTGAAAAAGAAGGGCGGGGCAGCTGCGCATGTGTTGATTCTGACGGTGAACAAGGTTACCATTAAACAGATACCCCCTTCCGTGATTGATGATTTGTTCGACCTTGATTGCGCGCGAGATGTTTCTCAAGATTGATCTGCGTTGGGCTATCATCGAGTTAATGTCAGAGGTGGATGTCCACTGATGCATTCGGACGATGCGGGCATTATGAGTTCGAGTCATGTCTTTTGGGTTGACCAATGCTCGCGGTATTCATGGATTTGATGAACAGTGTTCAAACCATTTTGGACACGTTTGTGATAGTGTTCATTGATGATATCTTGGTTTATTCTCGCTCGGGCGGGGCATGCGGAGCATTTGAGGCTGTGCTATCAGCTTCTCGGAGACCAGCGATTATGCGCCAAGTTTTCCAAATGTGAGTTTTGGTTGACTTGATGGCGTTTCTTGGGCATATTGCCGGGTGATGGCATTCGAGTGGATCGGCCAAGATCGGCGATCGGAACTTGGCCTGGACCTACTACTCGGCGAGGTTCGCGATTTTAGGGCCTTGCGAGGATATTATCGGTTCGTGGAGAAGTTTGCTTCTATCTGCACCGTTGACTAGGCGACTCGGGAAGCGGCAAGTTTGATGGTGATGCTTGTGGCGGGGTTTCGATTCTTGAAAGAGAGCGCGGCGCCCGGTTCTTACTCTTCCGGAGGGTCGGATGGTTATGTCGTGTATTGTGATCGTCGGGCATCGGGTTGGGATGTGTTGATGCAGCATGGCGGGGTTATAGCATATGCATCCCGACAGTGAAGAAACACGAGGAACTACCCGCATGATTTGGAGTTAGCGTAGTGATTCACGCTTTGAAGATCTGGAGGCACTATTTGTATGGGGTTCACGTGGATATTTTTCTGAACCACAGAGCCTCGGTATATCTTGACAGAGGAGCCGAACTTCTGACGAGAGGCAGTGGTTAGAGTTGCTTAAGGATTACGATGTTGATATCTGTACCACGGGAAGGCCAATGTTGTGGCGAATGCTCTTAGTCGTAGGTCGATGGGGAGCCTATCGGATGTGCGACTAGAGAGGAGGACATGGTTCGTGATTTGCATCGATTAGCGAGCCTTGGTGTCCGTTTGATTGATTACGATAGCGGTGGGGTTAGAGTTCGTGAGGTTGCGAGTCTTCCATCGTTGAGGAGGTGAAGAAACCGATTCGAGATCGCTTTGATGCAATATCGTGTCTGACTCTTCGTGAGGGCAAGGGTCCTTTTGAGTAGCACGATGGGGTGCTAAGGTTTGAGGCGGTATGTGTTCGGATGTTTGAGGACTTGGCGAGTTCTTGGGAAGCACACGGTGGCGTTACTCTATCCACGAGTCGACCAAGATGTACCACGACCTTAGATCCGTATTGGTGGGATGGCTTGAAGAGGGGCGTTGCGAGTTAAGTAGCTCGGTGCGTGTTGCGGCCGGTGAAGGTAGAGCACGGAGGCACGGTGGTTTTATTCTGACGATAGAGATCCCGACACGGAAGTGGGAGGTGATCAGCATGGACTTAAATCACGGGATTGCCTCGCACTCGGAGAGACATGATTCTATATGGGTTATCGTCGGCGGTGCGAAATCAGCCCACTTTCTTCCGTCGGGGCGACTTTTGGTGAGATTATGCGGAACTTACATCAGAGATCGTCAGTTGCATGGAGTCCTACCGATTATATCAGACGAGAGCCCGGTTACGGCTAACTTAGAGGTCTTTCGAGAAGGTTTAGGGGCGCGGTGAGCAAGTCGCATTTCATCCGCATGACGGACAGCGAGCGCCTATCGGACTCTTGAGGATATCTGCGAGCTTTGTGTTATTGACCGATGGTAGTTGGGAGGATCATTTGCCTAGTGGAGTTCGCGTATAATAATAGCTACCACTCCGGTATTGGATGGCGCCTTATGAGGCCTTATATGGGAGGAAGTGCGGATCGCCTATAGGTTGGTTCGATGTGGGCGAGTGCGGCTAGTGGGACGATTTGGTGCGGCGGCGATGGATAAGGTGAAGCTTATCAAGGCGACTATTGACTGAGTCGGCCAGTCGTATCACGAATCATCGTCGTCGGCATCCGGAGTTCGCGATGATGATTAGGTTTTCCTAAAGGTGTCACCCATGAAGGGTGTGATGGATTCGGAAGAAGAAACTCAGCCAAGTACATTGGGCGTTTGGTTGTCGCGAGGTAGGCAAGGTTACTCTGAGTTGAATCTGCCGTCCGATCACAGGCGGTGCATCCGTGTTTCACGTATCTATCTTTGAGAGATGTATCGGGGATCCATCTAGGGTGCACCGGTTGTGATGTCTAGGTGACCTGGGGTTATCGTATGAGGAGGTTCCCATAGCGATGTCGATCGTCGGAGTTAGGCGTCTGCGGGCGAAGGGCGTGGCTTCCGTCGAGGTCTTGTGGCGGAGCAGGCTCGGAGAGATGGCGTGGGAAGCCGAGGAGGACATGAGGCGATATCCTCACCTATTCCACACCTCGGGTAATTCACTTTCCTACTTGTAAATTTCCATTATCATTTATGCCTAAGTGTTGTTTGTGGCGTGTGTGGCATTTGCAAGCTGTTTAAGCTTCCGTTATCTGTCTTGAGAAGGAACATTCGGATGAATGTTTCTAAGGAGGAGAATGTTATACCGTATTTCAGTATGCGTAAGGAGATCGTCTGAAAGTTTAGCTTTAAAGTTAGCCTTGGGCGTTTTTTTGTACACAACTCACTAAAGAATCGTTTTCAGCGAAAGCGTTTCCACGACTTTCGTGGGAAAATTCGGCCATGCCATTACTATTTTTTGCGGATTTTTAGAGGCAAACATTTTGGACCAACGGGAGGCGACACTTGGCACCCTCCATTGATGGACTTAGATCGTCCATTGGGCGAGATTGGAGAAGGTGGAGCACGTTTTTGTGCCTTGTGCACAAGTCGAGGAGTTGGTAGGATATTTGTGTGGAGTAAATCTCCACCTACACTTGCCTTGCACTTGTCTTAATCTTGGCCATTGGTTGGCCACTTCTTGACCTATAAATACCCCCCTTAAGATGAACAGTTCTTCTTCCACAAATCTGCCAAGTATTCAAAAATCCTCCACTCTCCCTTTGTGAGCTTTTAGTCAACACCCCTTCCTCCTCTTGTGAGTTTGGCCGGGCCTAACCCCACTAGCCTAGAAATCTACCCCTCCCTTGGTAGAAAAGTTGTCTTCTAGTATCGTTATAATGCCCAAAATACTAGCCCAAATCCCTTAGTCTTTGGTAGAAGTTGTGAAGAACTTCAAGGTTTCTTAGACTCTGGGCGTACAACTTAGGAGCTAAACCTTGCTCAGTGCGACTTTATCTAGGATATTATTGGGCTACGGTAATAATCCTAACCCTCTTTTGAATTAGAGAATACTTCTTTATTTGTAGTATAAGGATAAGTATAAATACTTAGAAGAATATCACGAAAGAATTGAACTATTACCACATGATGAAGGTTTTAAAGAAGAATAATCATTTGTACTCACATAGAATTGTTTTTCACGATGAACTTATATAGCTCACGGGTAGGGTTGTCTTTGCCCGACTTTCAGTAGAATTGTGAACCCTCTGTTTAGAATGACCTCGGAGTAGTCTTTGATAGATATCTGTGACTATTATAGGTGACTCTCTGCGCGACATATTGACTTGGCGGTGGTTTATTTGAGAAGGTATGTGATTCTTCCTAAAGCATGATATTTTACAATATATAGTACGGTGAGCGTACATGTGTTAAGCGAATAATACTTATGGCAATGCCTCAAGCTTTGAATAATACTTACGGCAATGCCTCACTTGTAAGCTATTCGAATAACAAGAATGAAAACATTTCAAAGAATCTTGAATCATTTTTATGAAGATAAATAATTGGTTTTTTAAAACAAGGCTTAAGAGTTATGCTAGCTTTATGGGAAGTTAGGTATATGACTTAAGAATGATAAAAAGGCTGTTTACTTGTTTGTTTATAAAAGCCTTGTATTGATCTCTGTTAAGTGTAGTAAGATTGTTTGATAAGTAGACATATCATGATGCTACGTGTTAGTGTCTTGTAATCTTTGTGTAAGAAGTCATTCTTGTTGTGCTTACGTTGCTAAGTAAGTCCGTTGTCTTTATTCTTGTATCACCTACCCGCTTGACTATTATCTGAGGCTTGCCCGCGATCTTGGTCTATCGGCCTATGCGGTCTGTGAGACTATGCGGAGCGGCGGTATACTCGGGTTGATCATTCGGCGTCCCTGGCACGATGCGAGGATTCACTATGCGATGCTGTTGAGACTATGCGGTCTTTTGAGACTATGCGGGCTGCGGGAGCCTAGGCGGATCTTAGGGGTTGGCTGCCCCGATCACGAGGAGCTACCTCATGCGGGTCTCGTGTGACCTATGCGGGCTGCGAAAGTCGAGGACTAGGCACGCTTGGGAATGATACTATGGGCGATTGGCCTTGCCCGATCATTCGCGGCCTAGAATAGACACTATTCTGATCTTTCCATTTCGTTGTTGTTTGTGATGTGGCACTATGTGCAATTGGGTGATTGTATTTGTGAAAAGGTTTTAAATACTTTGATTTCATTTGATTCCTTATAGTTTCACATACTTGGTACTGTTATCTTGACCTCGCCGGAGCTGCGTTCATCTGCGGTAAGGGCGGCAGTGCTAGATCCGCATCCTTAGGATCTTTGCGTTGGTGTCGAGCTCCATCTTCTCGGAGGCTCTACTTTTGGGTATGATCTCCTGTATTGTAGATAGTTTTTGTCTGATCGAGGGTATGGCGGGCCTGTCCGCCATAGTTGTTATTCTTCAGAAGTCAGTAGTACTATTATGCGGTTGGGATGTAAGCGCAAAACTTGAGTTATTTATATTATGCGAAAAGGCAAGCTTTTCATCGAGATAAAGCTGTGTCTTATTTTATAAAGCATTTCTGTCTTGTTTTATATTCATTGGTTACTCGATGTATGACTACTTGGGTGCCGTAAGGCACGATCCACGAACCGGGCAGTCGTGACAATTTTCATATACTCTGGGTATTGTGTGACTTTTGTAGAAAGTAGCGTATCTTTTAAAGAGTTAATGTATGAAGTACTTTGGGGATAAAACCCGAACTTGTTAGCATATAGTAGAAAGTACACGGTGTGTATAACTTGATTGTGTTGGTTTGTGATAGCCTTGTAATACCTTGTTGATTTGATAAGTAAACATGCTAGGATGCTACGTGTGTTAGTATCTTTGTGATGTTTGTGTAAAGGGGTTTTCCTTTGTTGTGCTTATGTTGTTTAACGATAGGCAGTCATTATGATAGTATTATACATCACTCGTCTCTTGAGATGATTCCGGATTAGGCGCCCTCCGATGCGGGGTAGACTTCAGGCGGTCGATGGACCTATGATTCGAGACTACCTCATGCGGGTCGAGGCCTATGCGGAGGCTACGGAAGTTCGAGTTAGGATCGCGGCCCTTGTGGTCATGCGGTCACTTGTGGGTTACGCGACGCGAGTCGGGGCTGCTAGGAGTAGCTACCCTCGATGCGGGGTTAATACCTCATGCGGGCGATCGGTTGGCCTAGCGGGCTGCGGAAAGTTCGAGGGCTAGGCGCGCGTTAGATCTTTGCCGGGCAAGTGGTCGCTTTGATCATGTAATGGCCTAGACAGATCTTAATCTGATTCATGACCTTGTTGGTGCAGTAGGTGTTAGTAATCGGCTATGCCTTCGTACTTACCATGCACGTGTTATTATAGCGCAGTGGGACACGGTGTTCATGTGTGTTCTTGGTCTTTGTTATATCATAAAGCTGCGATGAGGAAGGTATTCCACGGGCATGATTGATGTTGTGGCGTGAGACCCATTGTTATATTTGAGTGATGACTTGAGGCGTGAGTCACGACTTGACATGGCCATTATTGTGAATCGTAGTTTGGTTATCATACATGTCTCAGCTATAGACTATTATGATTTCATTCTGATATTTTTAGTTTTCATACTCGGTTTTTGTTATGCGACCTCCTTCGAGTGCGTTCATGCGCGAGTAAAGGTACACGGTCATTGATCCTCGCTCTTAGGGTCATATTCGGCGTGTGGGAAAGCTCCGTTTCTCGAGGCTTATCAGTGGTATAGTCCCTGTTGTTGTAAGTGTTTACATTCGAGGTATGGCGAAACCTGTCCGCCATTGTTATCGTATCATTTCTTAGAAGTGCAAAATCTGTTGTAGGCGGGGTTTGTAAAAGGATTAAAAGCTGTTCATGTTGGAAAAAGTTGTTATTTATATATATCTTAGAAAGGCCAGTTTTTTCTGATTATTGTTTCATATTTCATAATATGTCTTGTATTGTTTATGTTCGATTACTCGATGTTGTATCATTAGGGTGCCCGGTAGGCACGATCACGGCCCTAATCGGGTCGTGACAAAAGTGGTATCGAGCGATTAATCCTCGGAAAGTGTCTGAGGCCGTATCGATCCGGCAGAAGTCTTGATTATCCGGTGTGTTGTGCACCACGCCAATAATCGAGGCTATAGGATATTTAGGATTGGTTTCTATTCTTCTCACTCGAGGTCGTGCCTTGGCGTGTTTTAAGTTGGACCCTCTAGCGTATTTCTTTCCCTTACCGGCATGCCTCGCGTGAGGCAACCGGGCCGGGAGGCAAAGCGGCGGAGGCTGAGGTAGAATCTGAGAGGGTTGCGAGGCAGCCCGATCATTACCTAGGGTAGTGCCATTCGAGGATTTCTGCGACGTTACTAGCCCAGTGAGTTTAGCACAGCGGCGGCGATTACTCTGCGGCCATGATATTTGAACCTTGGTTCGGCCAAGGAGCGAATGGAGTGCAAGGCGACCACTGTTACTAGCCATGGATTTGGCTACGGAAGATTATCACCGATGTACCACGAGTCTTGATGACTACCTAAGAAAGGTTGTGCAAGAGTAATTCTTGATTGGGCTTGAGCATGGCACGTATGCGGGCTTATGCGCGGTAAGCAGCGTAGAGATCGGCGGGTTAACGAGGGCCAGAAGAGGGCGGGCGTGAGGTCGCCGGTAACTTTCAAGGTGAGTATACCTTAAGTGCTATGTTACGATAGCGAGTGTTAGTTGTGATTAGAAATCATGGTGGGTTAACCGAGTAAGATTTTGGAGGATAGAGAAAGTGTGAGCCTTAGAGCTTTATACGCCAAAGACCTTAGAGGTAAGGCCGTCTGGGTAGAGCCGTATGTTTATGTTTGACCCTTATAGGAGTGCATAAAGTGCCGTGGTGTGTTTGGGGATAGGTCCCTAAGTAGTGTGAAATTAAGAGGGTAGATGAGCTAAGAAGACCGCTAGGGTTTCGTAACGTGATTAGTGAGATTGTTAGATCGGGAGCTAGTATTGTGCGCGTTGCGGGTCGGGTTGAGGCCACGTTGCGGGTCAACCAGCGGCGTGTATGGCGGTGTCTGGTTGTGGTGGTCGCGCTTGTGGTAGGGTCACGAGGTGCTAGGCCCAAGTTTAGTTAACCAACGTGCGAGTTAGTGGACGTTCGACCGGTGGTCGGGCGATGAGGACAGCCGTGTTCTTGATCCGGGCCGCTCACCTGGCGATGTTGATTTATCGTAAAGGTTGTAAAGTCTGCACGGTGCCTACCCGCCTTATGACAGTGGAGCCGAGTTACTACCATTTTTGTTTCTGGAAGTTTTACAAGCATGTGTTCAAGAACTCAGTGAGTCTCGAACCGCATTAGCCGGGCGGTCACGTGGATTTGAGGTAGTTGTGAGGATTGTTGTCTCCTGTGAGGGCGTTTGAGCTACCATTTGGTTCTGGATGTCGCCTTATGAAGCCTTGGGCGGAAGTGTAAGTTCTTAGGGCGATTGGTTGATGTTGGCGTGGTTCAGATAGTTAGTTCGATCTTGTTCCGGTAATTTGTGGATAGTGAAGCTTGTCTAGAAGAAGTTACAGCGGCTCGGAGGAATCGTGCGGATAATCGGCGGCAGTAAGAAGTTCGAGTTGGCCAGTCGGTCTTAGAAAGTACCACCCGGACAGTGTGAGTTTTGAAGCGAAGGAACTTAGCGAGTTACTTTGGGCCTTTGTGAGTTCATGTGAAGAATAGGCGGTTGCTATATGTTAGCATTTGCGGAAGTCCGACTTAGGAGGAAGGGCGTCCGATCTTCGTATTGTTATGTTCGGAAAGTATCGAAGATCCATCGAGAATGTTCCCGGTTAATGATGACCTCGTTAGAGATAGTAACCAGAGTTTTGGATACTCATGATGCTCGTAAATATGGTAAGAATTGAGTGTCGACGGCGGTGATCGCATGCGGCCGTACCATTTGTTGGGTCGTTGGAGCAAGGCTCGCGACAAAGTGACAAAAGTAGTATTATTTTTTGTGATGTTAGAGGTGTTTCATCGTGGACTTGGATGTAGGTATTTTGCGTGGTATTTACGTGGCGGTGTGGCGGGATTGTTTAATAAGTATAGTAGTGAAGACTATCTTGCGCGCGTTCGTTTTGAGACTTAGAAGGAACATTCGGACTAATGTTTCTAAGGAAGAATGTTATGCCCGTAGTTCCGGGTATGTATGCGAGGACGTCGTCTGAGAATCGACCAGAAAGATTGGAAGGAAGAAAGAGGCGATTTTCCACGGAAAAGTTTCGGTTTTTGTGAAGGAAAAAGGTTCGTTAATGGAATGGATTCCCATTTGGTATTCGGACTTCTGGAATATTAGAGAATTATGGAATTTTATTTTGGAAATGGTCACGTGGGGCCAGGGAGAAATTCTGGTTTTGTGAGGCCGCTTTGTTTTGAGATTTTGGCCATTGTGGATATTTTCGGAAGATGTTTATTTTGGGCCAATAGGAGGGTGACACGTGTCACCGCCTAGATGGCTTAGTAGAATGGCATTTGTACACCTGTTAGAGTCGTTTTTCGCTAAGCGTTTCTAACTTGCGAAGGGAAAATTCCGGCTATGTCTTTTCTTATTTTTGCGGATTTTTAGAGGAACATTTTGGACCAACGAGAGGGCGCACACCTCGTTGGTGTGTTGAAGCAAGGTGGGCGCACGTGGGACCGAGTGGGAGGTCAGTGGTAGATATTTTGCAGATATTTGTGAGGGTTTTAAGGAGTGGGACTAGGGGGCACTTGGGCATATCTTGGTCTACACTTGTGTAGCACTTGGCTCGATCTTGGCCGTTGGTTGGCCTTGCTTGGCCACATGCTATAAATACCCTCTCCACTTTGATGAATTCTTCATCCTTTCCTAAATGTTTCTAAGTGTTAAATCTTCTCTCTCCTTAGTGTTGAGTTGCCAAGAGAAATTGCCTCCTCTCTAGAGGCCTTGGTAGAGGGTACACCTCTCTCAAGTAGTGTGGTAGTGGGGTACCACTGAGAAGTTCTTTCGTATAATACCCTCTGTGGTGTAGAAATACTCTCAAAGTATTGTTATAATGCCCATTACCTTAGCCGTATACCTTGTAGTATTCTAAGGTTATACCTATCTAAAAGCCCTGAAATACTATTATACTTCCAATGAGTCCACAAAACCGAAACCTGTAGGAAAATCTCCATGTCCATTTGGAGTATTGTGTAGATGCTGGTTAGAACTTCTAAGGGTGGTTTAGAGCGGGTTGGGCGCTCGGAGTTAGAGCTAAACGATTGCCCGGGATCGACTTTTACTTGGATAATTATGGGCTTATCGAGGTAAATATCTTACATCCCTCCCCTCTTATTGTAATTGGAAATTACATGTTGTTAGAATATATAGTTAAAGTATACTTATATAGAATTGAGCGTGGTTGAGTTGTAATGTCTTTTGACTTAAGCTGAAGAAGGCTGACCGTGAATGTGATGAACTTGTGTAGTAATCTTGTGAGTAGAATTGTACCGTTCGTTAGATGTATAACCCGCGGTTGGCTCGTGGTAGGCCCATTACAGTGAGAAGAAGGGAGACGACGCATTGATTCATGCGAGGAGAGTCTTCTTTGAATTTTTACGTAGAATGTTCTCACGATAAGATCTGTAATGTTAATAATAAGCGTGGCCTTATAGGTTGAAGTACTTGACGTGTATTGGCGCCGCTCTACTTGGCTTTAGAGTAGTAGAGCGGTTAGCCGAGTACTTGGGCGTTTTGCTATTAGTCGATACTCGCCGTCGCGAGGGTAATGCGGAACCTGCTTCCTATCTCTTCTAGCATGATATGTTGGTGGAACTATGGTAGTGCGGTAGCAGGCGTCGTGTACTAAAATGTATTTGATTATGGTGTAAAACATAAAGTGCGTTACTATAGCGGCTTTATGCGAAGTTACGTTATAACGGCTTTATGTTGGTAAGAAAATACGTGTGGTTTTTAAAGTGTAAATGATTTGAACTATAACTCGGCTTGTTATGTGTTAATAAAGAACTTGAAGTATTTCAAAGAGTTTTGAATCATTTTTGAGAGAAGAAGTATATATTCTGATTTGTTTTGAAAACTTAAGAGTTATACTAGCTTTATGCGGGAAAGTTAGGGTATAACGTCTTAAGCATCGTTTTACTTGATTTTTGGAAATCGAGGAGGAAATGTGTATCGACAAACCCTTCTTGGCGTTAATAAAGGAAATGCGTGATTACATTAAGTATTATTAAAACATTAGAAACTTCATTCTAGCCAGAAGCTAAAAGATGAACAAAATGATATTTCTAGATCATGCATTGCTGTAATAAGATTGTTGTAAACAAGAATATCTACTCATATAAGACTTATGTTTTCTCAGATAGTTTAAAAGAGAATTATATTCTTAAAATGAATAAGACTATGAACTACCTGAGAAACCTTTCTAAATAAGTTAAACATGAACATTTGAAATTAGGCAAAACTAAACTTGAATGTTTGGAAAATAATGTTGTTACTTGAGTTTTACAAAGAGAAGTGTTTTGATTTACTTCAAAAGATAATCAGCTATAATTTTCGTATACTACTGGTATTGTGTGACTTCTTTGTGAGTAATGTGATATGCACTTAAAGAGTTAATGTATGAAGCTACTTTGGGGATAAAACCCGAACTTGTTAAAGCATATAGTAAGTACACAGTGTGTATAAACTTGATTGTGTTGGTTTTGTGATGCTTGCATAATACATACTGTTGATTTTGATAAATGCTTGTCACAGGATCTTTACGTGTGTTAGTATCATGGATGTTTGTGTAAAGGGATTTTCCTTTGTTGTGCCTTTATGTTGTTTCCCGCGATAAGGCACATTATGATAGTGTGTCATCCTCGTCTCTTGAGATGATTCGAGTTAAGGCCTTACACTCAGATGCGGGGTGAGCTCGGTGGTCGATGGACTGTGATTGCGAGACACTACCTACACGTGCCGGGTCCGGGGGCTTTATGCGAGGCTGCGGAAGTTCGGAGTTGAGATGCGGCCCCTTGTGGTCCATGCGGTCGCCATGGCCATGCGGGCCGGCGAGTCGGGGCGGCTGCCGAATGGCTACCCTCGTGCGGGGTTATCGCCGTGCGGGCGTCCCGGTGGCCTGGCGGGGCGCGAAGATTCGAGGCTGAAACGCGCGCATTGTTAGATACTGCGGGCAAGTGGTGAGACTTTGATCATGTGGCGGTCTGAAGCAGAGATCTTATGATCACCGATTCGCTGACCTTGTTGAGATGCGTAGGTGGTAGTGAAGTCATTTTCTGCGCCGTACACTACTTACCACCATGCATGTTATTATGGCCTGAGTGGACAGTGTTCGTGTGTGTTCCTTGGTCTTTGGTATATGCGTAAGCTATGTGATGAAGGTATTCCAGGCGTGATTGATGTTGTGGCGTGAGACCCGTTGTTATATTTGAGTGATGACTTGAGGCGTGAGTCCACACGACTTGATGGCCTTATTATTGTGAGCGTGGTTTGGTTATAAATGCGTGTCTCACCTTTATAGACTAATATGATTTCATTCTGATGATATTTTAGTTTCACATGCACAATTACATTATGCGACCTCGCTTGAGTGACTGTCGTCTGTGAGTAAAGTACACGATCACATTTAAATCCTCGCTCTTAGGAGTCCACCGATTCGGTGTGTGGAAAACTCCGTTTCTCGGAGGCTTATCGATGGTATAGTCCCTGTTGTTGTAGGTGTTTACATTCGAGTATGGCGAGATACATCATGCGTTGTTATATCATTCTTAGAGAGTCTCTGTGCGTCTTTTGTTGTGGCGGGGTTTATAAAAAGGATTAAAGAAAGCTGTTCATGTTGGAAAAAGTTGTTATTTATATATATACCCGAAAAATGATTTTATCAGTGTGTTTCATATTTCATAATATAATATTGTATTATTTTATGTTCGTGATTACTCGATGTTGTATCAGCTGGGGTGGTGCGGGTAAGGCACGATCCACGGGCGGTCCGGGTGCGTGACATGGCGCGACAACCGAAGCAAGAGGTATTTATAAGGACACAGCGAATGAGTCGAAGCGTATGTGGGGCAAGTGGATGGCAATTGCCGCAGTGCACCACAACCTGCTCGAAGCACTCGCGAAATGAGCCTGGTAAGCCGAATCAAGGCCGTTCGTCGAAGCCAAACAGCAACCCACTTAGTCCACTTGGTGAAGAAATTATGCTTTCTCGATTAGTCAAAATTGTTCGTCGCTCGGAAAATCGCAAGTAAAAGGACATGGCGAATTTACCGCCCAGCAGTTTTGTAAAAGCGTTGATGAAACGACTCCCAATCGGGTGTTGTGCACTGAAATTTCGAACCTAT